>BMAC01000928.1:12016-60504 GCA_014905375.1 Phtheirospermum japonicum
AAATGTCAACTAATATTTGACATATATATAACAGAAACATTGAAGTCTTTATTATAATACAAATGTCTTTTATACTTAAGTAAGTTCCGTTGAAATTACTCAAGATATGATAATCCCACCAACAAAAATAATACACAAAAATTATTGTGTGACACTTTTATGGGTAATTTTTATAATCAGACACCTTTTGTACGGACTTCATCATAGGTAGCCCTTAAAAGAGTAAGAATATGACATGTGTCATTTGATAAATATTTAAATTATATTTTATATAATTATAATATCATGAGATAGTCTATTATAAATTTTAACTTTAATTATTATGACTATTTAAGTTCTAAATTAGAGTATTCAAACATAAAATAAATAATATGTAATGAATCAACTATTTTTATAAATCCACCATTACCCACAATAGATAAATTATTTATCTAAATCCTCCAAAAATAAACCTTATCACCTTGTAATAACACATCCCTCCCCCCACCCCCCCCCCCCCACCCCCAAATCCCCCCGGGCCGAAAACTGTCCGGATGCAAATTTATTTTATTATTAAATCCTCCAAAAATAAACATTATCACCTTGTAATAACACATCCTCCTGTCCGGATGCAAATTTATTTTATTATTATTAATAATCTATGCTATCCTCAAATATGAGTGTTTTACTACTAAGTAATAAAATATTATATTATATGTATCGAGTAAGATTTTTTATTAATCCAAAAAATCGAATCAACTAGCAAGAAAATTTTCAAATTTTTGTATTACGTAATAAATACATAATAACACTTGTGCTGTCCAGTGACACTTTTTTATTATTGTCTTTATTACTAGAAGTCCTCTCGTGGGAGGTACGGAATGTATATTCATAAAATATCTTTTTAATAACTATAATACTTTTAATAATTATGATTAAAATAATATAAGATTTAAACATAATGACAATCAAAATACAAACTATATCCTAATAAATGGAAAGATAAAAACTAATTCATTTTTAGAAAATATATTAATATAATTTGAAAATCCATTTTCCTTCAATTCAAATCCACTTTACTGTCAAATGAAATGTATTAATATAATTTCTAACAAATGAAATGTATTAATATGATCCATTTTCCTTCAATTCAAAAACTAATTCATAATCCTATACAATTCAAATGAAATATATTAATATAATTTCTACACACTACTATAGTTTACTGTTTTACATATAATTTGAAAATCCATTTTTTTTCAAAATTTACATGGTGAGAATAAGATGTGAACAATAAAATAAATAAAAGTATTTAATATAATTAACTAAAAGTACAAATATATTTATCATTTATAGATTTATTTAAAATATCAAGATGGATCAATATTAAAATATTGTTTATGCAGAGCTTGTTTACAAAAAAGACAAATTTCTTATAAATACTCAACATATTAATATTATTTACAAACTCTCCATTTGTTAAATTCGGAAGTTATTTACTAAGCAAGTAAAAAAGAAAACAATAAATAATATGTTCATAAAATAATTAAATATACATACAACATAATTATACAAATTGCAAAATTGAGATTGTCCTGAAGCTTATTTAAAAAATAAAAAAATTATAAATTATTTTCAATGAACATTTCTTAGGTGCAATAAATGTTTGATTTTATAAAATATATATTTGGAGGCACTCATATGCGAGTTAAAATGAGTTAATAGATGTTTGGGTTTATAAAACATGTATTTATTTTAAAATGAACATTATTTTTATAAATATGGTGTTAGATTTGCTTTGATTATTAATTTTTTATTAACTACATCATACACTATCAAAGTAATATTAAGAATAATTACAAATTAACTAAAAAAGACAAAAAATAAATGATATTGGTTATATTTATCTTTATTATTAATTATTTCATTAACTTCATAATATACTATCAAAGTAGTAGTAGCAGTAGTCAGTATTTTAAAAATCGGATCAGACCGGCTGGTCCGACCGAGTTAACCATGAATCGGTTCAGAGCCCGGTAGGGTTTTTTATTTGGTCCGGGTGGCTAATGACCCAATGCCACCCGACAAGACACGGTAAAAATTGGTAAACCGACGAACTAGTGACACATAAAACCGGTTCTAATCCTTTTTCTTATTAGTAAGAAAAAAAAATAGGTAGTTCAAAATATATAAAATATCAGCTTAGTATCAAGATTGTTTTAAGTGATCCTAAAATTTTAAATGATATTGAATTTTAAATCATCAAGATTCATTATTTGCAAACTTTTTATTTCAAGATTATTTTAAAAGATCCTAATTTTCGTTATCATAATAAATTCATACAAACCGAATTTAAATGAATGTGTTGGATAACAAAATTGTACGTGGTATATATGATATTAATATTACTTCTATTTTTATTGCATTATTATTATTATTATTTGCAATATATATATATATATATATATATATATATATATATATATATATATATATATATATATATATATATATACGGTTTGATACCTAATTTTTTAAAAACGGTTCAACTGATTGGACCAATAACTTAATGAACCACTTATTGATGTGGTTTGATGTCCGATCCGGTTTTCAAAAATTGTTAGTAGTAGTAGTAGTAGTAGTAGTAGTAGTAGTAGTAGTAGTAGTAGTAGTAGTAATAGTAGTAATAGTAATAGGTAATAGTAATAGTAATTACAAATACCATAATAATTAAATAAATGAAATTCCATTGGCCGGAAAAAAAATTTCACATAAATTTTAATTCCTCCTTTTTTATTCTTCCATTTATCTTTTTTAGATTTATGTAGATTAGATATGTAGTGTCAATCCAAAAAAATCTTGAATATTATTGCATTGTTAAATTGAAATTTCCCGTAGGCCGAATGCCTGGCACGTCTTATGTCCAGAAAAATTAAAATTCTATATAATATAAATGAATAGAAGTAACATGTTTATTATTTTTATAATTCATCAAAATATCCATTTGTATCAATAATATAGTATTTTGATATATAAATGTAGAGCTTATTTACTAATCCTAAGAAAATTAAAAATATTGAAGAATTATTATTATATTTTATGAGAATTATTCAATTTGATGTATAAAATAATATAAAACGTGATAACTAAAGCACATGACCATTGTCACGTGAAAGATTCTCTCCACTAGTAATTAAACACGATAACTCAACTCTTTTTTAAGGGTTTTTCTATGTTCTTTTTATTAGTTTGCCACCTTTTTGACAACAACATTCTTGAATCTAAAAAAATATCACGCCCCCAAATAAAACTAACTAAATACAAGATCACACATAATTTTCATAGATAAGTCTGGTTTAAAGTACAGATGAAAGTTACCAACGATGATACAAAGACAATAGGTACAAATCTTGAAGCGCTTATTTAATATACAATTCCCAAGTTATAATCAAACATTTACCAACCACACAAAGGACAAGAAGTTGAGACAAGGAGCCTTCTTAAACGACAAATTAACCTTCACCTTGAAACTAAAAGTCAGGATCATTCGTCCTAGCATCGACATCTGGAGAGTCTGGTTTGAAAAAAGGGAGCGTGAGCTAAAAGAGTTTAGTGAGAAACAAAAATAAATAATAAAAAAACACAAATCTTATTTTAAAATATAAAAATTTCATGTATGCACAAATAAATAAATAATAATAATAACTGATGCTACCAAGACATTTTTCAATTAATGAATTTTATTGTTTAATTTTTTAGAAAAATAGATCTATATTAATAACTATTCTTTTTAAAAAGAAATAATCAATACAAATAGTTAACAGTGGAACAGACGGGAAAAATTTGTCTCGTTCTCAAATAGTCAGTCTAACTGGTGAGTATCCGAGTACCAAACTCTAGAGGTGTCTCCTGCACGTAGCACTTAGCTCTCTAAGTACTCTAGAGGTGGCTGCCACGTGTAGCACTTTACTTTCAAGCCAGATTAACTCATCGTAAACGTGGAATCGAATTCAATTAAATATCAACCCATATGTTTCCACTCACCATAAAATGTGACACTCTAATAGGACGAAGCCACATCCCTCCCAGTAGGCTTGACGTTCCTTTAGTTATGGGATTCAAAACCAGGGTACGTCATATTCTGAAATATACCCAGTTTACGACCCAAATCCCGCCGCCGTCTTTGACCCGACCAGGAAATATGGGGATAGGCACCACGAGTAGTCAAGCAACAACCACAGACAACCTGCTAGATTGATTTGCCCAAACTACTCGTGCCTGACATACATTTCCACTTGATAACATTTGTCTACAATTAAAACAATCTTAACAAAGTTTTCGAATTCAAATTTTATTTATTTGATATTTGAGATTTTCCGTCATCATGCGCAACATTGTTAAAACAGCCATAACTTTCTTAAAACAATAAATATAAATTTTATTTATACACCTATAGAAAGCTAACACATCGAGCTACAACTTTTGTGAAGAGATTAAAATCTAACAAGCAAATTACAAGGGTGAAAACAATGTAAAACCGAAAAACAAAGCTGCAGAAAACCGGACAGCAGAACAATAGTGTGCAAAATTCGTATTTTAAACATAACGTCGAGTAGAACTTAGATAATTGAGTGATTCCTGCGGCTACAGACAGCTAACACAAATCTTTACAACTTTTGTGAAGACGCACAATACCAAAAGACAGTTTAAGATGGCCAAAATGGCTTATGAACAGGCTGTCCAAAACACGACAGCAACCATATTATTCATCAATAACCATCGACAACCATAACCATCAACAATAGTCGATTACGAGTCCTACATACCATTTCATCATGATATCTACTATAAATTAGCATATACCAGATGGCATTAGACCCTTTATAATCACCATATTTTAGCACAATGCATAAAGAGAGAAAAGTAACAAACCAAGCAAATCAACGAACACATGCTCACGATATAGTTTTCAGAAATCACTAGTTTTATAAAAAAAATTTCCACATTCATCCTTTATCAAATAACAACAGCAGGTATCACCAATAACAATAAATATATGCCCACCTTCAATTCAACATATGACATTGTCGCTAACACATTAAAGAAACGAATGCATTAAGTACTAAAAACATAGTTATGCTCTAAATAAAATCCTCAAACATCCAGTTTAAATAATTTTACTCACTTATATAATTTGGTGAGTGAGCTATCACCGGAGTATTGTGGTTGTCGTGCACAAGTCCTACACATATCGTGAACCTGATTCAAAATTCGATCGACTCGAACAAGTTTTGTAATAAATTGAAGAACCATAAATTATAATTGTAAATAATATATAATTATAAAAAATATATATAAATATGAATACGGTTAGTTCGGTTACAGCCCGTGCCGAAAATAAAAGTTGGCAACGATTGATCGAGTTTCAATTTAGCATCGGCGATCGGCTAGAAGCGAGGTATATTTAATTATAAATAGGATTAAAATTAAGTTAACTCCAAGTAATTTTTTTTATATAAAATTCAGACCCCGTTACTGCCTCAACTACTTAGTGGCTATCCTCGGCTAAAATTTTCCGGTGACTTCGAAGCTCGAAGCGGGTTTTTCAAAAATAAATAAAAAAAATTACAAAGGAACCCTAGGTTAGGGTTTAAACAAAAAAAAATCACCTAATCAAGGCTCCAATCTCAGCCCCCATGGCTATCCTTGAAGGCGGCCTGAGTGGCTTGTGACCGTCGACCGTCAGTGAACTTTCGATCGATTTAAAATGAAAGTAAAAAAAACTATAGATATAATTTAAATTTTATATATATATATATATAGGATTGGGTTCAAATGAGAACCCCGTCATTATATGTAAACCTAGGGACTAATCCTGGCCTTAGATCTAATATTGCACAGTGCAATTATATGTCCAGGTTCATTGTGCTTTTTACACAGTACTGTAGTGCTAAAATCAGTCCAGTTTTTTTTAAATTTAATTATATATATATATATATATTTTTTTTTTTTAATTTTAAAACATGAAATATGTATCTTAAATTGTAGATCTTGAGAATGTGATTAATTTGATATATATTTCATTCAAAACGAAAAAAAATTGAAAAGTTATGGTTTGTTGAAGATTTGAGTTTCATTTCAAATTTTTGAATTTGCAGTTTATAGACGAAATTTGCGATACTTTTTGTATACAATCGTAGTGTTTTTTTTCTTAATCTATTGTACTTTCTAAAGAACAATTTAGTACTATTTGTAAACGTTGATATATGTCCAAAATACCATTTTTAATTAATTAATGCATTTTTTTTTATATTATTACCATGCTGACGTGTAATCATCTCAACCATCAAAATTATTCAATGTAATGGTCAAGATGAGTCCCTAGATTCACATATAATGACGGGTTCTCATTTGAATCCAATCATATATATATATATATATATATATATATATATATATATATATATATATATATATAAGTTAGTAGAACATGCAATAGTATAGGAAATAAAGAGAGAAAAAAATTAAAAAGAAAATAGATTTGCCCGAAAAATCTATTTTCTGGCGACCGACACGTCTGCGGATGGTGGTGCCGACGGAGGTCAGGGCTTGAGAGGCAAGAAGAAAATAAAAACTCACGACTTAGAGAGTAATGATTTTTAGAGAGAGGAAAGGTTCTTACCAAATGAATTTTTGTTGCCAACTTTGTGAAGAAAAATCTATTTATAATATGAGTTAATGGGCTGGATAAATAAAACAAGCTGGGCTTAAATTGTAAATCAAATGGGCAAAAATTTTTTTGGTTAAATTTGCTCGGGTGGTTATTGGAAAGATGGCTTGATAAAAAAAGAAAAAAAAAAAGGAAAACCAAGTACCATATAATACATAAAATTATATATAATTCCTAATTGATATAATAAAATTAATAGCACATATAAAATAATTAGATGTATTATCAAAATCCATTATAAATTATAATCCAATTTACGTTAATAAACTTGTTATATTTGTGGGAAGTTCTACAGTACATTTAAGGGTACCATTTCCCATGTAATTCTAACCGTTAGATTATATAATATTTATTGTAGTGGAATAGATCAATAATTTTAAATACATGGGGTATAGTAAAGTGAATGTACTGTAAAACTTTCCTATATTTGTATGGGGTCTTACAAAAAATATGAAAATTTCATAAAACTGTATTTTCAAGATTGTTTCAAATGAATAAAACTTATTGAAGATACACATTATATATATAATTTTCCTAAACAAGTTTTCTTCTCCCAAAGAAAATTACTGATGTAATAAGATTTTCTTTTAGTTCTTAATAAAATAAGGTTTTTGCTTTCACTCATGTTCAGTATATTTAATATATCTTTATAATCAAAGTATCTCGTACGCGTGGAGTAGGAAATGAACCAAAACTGTGCTGATCGGTTTTTGAAGGAGATGGATAACTTGTAGTTCAACTTACTCGAAAGGAAGTTAAACGGTAAGAAACCGTCTGTAAAACGAGATAGGGGCGGTGATTTTCCAGCTGATGGCGTCGCGACCCATCTCACTGGGGACTGACTCGATAAAAAAGAGGTATGAAAATTATAGAGATATTGTAATTTACAGAAACATGATGGGCTTGATATGGTCGTAATGGACTATTTCCATTTTACAGAAATATATATATATATATATATATATATATATATATATATATATAATAATAATAATAATAATTTTAATAATTTTAATAATAATAAACAATTAAATAAATAAAGATTAAAAACTATAAGGGGAAAAATGTAAATTGGAGCTTTAATAGAGATTTTCCACTTTAAATAAAGATATTTCTCTAATTAAAGACAAGAAGGTCAATTTACACGAGTTTCTTGAACAATTCCCTGAAGGCTTTCCCTGCGTATAGCCTCACTCTATTTCTCTTGCCATAGCAATTGCAAAATTGTCATTGTATAATAGGACCTCACTCTATTTCTCTTGCCATAGCAATTGCAAAATTGTCATTGTATAATAGGACCTCACTCTATTTCTCTTGCCATAGCAATTGCAAAATTGTCATTGTATAATAGGAACTAGCAGTAGTTTTGATCATGTAAATATTACAATAGTCCTTTAATTAGCTAGCTAAGTATGGGGGCGGGGCTTAGCAGTTTGGTCAATAAATATATTTGGGTTGCATTTGGTTTTATAACTAATATATTTATTTTGTGCAATCTTGGTTATGGTTATCAATGATTGCTTGAATATATTTATTACCAAAATACCTTGAATGTCTTTGCCCGAATAAATGAAAATTGAAATATTCATGATTGGTACAAATTTATAAGTTATTGTTCAATGACAATTTTGAAAAAAAATAAAATATTGAAACAATTATTTCGCACAAAAGTTGCACAATATAAAAAGTTTTAGAACAAAAATTGCACGCATTTCGGGCCAAAATTTTAAACTAAGTTCTGGCAGGACTTTGTAAACTGTAAATCACAATTTCAAAATCATCGAATAAGTTATGGCAAAATTTTGTGTTTATTGCACCGTTGAAAGTGTATGTAAAATAAAGTACACGTAATTAATTAAGAAAGTTTGAAAGTTTGCCATTTACAAAATTATCAAGGATGTAAGCGCCCCTTTAGAACTAGAAGATAGTTCCAATCTAATTTGGAGTTTTATTCCAATTTATTCATCTTTTAGTTTGTATAAACAAAAGAAAATTTTTGTAGCCTCAATGCAAGTTTGTATTGGTAGTACGTTGATTGTCGAATTTAGTCACTGCTCGTTTAACAATTTCAAGAAGACACTATCCAGTCTTCTAATTTAATTGCGTTTAATGTTGTATTTTGTTTATTAGTCAATTGGAGAGTTAAATATTTCATCCTATACACATTTACATAATTCACTTGACGTGATGAACCATCAATTTTTTATTTTATTTTTCAAACCCTTATAAAAGAATGGAAAATAAAAGGAGTAGGTCTTGGATGAGAGCGGTATCATAGAATGAGAACACATTTTACAATTTTGTAAGCTGACCCAGAACCAGGACCCAACCCCACTTCCCACACCCGAACCCAGCAGCCCAAACCAGGACCCAACCCACTTTCCGTCCAAAATCCACCCAAATCCCCAAAGTCCCAGGAAAAATCCACCCAAAATCCCGATCACCTTCTTCACACAAAACACAAAAGAAACCTGCAAAAACAAAAAAAAAACTTGCAAATTTCGCTGATGCTTTCCCAAATATCAATTCCAAAAATCGTGCTCCAATTTCGGCTAATTCGAACCCAGGCGTCTGCGATCCCCTTTTTGGAAAAAATGGTGAATTTTCGGCCGGCGCAGCTCCGGCCAAATTGGACGTGCTCCACCCTTCTCCATACGATGTTGATACTACCTCAGTTATCAATTTCCAACTACGAGCTCCAGTTCTGGCCAATTCGAAATTTCCAATTGACGATCCCATGCGCTGCCGCCCAGTGTTGTGTCAAGAACCGTGGATTAACCGAAATTGTGTAGCCCACCAGGACTTTGTAGGTTTGAGATGGCTTATCCTTGGATGAATTTTCAGCAGTTTTTAGTTGAAATGGATCAACCTGATGGGAAAGGGGCTACTCGAGACCAAATCATCGATTGTTATATCAAAATTCTCGCCAAAGTTGTTGGCAGGTAATTACCCAGCAAATAATATAATTAATTTGGGTGCTAAATGAGAAATTTATATAATCTTATTAAATTTATTCATTCTGCTTTTTTACATCAAGTAATTTAGAAAATGGGTTTGGTTTTTGTCATCATTGTTGTTGAGTTATATATTAATTCAGGGGATAGTGAAAGGAATTGCTTTATCTCGATCATGTCGCACTGTTGCTAAGGAAACTATTAGATTAGCCTCCATTATATGTCGATTTCGCTATTCTTTTCTTGATGGTTTGTGTTTCAGCAGTTTTCCTTAACACTTGAAAATATATGCATTATCTTTTATCTCCTTTGTCCTTGTTCTTGAATTCATTAGTCAATTGTTTACCGGTGACAATCGAGAATTTTATTCTGATACAAATATTTTGTTGCTAATATTTCACTCTTTTTAGCTTAAATAGTCAATTTGTTCTGATACAAACGGACTGTTAGGTTTATGTTGTAAGATGGATTATGATGCGTATTTTTGTTTTCCCCTATTTCCTTATTGCAAGTTTAATTTTCTTTAATATATTGCAGCGCTGTTGCTCTTCAGGCCTAAGCTTGACAGAGATGGGTTCCGGTAGTTGCTACTGCTGGTCTCACGTATCTTTTCTTCGGGTCCCTGATCGAATATTTGATATTTTTTTTTTGTAATTTTGTGATACTTTTGATCAAATATTTGATACTTTTTTGTAATTTTGTGATACTTTTTGGATGGAATATATTTAAGTTTATTGTGACTAGATTTTTTTTTGATGCGTCTATTGGACGTTGGGATACTTAAAGCTACATGTGTGATACTTTTATTTAAGGATGTGATATTGTATATTCTTTATGACTAAAAAATCTCACGAGTTTTTTGTGATACTTTTCATAGTTATAATGATACTTTGAGTCGATATTGTGATACATTAACTATTTTTTGTGACACTTTATCTATATTTTGTGATACATTAACTATATTTTGTGATGCTTTAACTATTTTTTGTGATACTTTAACTATATAAAGTTAAAATGATAAAAAAAAATGTGAAAAAATAAAATATATAATCAGGTTATACTTTAACTATATTTTGTAATACCTTTACCTTAATTTGTGATACTTTTACTATAATTTGTAATATTTTCTAATTTAATACTTTGAATACATTTTGTAATACTTTTACTACAATTTGTAATACTATAGTTATATTTTGTGATACTCTAAAAACATTTTGTAATACTTACTATAAAAATATATAGACGTAAAAAAATTAAATATAAATATAGACGAACTATGTTTTGTAATACTATAATTATATTTTGTGATACTTTAACAATACTTTGTAATACTTACTATAAAAATATATAGACGTAAAAAAATTAAATATAAATATAGACGAACTATGTTTTGTAATACTATAGTTATATTTTATGATACTTTAACTATGTTTTGTAATACTATAGTTATACTTTGTGGTACTTTAAGAATACTTTGTAATCCTTACTATAAAATATATATAGACGTAAAACAGTTAAATATAAATATAGACGAGCTATGCTTTGTAATACTATAGTTATATTTTGTAATACTTTAACAACACTTTTTAATACTTATTATAAAAATATATAGACGTAAAAAAACTAAATGTAAATATAAACGAACAATGTTTGGTAATACTATAGTTATATTTTGTGATAGTTTAATAACACTTTGTAATACTTACTATAAAAATATATAGACGTAAAAAAATTAAATATAAATATAGACGAACTATGTTTTGTAATACTATAGTTATATCTTGTGATACTTTAACAAACCTTTGTAATACTTTGATCATGACATTAAGAAAATCCGACTAAATAAGAGAAATTCATATGTGAAACGACAAATAATAATAATTACATGATTTCTGCCAGTACTTGAATTCTGCACATGCTAATAATAATAATTAGTCAAGCCATTATACAAAGGGATAAGTAATTACAAAAACTGCAATGTTTATCAGCAAAAACATACACCTTATTTTGAAACAAATATCCAGATTTCATCTAAACTTCTAAAAACAAATAACCAGCATAAACCATGGCCACCGCACCCATCACCCAAGACCACTGGAGCTCAAAAAACACGGCCAGTTGTAAAACCTGTAGACCAAAGCCGAGCCGCCATAAACCCCACCGCTACCATCAAAACATACCCGAACGAAATCAACGCCATTTCTAATCACCCAAACCAACATCGACTCCCAACTTATACCCGCAGCCACATTGCAACCAATCAACGGTGCGGCCATAATAGTCCAATCCTATGAACCCTCTCTTGGATTGATAATCCAACCCGAGCATTCGGCTACAACACGACAAGAAATGTGTGGCATATTCGAAGGTGTGGAAACTGACAAAATCTCAATTCAAACAAATTGAGCTTTTATTTGTAATTTGAACATCAATATATCATGGTTTAGTTCAAAATCTATCCCAAAAACTAATGCGGCAGTAGATCAAAATAAACATACGAAAATAAAAATAAAAATAAAAACAAAAATTAAAGCCTCTTCAGTTCAGGTCTCCATAAATTTAAACAATCGACTCTGACTAACAAATATTCTCAAACCGACAGCCACCATCTCCACCACCACCACCCCCGTCATACAATACACCAGTCATCGAAACTGGACCGCTAATTTCAGCTCACCATCTTGGTCGAAACCCGAACCTCCGTAGCCATAAAATTTTTCCCAATCACGGCTGCCGGAGATCGCAAAACTAACACAACCACTGATCGTTTGTCCCCAATAGACATCGTTTTTCGGTCATCGATTCTAGCGTCGCCTTCGAATCAGAAGCAAGTCACTTCACCTGCCACCGCTGCATGTCGTCACCGATTACTGCCGCCATGCCTGTCGTTGATTGCCTGTCACCATTTTTCCAGCCACCGTCGATGATCGAAGAAAGGTGAGAATTCGGCCGATTTCAAAATATTGAGGAAGATAGAAAAATTAGGGATCGGGGTTGCAGAAATAAGGACTGACATTTAAGTAGTATGTTTTGTGGGTTGGGTGGGAATATATTGAATTGGATAGTGGGCGGGTAGAACGGGCCATGGGCAAGCGGGTCACGAAAATGGGCATGGTGAAAAGTGGTCTCATTCTATGAGACCGATCTCACCCAAGTATTTGCCAAATAAAAGTGTGTACCATTATGTTTTATTTGTATATTTTTAGTTGTGTGACCTTAGAATTTAAATAATAGATGGCCTAGTCTTATAAATCACCGTTAAACAGATTATGTTATGTACTACAAAGAGAAGTGACACTTTTTTCGTAAAAGAGTTACACTTATAAAAGCAAGTGAGTATTGTCAGTTAGGGTTTTGGGTTAAGAAATAACCTTATTTTTTAAAGGTTGAAAATAGTGATACATGGTTATTTTGGGAGGAATGAGGAGTAGAATTTTGCTCTATGCTTAAGTTTTTAATTGAGTTAGTTATTGATTGTGTTTGTTTGCAAGTTATCTACACATCTTTATATACGACATACCTTAACAAAGAGCCAACATTACAACCCTATAAAGTCCTAATACGATTCTTGACTAATGTGTACATATATGCGATTTACGAGTATTTGATTTTCACGAGTCGTTGAATGCATGTTTATGTTGATTCGAGCGTATACACTTACCTTTTGAAAAACACCAGCGAATGAGTGCACCACAATATATTTACCTTTTGTGAGGACACATTCTTTTGATTTCAAGGTTAAAAGGTAACACAAGCTTAGTTTAAAAGTTTTCAACAAAAGTGTTTATATTTGCAAAACTATATTGTATGCACAACATGACCCTTTGATCTAGCGACTTTCATGCTTACGTGGTTTTGATTCCTTTGTTTGTCGAGGACGAACAAATCAATAAAGTATGGGGTGGTTGATTCGCACATTTTTCATGATTTTTGTATATATTTGGTTAGTGTTTTAGTTAGATTTGTTGTTAGTTTTGGTATAAGTTGGATAGATGGAACATATTCTCGTATTTATATATCTCCGACTTAATTAATCATTTTTTATGTTTATTTCAGGGATTTTGAAATGTTTCGGTTTTAAGATGGATGAGTGTGGCCCCGTGAGTGGAGTTTCAAAGAAATTGGGCCCCGATTTGATGTATTACATCTGACACTGGGTATGTTGTCCACAATGGGTTACCCAATGTCAGTACACCAGATTGGCTGACACTAGACTCACATCCGGTCGGATGGATCTGACATCCGGCCGAATTGGCTGACAGTGGACTCAGATCTAGTCAGATGGATCTGACATCCAGCCAGATTGGCTGACTGTGTATTCCATCCAATCGGATTCTTCTGACCATCCGGTCGGATGAGAACATTACAACTCGTGATTTCAAAAGATCTTTCAGTTACCCAAGCGGAAAAGGAGGGATTTGGAGACTACAAAAAGGCCAAGAACCTCAACCAAAAGGGAGATCGATCCACCTGCCACCATCCATCACCCAGTTAGTGACAGACAGGGTCGAGAACACATTTTTGAACCTCTTGGGGCTGACAACCCAAGAGTGTTCTTGAATCTCCGTTGCTTTCATTTCCTTTCCACTTTCTAGATTTAAATTCCGGTTTTTTGTAGCTTAGTTCGTAGAATCATCTTTCAACCTTGTGGATTTTGGAACTTTTCTAATTAGGTAACCTTTCACTATTTATTGTTGATTCTTCTTGTTATTTTCTGCAAATGTTTAGAATTAATGACTCTCTTGTGATCTGTTTTATTATTGATGGATGTTAGTTGTTCACTATTGTTACTTTCTTGTTCAATCATGATTAGTTCTTGTTTTGAGTTTGGGATGTTGGATTTGTCAATGGTTGTTAGTTAGAATTTATGGGTCTAGAGTCTAGAACCGTTTAGAGCCATCGATTGGGGTTGTCGGGCATTTAATCTACACATTGGGATTGACAAACCCAACTCGTAGGCTACGTGTTTGATGAAACGCCAATTGATCGTGGAGACGATTCTAAGGTTCTAGACCCCCGTTTTATTAATCTTTTAAAAAGTTATCAATTTCATTTTAAAATTCATTTTAAAAGCTTTTATAAACTTTAGTTAAGTTCTTGGATAGAGATTGACGCTCTCTTTGCAAGATTAGTTTTAAATTGCTCGTAGTATAAATCATCGTTTAGTTATTACAATTCTCAAACAAAAACCCTTTCGTCTGCGTGTTTAGATTAGCTTTTATTCAATTTCTCGTTCATAAAAACAAACATAAAAATACTAGTACAAAAACATATTCTAGAATAGAAATTGTAGAACGCTCAGGTAAAGGCTTTCTAAAATATCATCCGGTGGCATTTTCGTAATAAAAAAGTCATATACTAGAACGCCTTTATAAAAGACATTCTGGTATATTCAATATCTAGAACGCCTTTAGAAAAACGTTCTGGTATATGAATTATTTAGAACATCTTTAAAAAAGACATTCTTGTATATTCAATATCGAGAACGTCTTTAAAAAAGGCGTTCTGGTATATACAATTATTTAGAACGCCTTTAAAAAAGACGTTCTGATATATGAACTTATTTAGAACGTCTTTAAAAAAGATGTCCTAGAATATATATATATATTTTTTTATTCACTTTGCCCTAGTTTTCTTTTGTCTCCTCGATCCATTCATCTCACATCTTAGATCTCATCCCCCAATCGTCCCAGTTCTCCTCCATGAGAGAAAAAAAAGTAAATCAACGTCGGCTCTAATCAATTTGATGTTGCAATCGAAGTAACCAAAATTTGAGAATTCTATTCAATTTCTCTATCCAGACTTTCCTGCTTTCTCACAAGTTCACAATGGCGACGGAAACATCATCTAAAGTCGAAAACCCTACAGATCTCAATTTAGCTCCTCCGAGCATCGAAGATGCATCACCAACTCAGCAACTGCCAGCTTCTGATGCAAGCAACGATGAATCGAAGGGTGAATCGGCGACGATGGAAACGGCCGAGAAAACCAACGAAGTCAATACAAGCGGCACAGTTACTGATGTTCAGAAGAAGATGAAGCGTTCGGAGCGGTTTGGAATGCCAGTTCATTTGTCCGAAGAAGATAAACGTAATTCTCGAGTCGAGAGGTACTCTATTTATAATTACTTATTTATTGGGTATATAGGTTTTCCATTTGTATGTTAGATTAGGGTTAGGGTTAGGGTTTGTAACTTTGAGAATGATGATCTGAATTCGAGCAACTTGTACTGGCCACCGTGTTTCACCGACGGTAACGGCGGCCCATGATTTAGTCACGGTGGCAACTAGGATGACCCGACTCAGACAAGATCTATCATCGATGATTCGCCGTCCATCTACTTTTGCCGCAGCAGCAGGATAACACAGAGCTCAGCCGTCTTCTCTGTCAGACGCCGATGCTCATCAAAAGGGCAACGACGATACTGCACTGTCACCGATGGACAATTACCTGGTCCACCCAGATCGACATCCCACCATCTTGTGAACAGCAACGCCAACATCGATGGTTATTTATGAGCGGCACCCTACTGAATTGGGTGAAAATGAGTGAGTTTTTACTTTTTACTGTCAAGATTTTTTTATTTTTTAAAATGTTTGGGGGATAATTTGACTGAATTTTGGTGGGGTGTGATGCAGGTACCTTTTTTTTAGGGCCGAGGATATTTTGGGGATGCTTCATGACTGATTTCATTATTGTATTTCAGAAATTGCCAATTTGAGGTTTAGTGTAGTAGTATTTTAATTTCTTGGATTTTTTCTTGGTTTTAAAGATGCTGAATTGTGATTTTGAATTCTGATGAGGATTGAGGTTCATGTTTTTGCTGCTTTTGTGTTATGTTTTATTGATTTTTTTCGTTATTTGTGATGTTATGCTTTAGAAAATAACATAATGTGTAGAAGTAGATTGTGCTTTACCGCCATCTTATTATTCTGATCAAAAACCTGTGATACTGAGTTAGTTTTAGTCTTGTTATTGATGTCAAATGTTATTTGGGATAATTACAACTTACCTTTTTGCTAATTACAAATGAAACCTAAGGTTTATCTAGATCCTTCTTTGCCTATGTTTAGGTTTCTTCATTTCATGCCTTTTTTTTTTCTTTGATCGGTTGAATATTAATAAAATTTGACTTTATTTTATAGAATGTATATTGATAGTTCATTAGTTTAATCAAACTTTTAAGATTAGCATACCTGCTAAACTGCAGGTATAAGTAAAATAGTGGAAACACACATTTCTCAGAACAAAGTTCCCTTCGAGCAGGTACATTACGATAATCAAATTTTATTTTTTTGAATTATATTTCCTGGTCATTTTCCCACTTGGTTTTTCTTATCTGAATTACAATCTGACGGTGTTTTTTGATCTTTTCGAGGCAAAACCTGATCATTATGACAAATTTTGTGGGCTGGTAGCGTGCATTTGTTTTACTAGTACGTAAAAAATTGTGAATGTAATATTGATATAGTCAAGGCCTAGATTAATAAAATGAGAATATAAAAATTCTCCCCTAAATATCAACCACTAATGAAAATGATGACTTTTAGAATGTTGACAATGTTTCACTATATATGAACTTCTAAATTGGTAAACAAAAATATTGGATATCTCGACATTTAAAATTCTTAAGAACTGCTTATTCACTCGTATCTAGGGCATATGTCTAGAACTTGGTGTTGTGTTTTGTTGGCTTTTTTGTTTCCGTGACTTAGTATATTCACATTATAAATATTTATGGCGTCATACTATTTGAAAATATATTGTATCCCCTATATGATATTGAACCGAGAAACTTGGATTGTTTTATTTTTCATTTTTTTAATGTGCTGCGTCTTTTCTCTCAGATAATTGGCAGTTATCCCAATGAGCAGCAAAAGATGTTTGGCAGGCGTTTTTAGATGGAGGATGATCTTGTTAGCAAGATTAGTCAAAACTCACTTAACGCTCTAAAAGAAAGTTATGTGGTTTGTATATCTTAGATTTCACTACACTCTCTTATCGTCCCTACACCATAGGGATAATTACAAAACCACACCCATGAGATTTTAGCCTATTTACAAAAAGAGCAAAATTATCTCAAATTTTAGTTACCCCCTAGATGTTTATAATTTGTTTTATTTAGACGTATATTATGGGGGTATATGTAATATTAAAAGATTGCTGGATCTTTTTTGTACTTGAGCCAATTCTCAAGGGACTTGTGTTTTGTAAATCGTAATTATTACCGTACCATACTATATTACTTTTGTAAGGTAGTTTCATGGAGAAGTAACTTACTGCCTCTCTCAATTGAATTATACATGATGATTTTTCTGTTGAAGAGAAGAGGCTATTGTTTAAACTGAAAAAACTATTCAAGATTCTGTGAGTGCATAGGAAATGGAGTTTTGTGAATTTTTGGAGCCCCACATTTTTGCACTGTTCTTGGAGTAAAAGAAGGGGTAAAATGGCTAATAAGCACTTGTAATTGCTGATTGCAACTGTTTACTAGGCAATTATGGGTCACCAAGCATGGGCAATCACTGATGGATTGGAAGGTAATTAGTCCTCATTTCTGTTGTTGATTTTTTTCCCTACAATTTTATTTTATTTATTTAGTTATTTTTAAGAATTTAGATTCATGTTGACTATTATTGACTGTTAGAGACTGCTTATTCCAATTGCTTATTTTAGTTGATGTACCTTTTTAAGATTTTATCCCATATTACCATATATTGTACAACTTACTTTTATTCATTATTTTTTAGAAGAATTAATATATAACTCAAATTGTGCAGTTCAAGCTTTTTAAGATCAGTACAAGTCCCTAAACAGCCCAATGCAGCTGGAACACTAGAAACCAGAGGGTGGGGACCCTTGTGGAGAACCCTTGATTGGAGTTGTTCAGTGCTCTGGATCATCCATAATCAACCTGTAATGCTTTTTATAATCATCTGAGATAATTATAAAAATGTGATTGATTTAGTAACTTTTTTGACTATGGATAATGATAAGTTTTGGTTATGTTGGTATTAAGTATGTCATTATCTTACTTTTAATGTGTTTTGGTGTATTTGTTGGTTAATTAAGTATTAATGATTTTAGTGTATTTGTTGGCATGTACTTTTATTTATTTCTTTTAATTTTTTTACTACTTTCTAGAACAGTTCTACAAAAAGCCATTCTAGAAATACATTTTCTAGAACGGGTTCACAAAACGTAGTTCTAAAAAATCACATTAATCTAGAACGCCTTTTCAACAGGCGTTCTAGAAAGTGTATTTTTTAGAACGTCTATTTCGTGAAGGCGTTCTAGAAAGTTAATTTTCTAGAATGTCTTTTGAAAAGGCGTTCTAGAAAATAAACTTTCTAGAACGCCTTTTTGAATTGACGTTCTAGAAAATAAACTTTCTAGAACGCCTTTACGAAATAGACATTCTCGAAAATAGGCTTTCTTGAATGGGTTTTGAAAAGGCGTTCTAGAAAATAAACTTTCTAGAACGCCTTTTTGAATTGACGTTCTAGAAAATAAACTTTCTAGAACGCCTTCACGAAATAGACGTTCTAGAAAATACACCTTTTAGAACGCCTTTTGAAAAGGCGTTCTAGAAATTCTGACATTCTAGAACGCCTCAAAAAGTTATTCTGGAAAATCAGATATTCAAGAACAACTCTACACAGAACGCCTGGGCAGGGCGTTCTAGAATTACTGAAATAGGCCGTTCTAGAAAACCGTTTCTGCACTAGTGAAACTATTGATTAGAGTAGATTTCTCCTTATTTTTATTAGCTTTTTAGTTCGTTTTTATATTTGTTTTTGTTATAAGTTGGATGATTTAAGCATAATTCCGTAATTTTATAATTCCAGCTTATTTTACCGCATTTTGATCTTAATTGATGCAATTAGGTGATGTCTCATTGTTTTTCACCTTACAGCTAAGTAACCGGAAGAGTTTAGAGCGTAAAAGACGAAGTTCGATGTTCAAGAGTAGAAAAACAAGCTTTCCGGTGAAACGAGTAGCAAAAGATCGAGAAACGGAGACCGACGCTCAGTCGCGTCGACTGACGCGACCGTCGACGCACCGTCGACGCGAGCCATGTCAGCGAGTCATGACCGCGTCAGTCGACGCTACTTGCTGAAGCGTCGATGTCGACGCACCATTGTCGATGCAACGTCGACGCAACTTGCTGAAGCATCGATATCGACGCACCCCGTCGATGCACCCGCCCAGCCGACGCGCGCACCTGCTGACCACACCTACCGAGCGCTTCCGACCAAGTCTGCCGAGTCCCGCCGAGCGCCAGCACGCGTCAGTCGATGCTCCGTCGACGCGACGGCCCAGAATTCAGAAATTAGGGTTTCTTGTGCGGCAAGACTTGTAATATTTATAAAACCCTGCCATATTTCAGGTTTTGGATGAGGACACGAAGACACAACGCCATCCTAGGGTATTTTAGCATTCAATAACAATAAATCCACGTCTTATAACAAGATTTGGAGACGCGGATCAAGGATCGAAGTTCTACGCGTCCGTAACACCGATTTCCCGCTCGAGAATCCATCTTCGCCCAAGATCAGCGTTCAAACTCCGGAATAGCTGGAGCTTTTCGTTGCTTTCCTTAGTTTCAATAAGTATTTCTGAACTCTTAGTTAAGTTCGTAGTTAATTGCTTAGTTAATTTCTTAGTTAATTCTAGTTTTAATTAGTTTAATTATTTCATGCTTGGATATTGGTTAATCTAGTTAATTTATGCGATTTGATTTATGTTTAATTATTCGTTCTTAGATTCATATTATACATTGCTTAGTAATAATTTCTTATGTTCAAGCTATTAGATACGAAAATTAGCTTTAAATCTTCGTAGCGTTAATCGATAATTTAGTTATTGCTCTTAGTTGATAATTTAGGATAATTAGTTTAATCAGCTTTAGTTTACTGCTGTTCGTAATTGATAATCTAGTTTAAAGTAATTAGTTTAATTAGTTTTAGTTTAATTATCGTCTTAGTTTATAATGATCGAATCAATCTATTCAAACCCCCAAATGTATATGTATGTTATTCGTAATTGAGAAAAGCATCGAAAGGACCGAACAGTTGTTTCCTCAAGAGATACGACTCGAGTCAAACTCATCACCCTACAGTTACCTCGTACACTTGCGAGCAAACTGACGTGTTTTAAATTAATTTATTAAAAAGGGGTGCACAAAAGTTTGAGTCAAAAATTTGGCGCCGTTGCCGGGGAAGCAACGAGTAGGAATTTCAGATTTTTTTTTTTTACATTTTATGTTTACTTTTAATTTTCTATATTTATTTCTTATTTTCACTCTTGGCCTTTGCCATTTGATACGTTGACGTGTTGTTGAGCTTATGCAAGGAAGGCGATCACTTCAACCGGACCTTGTGCCATTCATTGACAACATCTACCGTTCAAATTCATCGAGACCAAGACTCGTTTTTATTCCCGAGGACGATTCCTCAACAACAACTTATTTTGCTTGCGATCAAGCTCCCGACATGATGTTAGGAGCACAATCGGTTCGAAACGGTGATTCCCCACCATGAACACCACCCCGTCCCAATCGACACGGGTATGGGAGTGAGCCGATCGTTTTGCAAGGACAACCCCTACCACGAGCTTATTAGGCTAATTATCAGCAGAACGTGGGACAAGACGAAGGGATTAACCGGCAGAACAACATGATCAACCACCAACCCAACATGGCGAATATGAGACCAAACGGGGAAATGAACAACAACGTTATTCGCCAACACAACCTCGAGAACGTGGCGATTAGAAATGAAGATTTTATGCAGCACAACGCATATGCTGACAACCAAAGGCATGTGAACGATTGGTTGGAGAATCAAGATCACGGATACGAGCAAAATAACTTCGGAAGGAGATACGAGCGTGAGCACCAATATGCACACGATGACCACTACGAGAGAGTTAATGAACAAGTTAGAGAACCAAGGGGAGATCGAGCACTTAGACAGCGCGACTTGGCACGTCCAAAGGTTGTACCCTTTAGGTCCGCCATCGTTCTTGGACCTACCGCGAGGGCAGTGGAAATTAAACCGCATCAACTCAACCTACTCCCAACCTTTCATGGGAATGCGCATGAAGACCCTTTGGCATTTTTAAATTACTTTGTTGATGAGGTTGGCCGATTCGTAGTTCATGGCCTTCATCAAGAAGAAGTGCAAATGATTTATTTTTCGTACAACTTGAAGGACAAGGCGAAGTCATGGCTACTGTCCTTAGAGCTTGGTTCGTTAACCGACTGGGATATGATTAGCGAGAAGTTTCTAAACCAATATTATTCAGCCCAAACGACGGGGCATCTTCGGAGGCAAATTGCTACTTTTGAGCAGTTGGAAGGAGAACTTTTTCATGAAACGTGGGAGCGTTACAAGACACTTTTGCAAGCTTGCCCCCACCACAACTATTCTATGGAGATGAGTAACCAATTCTTTTTCGATGGTTTATTGGACCATGGGAAATGAGAGGTAGAGATAGCAGTGGGAGGAGATTTTGGAGATTTGACAGCACACGAGGCAAGATAAGTGTTGGAGAAGCAAAGCGAAAAGTCTAGACAAACCAACTCTCGGCCTCGTAAGATGAGAGTTAACGAAGTTTCCATTCCTGATCCATATTTAGATGATGGCAAGTTAGTTAAGGCAAAATGTGCAGAGATTTTCGACGAGAAATTAGCTGCTTGGAAAGCCGAGCGAGCTAGCAAGGCCGCTGCACAGAAAATGGCTGCGAATTGCAACCAATGTGGATCCCTCCAGCATTTAGCAGATGCATGTCCTAACAACAGTGAGCAGCAAGAGGAGGTTAACGCGATCCAAAGCTATTCGAACCAAAAGAAGTACACGCCACAACATGACAATCCTCTTTTCAAGTGGGGTCCGGGCAATCCAAATCATATGCCGCCCGATCCACAATATCCACCACCACAGTATGCTCAAGCACCACCAGTGCCGCCACAACAAAATAATTTTCATACGTAAGGGAAGGCATCTAATGCGACTCAACCAAATGATCAGTTGTTGGTTTGGCAGCAAAATCAAGTAGCCTGGACGATTAACAATAGAGAGGGGCTTACAAAGGTGAATGCGAAGATAGACGAACTTTCAAAGAAGGTGAGAGGAATTGACCATCTTTCTGGTATTGTGCATGATCTAGCTAAAAACATGGATAGAATGGAGAGAACTATGGGACAAATAGCAACTGATATTGCTAGGTCAAATAAGGAGAAAGACAAGCTACCAAGCCAACCGGAGCAAGCATCGGCAATTCACGTCCTTCGTAGTGGGAAGAAGATCAACAATGTCATAGAGAACCAAGATGAGGAGCTTGTTCCTAAACTAGTGGACAAGCTACATAAATCCGCCAATAGATATATTCCTGGTTCTATTCAAGGAAAAATTCCGAGCGACACCTCTGGCAACGATGAACCACCGCAACCGAAGCAAACAACGATGCAGTATAAGGATGCTGTTCCTTTTACGAGCCGATTACGTCCAGCAAAGGAGAACAAGAAATTTATGGAGCTGTACAATCTCTTGAAGAATGTGAATATAAACCTGGCACTTTTAGAAGTGATCAAGACGATGCCCGCCTACGTCAAGTTTTTTAAGGARCTTRCCTCGAGAGAGMGASGTTTGGCGACAACTCAATACGTTCCGTTACCGAAGGAAGTTAGCACAATTTTCAAGAAACCATTACCACCTAAGGAACGCGATCCTGGCAGTTTTTGCATAACGATTTCACTAGCTAATGGGAAGAAGGCAGTAGGTATGTTGGACCTTGGAGCAGGCGTGAATCTAATGTCGTATTCGCTTTATCAAGATTTTGATCTTGGACCCCTCAAACCGACAACTATGCGCCTACAGTTGGCCGATCGATCGACTCGACGACCGTTAGGGATAGTCGAAGATGTTTTAGTGCAAGTTGGAGAGCTAGTACTTCCAGTTGATTTTGTGGTTATGGACATTGGTGAAGTTCCGACCGAGGACAACGAGCACACCATTCTATTAGGACGCCCGTTCATGGCGACTTCATTATTGATGTTCATAAAGGGAGAATGGCGATGACCGTTTTGGGCGAAACAGTGACCTTTTCTCTGAAAGATATTCACAACACTCCCTCTGCTATTATGCAAGAGGAAGATTCATTCATTGAACCCGTTGCATCATGCGTCAACGAATTACGAGAGATCGTAACTTTGAACAAGTTAGGCGACGGAAACGACGCCGGATTTTCTATCAAGGGAAGGAACAAGCAAGTCAATTCGTGTAAAGATTACGAGTCCTATGAACATATGCATTTAAGTGGAGAAGGATTGATCGAGTTGTTGGGAATTGACATACGCGACAACGTGGCAGAATTTGGAGACAATTTTGATGAGGAGTGTTCGCATAAATTCGAGCAAAAGATGGAGTCGAAACCACCAATAAATCGTTTAAGGCACGATTTCCTCAACCATAGCAAAAATTTCACTTCCAAAAAGAACACGGGCGAGGCGTGTTTAGGCGATTGGGCGAAGGAGATGAAGAAATCAAGAAAGGTTCGCATGAGTGAAGTCAAGAACTTGCAATTTAAGGTTGGAGAATTAGTCTTGTGTAATAATGAACGTAAGTACGACCCAGCCAATTTTGGAGCTTCATGTAGCATACCATTCTCGATTAAAGAATTTGATGAGTACGGCGTAGCCACGTTGTACGATGAGATTGGAAAATCGTCCTTTCAGACTCACAAGCATAGATTGAAGCCTTATCATGACGGACTAGGTAAAAATAGCAATCGCAAGATGGTGGAGTTTGGAGATCCACCGTACGTTGAAAGATAAACGAGCAAGATAGCGTCGAGCAAGCGACGTTAAAATTTGCGCTTCTTGGGAGGCAACCCGAGCATTTGTATCCTTTTGTACCTTATTTTCATTTTATTTAATTTTTATTTTTGATTTTTACTTGTTTAAGATCAGATGGAGAACTCGGACAAGGAGAATTGAACGAACGAGCGAAGGAAAAGACGCCCAGGAATCTGCCCGCGTCGACGCGAAATGCCGAAGAATCACTCTCTGTTGCGTCGACTGACGCGGCGTCGACGCGAATCCAGACCCGGCCCAGAAACGGTTAAAAATCGGATTTTTGGCCCACGACCCGACCTGTATGCGTGTGACCCGCGGGATTGGCCCAGAAAATTGCTTAAAAACAGCCTCTTTTTCCCTTTTTCTCGCCTTTCTTCTTTTTCTAACCTCAAATTTTAATTCTCTATCCTTCTTCATGTCCTTTTTGTTGCAATAATTGATTTTTTTTTTAAGATTTTCAGGAATTCAAGCACTATAACACTCACAAACCCAGAAATTCATTCCAACTTTTTACATACAAGCCGATTTCTCAAAAGGGGGCTACAAGGGTTGGGGCATATTCGGGCAATTCCAGGCAATTCGAGCGTTTTTCCGAAAAATCGACGAGGTACTTCGCTTGAAACTTTCTTGGGACTTTATTATTCATTGTTTGGTTATGTGTTGGGAGTTGTTGGTGAAGGTTTTGTGCAAATAATTTGTTGGTTGAACACGCACGCCAAGTGTTCGACGTAAGTCCCCAAAAAATAAAAAGTCTTATTTTTCAAGGTTTTTCAATCCTGTTCACTTCGTATTGATTAATAATGTCTCGAGCGGGTAAACATAAGGATATCTCGGGGAAATACGGCGCACCGTTCCCGATTTTCGACAAAAAAGAAGGGGACATGTTCAAGAACATTTGGAAATGGGGGTTTGCAACGCATCGAACTTTGAACATCCAAGGGATTGCGGATGAGGCCTCGAATGGGTCGGACCACCACACCGATCTTTCGCGTTATGTAGATGGCCTCGGGTGTGGGTACTTTGCCCAAATGAACTTGCCCGGTTTTCGAGAACTCATGCTCGAGTTTTTCTCGACTTTGGGGATTCGGAACGACGAGACGTTCTCTTGTCGGCTAGGAGGGAATGATGTGGTTGTCGACGAGGAAATTTTTGGTAATATATTTGGTTTCCCGACCGTAGGGGACCACCCGGTTGGAGTTCAAGGGTTCGATTTAGCCTCTTTTGGGGGGGATGATTACCGGAGGAAATACGGGCGATTGCAAGCGATTTCCTTGTTCAAAAATTCAAGACGACGCCCTCTACGTTGCCTACAAGATCCTTGGGCACATTATTTTATGCAAGAACGAGGCCACCTACACGATAAAAGCCGAGCTTTATGTTCTACAATGCCTCGTTGATGGTCGTCAAGTCCGGTTGTACCCGCTTATTTTGCTAGGACTTTACAATGTCACCAAGGGTACTCCGGGAAGCAAGTCGCCACTTCTCTCATTTTCACCATACATTACTGGCCTCGCCCGTCACTTCGGGTTCGATCCGGCCAACAACGGACTTAGCCCACTCGGGACCACTTCTTTACCTCTTACGCGTGCACCGGCACCCCGAGTGAGGTCGTCGACTAGAGGAGGATCTTCGTCTCGATTACACGATGACGACGACAATGGCAACGAGGATATGGGGCAAGCCCGCCGTTCTACTTCGGGCCTAAGTCCCGATTGGAGCCAATTTTTTGAAGAAAACTGGGCATTTTAAGTGAAGATGTTCGATAAGCTCCAAATCATCGACGAGAAGATTGATGCGAACCACGACCAAAACCGTCGCAGTTTGAACAAGATGCGAGCTCGCATTTCCAAGCTCGAGGAACGATTTGAGGCGGCATACTCCACACCGAGCATGGATGTCGACGAGAACCACAACGAGGACGATGAGTCCCGCGAGTTCTAAACTCGTTCTATCTTTATTTTTATTATTTATGCTTTCTTTACGAAAAATAGAAAAAAAAAATTGGAAAACTTTAAAATTCCAAAAAAATATTGTTATTTTCTTTGTTTTTGTGTGTTTTATTTTTCTTTTAGGGAAATTCATATCACGTACGTTGAAGAAGTGTCCAATTACACAATTCATGACTAGCGGCTCGACTACTATTATTTCAGGGATGTTTTCTTTTTCCTTCCTCTTTTTGATTTTTGGATGTATTTGTGGCAATCCGGAGATTGCCCGGATTTTTAGAGAGGGGGGTGGTCGAGTGTGATTTGTATTGATTAATTGTGTAATTTTATTTGATACTTGGCCTGTAATAATTATATGCTTAAACGTGATTAATTGATATTTTTACGCTTAATTGTGTTTGTATGGCTTGCCTGTCAAAGTTGACTAAGTATGATTATTTGTTTTCGTCTTTGAGCATGCATGAGTGCATAATTTTTCAAAATTATATTTATATATTGTAAAAAGGTACTTGGACGCAACTAATTTCACAAAACCTTAAAACAGCGTCAATTCAAAAATTTTCATGCAAAAAGCCAGTAAGTAGCCTGAGTGTTTATCATCATTGCATTTACGTGAATAAGTTTCAGTTTTGATATCTCTTTGAAACCGCTGTGTGTAGTCGACTTTGAAAATGAAGTTAAGACGCATATAAAACCTTATTCCGGCCATATCCATATATTTTTAGCCACTATAAATTCCGAATGAGCCAATCATAGCCAAATATCCATGCCTATAGCCATGAGTGTTTCTGAGACGACCCTACAACCCATTAAAAGCGTGGGGTAGGAGTTCGTATTTTTATTGGTTATTTGAGTCTTGAGAATTTTTTATTATGAATTTATTAATTTGTAAATAAGGACCACCATCTAAAAAAAATATAAAAAAAAAGAAAAAAAAAACAAAAAAAGAGAGAAACCTCATAAAAAGAATAAATGGGGGAAAAATAAAAAAAATTATAAGAAAGATGGTGGGTCTTGTGTTAGTAATTGCCTACGCGCTTATAAAGGCTTGTGTTTTATTTTTAATTTTCTTATGAAGCCTAATATTTAGAAGGCAAGAGTTGTGTAAGAAGCATGTTATAAGCTTCAATTGACTTCAGTGGTTTGAGCTTTGAGTCGGTTTACGAGTTTTTGAGTTGAGGAATAGCCTATATTTTAAAGGATACGTTATGAGAGTTAAGTGAGGTTTTTATTTTTGAACGAGGTGAAGCATTTTGCTTCRTGTTTAGRWTAGGTTRAGTGAGTTATTGATCATGTTTGATCATGAGTTAGCCACACGACTTATATATACCATACCCGTCCAAAGAGCCTTATACTACAACCCATAAAGACCTTTTCTGATTCTTAGTTTAGACAACACACTTAATTTGCGATTGATAAGAGATTGATTTTCAGTGCTTATTTATTGTGCATGTAATTGTATGATTTGAGTGTATACACGTCCCATGCAGAAAATACTTGAGTGCTTTTGAGCGTACTTATATATATTATCCTTCGTGACGAAGCATGATTTTATTTTGAAACGACAATGTAATAATGGTCAAGTGTTTGACGTTGCGTGACTTGTACCTATATTTTCAAAATTACATATGTAGCATAGCACGACTCTTTGATTGAACTTATTTTTATTCTAGTTATACTTCGAAATTATCGTTTGTTCGAGGACGAACAAACCAATAAAGTGTGGGGTAGTTGATTAGAGTAGATTTGTCCTTATTTTTATTAGCTTTTTAGTTCGTTTTTATATTTGATTTTGGTATAAGTTGGATGATTTAAGCATAATTCCGTAATTTTATAATTCCAGCTTATTTTACCGCATTTTGATCTTAATTGATGCAATTAGGTGATGTTTCGTTGTTTTTCACCTTACAGCTAAGTAACCGGAAGAGTTTAGCAGCGTAAAAGACGAAGTTCGATGTTCAAGAATAGAAAAACAAGCTTTCCGGTGAAACGAGTAGCAAAAGATCGAGAAACGGAGACCGACGCTCAGTCGCGTCGACTGACGCGACCGTCGACGCCCGTCGACGCGAGCCATGTCAGCGAGTCATGACCGCGTCAGTCGACGCTCACGACACTCCGGCTCGCTGAAGCGTCGATGTCGACGCACCAAGGTCGACGCAACGTCGACGCAACTTGCTGAAGCATCGATATCGACGCACCTCCGTCGATGCACCCGCCCAGCCGACGCGCGCACCTGCTGACCACACCTACCGAGCGCTTCCGACCAAGTCTGCCGAGTCCCGCCGAGCGCCAGCACGCGTCAGTCGATGCTCCGTCGACGCGACGGCCCAGAATTCAGAAATTAGGGTTTCTTGTGCGGCAAGACTTGTAATATTTATAAAACCCTGCCATATTTCAGGTTTTGGATGAGGACACGAAGACACAACGCCATCCTAGGGTATTTTAGCATTCAATAACAATAAATCCACGTCTTATAACAAGATTTGGAGACGCGGATCAAGGATCGAAGTTCTACGCGTCCGTAACACCGATTTCCCGCTCGAGAATCCATCTTCGCCCAAGATCAGCGTTCAAACTCCGGAATAGCTGGAGCTTTTCGTTGCTTTCCTTAGTTTCAATAAGTATTTCTGAACTCTTAGTTAAGTTCGTAGTTAATTGCTTAGTTAATTTCTTAGTTAATTCTAGTTTTAATTAGTTTAATTATTTCATGCTTGGATATTGGTTAATCTAGTTAATTTATGCGATTTGATTTATGTTTAATTATTCGTTCTTAGATTCATATTATACATTGCTTAGTAATAATTTCTTATGTTCAAGCTATTAGATACGAAAATTAGCTTTAAATCTTCGTAGCGTTAATCGATAATTTAGTTATTGCTCTTAGTTGATAATTTAGGATAATTAGTTTAATCAGCTTTAGTTTACTGCTGTTCGTAATTGATAATCTAGTTTAAAGTAATTAGTTTAATTAGTTTTAGTTTAATTATCGTCTTAGTTTATAATGATCGAATCAATCTATTCAAACCCCCAAATGTATATGTATGTTATTCGTAATTGAGAAAAACATCGAAAGGACCGAACAGTTGTTTCCTCGAGAGATACGACTCGAGTCAAACTCATCACCCTACAGTTACCTCGTACACTTGAGAGCAAACTTATGTGTTTTAAATTAATTTATTAAAAAGGGGTGCACAAAAGTTTGAGTCAACTACCTCCTCTTAGCCTTTCTCGAGAGACTCGATTCGAGTTAACTTGCCAGTCTACAGTAACCCTGTTCTCTTGCGAGCGAACTTTCTTTTCAAAACGTAGACACGCATTGTTTAACTTAGATTTAACTTTTAAAGACAAAAAGTTCAACTCAAAACCTGACGTCGTTGCTGGGGAAGGCTAAAGGTTGTAATTTTTGTGTTTGCTCTTCATAACCTTTGATTGTGTTGTGACTTGTTTCATTTGTGTTTAGTGTTGTTTTGCATTTTAGTTTTTGATTGTTTTCATTATTTTTCACCCGTGCGTTTAATCTTGTGCATTGAGTGTTGTGTATGCAAGGTACAACTATGATCAAAATCCGAGATTTAACAAGCCATATATATAAAAAAAACAAAAATGTCTAATCCGTATAATTTTCGACCGGTTATTCCTTTGAGCCCTAAGATGCGGGAGTACGATCTCTACGAGTTCTACTTCGAGCAACTTCCAGTTTTTCATGGGCTCCCGAGTGAGGATTCGTTCAACTTCATCCAAGAGTACGACGCTATAACAAGAACCTTCCCCCCTTTTAGGCCTTATGAGAAATCAAGTGAGGATGTGACTCTCCATCTTCACATTAAAGGATCAGGAAAGAAAATGGTTGACAAATATAGAGCCCGATTCCTTTGACACATGGGAGGAAGTGTACAATTGTTTCATGGGGACGTTCTACTCGTCTGAATGGGACCCATCTCCAAATTCTTACAATCCGAGCCTTAATTATCCAAATGCTTCACCCAACCACTATAATCCTAATTTGGAACCCTCATACGCTCCCTCCGCCTCACCTTCTTATTACACGGGATATAACTCATATGCTCAACCTGACTCTAATTCATTCTATCAGAGCTACGACCCTTATACCCCTTCCTACTCAATTCCCTACTACCCGAGCTATGAGGAATATATCCCATCTTCTTCTCCCGACAACAACCAACAAATCCACTATCATCCCGATACCCCATTTGATAGTGATCCTTGCTCGGTTATCCGAGATGAGGTGAAACGGTTTACTTTTGATTAGTTGTCGATTTCTGATGTGGTGGAGCCTACCTTGGATGTCGTCACTTCAAGCTTAAATGCTCATTTGGGAGAGGTTTTTAAGGATATCGGGATTGAGGATTTTATTGAGATCGCCCCTTTCGCAATTTTTAATGAAGTTGTGGAAACAAGTGTTGGGGTGTGGCCATTTGTTTTGCATGTAATTGTGGTGTTTTTATTGTGTTTTTAATTAGGTTTTAGTGTTCTTTATTGTGGTTTTGAGTCGAGTTTTGTTAGGTTATTAGGTTATTTCCTAGTTGGCAAACACTTGTGTTAGGCCAGATTAATGGGTCATGACCCGTTAGGCCATATGACCCGATACTATAATGTATTAGTTTTTGTACTGTGATGTATTGGTTTTTGTACTGTAAAGTATTAGTTTCTCATAAATCTCTAACCCGTGCTATGATATATTGGTTTTTGTACTGTAATGTTTTTGTACTATGATGTATTGGTTTTTTCATTATAATGTATTGATTTTTGCACTATAATGTATTGATATAAAATTTTGGCCTAACGGATGATCCGTTAGTCCGGCCTAACAAGAGTGTTGCCCTTTCTAGTTTTATTGTTTTGAACCTTATAGGTGCGTCGTTGGTGAGGTTTGTGTGACTTTTGAGCTTTTATGTTCAACATTCCTATTTCATATGCTAATGAACGGGCTCTCTTGGGATTGGTTGTTGTTTTAAGAAGATAAAGTTAAATTGGATGGACGGGTCTTGAAGTTAGAAGCACTAAAGGAGCAAAAATAGAAGAATTAATGAATTAATTCCGTTCCAGGATTCTCCAAGACATGCCTAAATCCGCGCCATGATCTAGCTCCAAAACGCCTAAACATTCCGGAATGGTCGCCAAGACGTGTCGTGTTGTGCAAGGACTCACCAACTGAACCTTAGCGTGAGCTGACGCAAGCTAAGGCAAGCCGCCCACGCCCCTGCGCGCGCAGCGCCCGCACACGCCCGGCAGCGCCAGCCCATGCCTGGCGCACAACACCCGCCCGCGCGCCTGCTAGTTAGCGCCTGCCCACGCCCTCGCCAGTGTAAGCCAACTGTCGACGCCTGCCAAGACTGCTCGCCAGCCTACGTGCCTGCACTCGCAAGCCCCGCGCCAGCCCGCTTATGCCTGCGCGCCAACCTTGGCCAGCGCCTGCCATGCCCAGCTAACTGCGCTCGCCCGCCTGCCCATCCCGCCCAGCGCCAAGCCAAATCGTGCCACCTCGAGCCAAACCTTTCCAAACACTTAGAGATGTGGCTAGCAATGCCATCTCGGGTCAAACTTGGTCAAACGCAGGAAATCCAAGCCTTTGAAGATTAATTAACCCATTTACCCCTAATTTAACCTAGTATAAATAGATAGATCTCTCATTAGATAATAAAATACACTCTCCTCCCAACTCTTGCATGGGTTTTTGGATTTAATTTCTCTCCATAGTTCTTAGATTTATTTTCAAGCTTTTCCTTGGGTTTGTAAACTCAATAAGAATTCAAGCCATCGCTTAGATTTTATTTTGGATTGTAATTTCATTCAAGTTTGTGTTTATCTTTCTTAATTCAAGTAAGTTTTCCTTAACTTTTTCCTTGTTATTCAATTTCAAGCTTGTTCTTCAATTTATTCATTTTGCCTTAGCTCTTAGATTTATTGTTCGATTTGTTATTTGGTTTATGAAATCTAGGTGAGTGACAAACCATGATCATATGTCGGGTCCTTGATCGTCTTTATTTTAAGTATTTCTTATGCTTTATTTTAGTTTTTTATTTTCATGCATGGTTTTATGTTGAATCCTAGATCTACTCTTTGTTTCTAGTTATTTTTCGAAAAGTTTTTAACTTTCACGTCAACTTTTATTGCTCTTTCCATTGGTGCTTTCGATTTTCATAGATTCACATTATTTAAATTTCATGATCATGCATGCATAGTTGTACCTTAGATTTTCATGCTTGTACTTTGCCGTTTCTTTGCTTTCTATTGCTTATTTTGATTATTGCATGCAATTTCAATATGGCAAACGCACGAGTCATCCGAAATACTTGCTTTACTTTTCATAGATCATCATAGCTTTTCATTTATTTTCATTTATTTTCGTTTTCTTTCAATTTCTCAAGCTAAAAACTCATTGATCCCTAAGAGCACTTGAATTCCGATAACACCAAGCCATATGAACCCCTTTTAACACCACTAAAAAATTCACTCTTCACAATGGCGCCTTTACGACTCGGTTTGGTTAAGATTTTCAATTTGCTTGTAGTTTCTTCGAGTTTTTAGCTTTCTATTGTATTTGAAATTTTTATTGAGTGTATGCAAGGTCGTCGAACCTTTGGGAATGATTTGGCTCCTTACATTTCAAACCCCGATCGATTAACGCGTTTAAGACGTTCCTTGGCTACTACTCACGATATGGCAAATAATCTTCTGAATACCGGCCCGTTTCCCAATCCAAAAAAGAATTCTCCACGGGTTGATTCTCAAAGCTCTTGTACTCTCAAGCCCGTTGTTCATGTCGAGCCATCCCCACAAAGTGATAAGCTCGGGCTTTCGACTTCCAATCCAACGGGCCCTCATGAACATGCTATAGGAAATTAAGGGAGTGGTTTCACCACTCATGAACATGCCATGGGCCTACCCCAAGGTACTGCACATATTTATAATCTTTATGGCAATGGGCCTAACATGGGAGGGCATGGTGCAAACCATGTTTGGAATGGGATGAATTTTAACAGATTTGGAAACATGGGAGGGCATGGTGCAAACCATGTTGCCAATGGTTGAATCGGCAATGGTCAACCCAACATGGGAGGGCATGGTGCAAACCATGTTGGGTATAGCGGCTTCATGGGTATAAATGGTCCATATGGAGGTTATGGTGCTCCAATTCCCTATCCAAATATGTATAATTTAAGCTTTGTTGGTCCGAATTGGAATGTTGGTGGCCAATATCCGAATCCCGTACCGTATGGAGTTCCTCATGCTTATAATTTCAATCATGCTCCGAATGGAAATTTTAATGGAAATGGTGGTGTTCCAGGTTATGGAGGTGCCGACAACAATGTCCATGAGGGCACTCCCGATCCGTTTTCTTTGTTTGGAGGTATGAGCCCCAATGCCCAAAATGCCCCTCCCATCTTCGCTATGAGAGAAGTTAGCAAAGACTTTGTGGGGGCGACTATTTTGTCTTGCATATCTCTTCCTCACGAGGTTATGGCTATTGATATAAGATCGCTCTATTTTGCCCGTCTTCCTATATTTAATGGATTTGCTAATAAGATCCTCTACAATTCCTTCAGCAATTTTTATGGAAAGTCTTGAGTTTCCACCGCCCGAATATGATGAGCCTAGAGCATATTCAACTCTGATGATTTTCATATACTCTTCAAGATAAGTCTTTGTCATGGTTTATGAGTATCCCTTCCAATTTAATTCATACATGGGATGAGCTCTCGACGATATTTCTGGATCATTATTATTCTGATGAAAAGACATTCTAGTTCAGGATCAAGATTATCTCGTTTAAGCAAATGAAGAATAAACCATTTCACTTGGCTTGGGCTCGTTTCCAAGATCTACTCACGATTTGCCCACATCATCGTATGGCAAAGGAGCTCTTAATCCAAACTTTCTATGAGGTGTTGGACCCACATTTCCAATACATGGTGGACACGTCAGCGGGGGGAAATATGAAGGATCAACCTCCTCAAGTGGTTCACAAGATTTTCACCACTTTAGCCAAAAATTCTAAACAAAATTCTTCTCGAGCGACGTATTCTAGTGCCAATGAAGTGAGTGAATTCTTCCCCTAGGGAGCTTGAGTTAGAAAAGAAAATAGCGGCTTTGGAGGGTCGGATTGCTACGTTGTCTAGCCCAAACCCAGATCCCCCGTATGCGTCGTGTGGAGTTTTTGGTCATGATACCACGACTTGTCCTTCAAATCCCTCTTTTTATATACTGATGCCTCAATCGGAGGAAGTGTGTGGAGTTCAAGGGTATCAAGCGGGACCCGGTGTTGCTAAGCCACTTTTTGCTCGTCCGTCGAGTCACAATCTTCCTTATGATCCAAACAACCACATGCATCTGAATATTAGTTATGCCAATCCAAATGAGGGTGTTAATCCTCATGTGTGTCCGTCTCGTCCGCCTATTCCGTTGAATGCTCCTAATCCACCTTTCGACCCAAATCTCTTGCTCATTATGCAAGAAATGCAATCATTTCCCATTTTGTTGGCTTCATTTGATGCTAAGATCAATTCTCTTGAGTCTACAACAAACGGTTTTAACATTAAAATGGGGCAATTGACAAGTGACGTGAATATGCTTAAGCAAGCTAATGAGAAAGGTAAATTGCCAAGCCAACCTTCAAAAGCTCACGCGGTCACAACCCTTCGAAGTGGTAGGGTGATTGATAATAAGGTTGTCCCGCCATCCGAGGAGGAGGTGGTTTCTATTCCTAATGTTCTTACTCTTCCCGATTCTACTCCCGTGGGTCCCATATTGGCAAAGGACCTTCCCGATGGCCTACACAAGTCTTCAAATGCCTATAAGCCACCAACTTCTAAGGATCCTATGCCCTATCCATCCCGGCTACAAAATACTAAGAAAGATGGACAACTTCAAAGGTCTATGATCTATTGTCCAATGTAAACATCACTCTTCCCATGTTAGGATATGCCCGCTTATTCCAAAATCTTTAAGGAGCTCTCCTCCAAGAAGCTTGTGAGCACTACGAATGAGAGAGTTTTTCTATTTAAGGAGGCAAGTGTGGTTTGTGACCCTTCTCTCTTGGCTCTTAAGAAGGCAGATCCCGGCTCGTTATGTATTGATATTACACATGAGAATGGTAAAGTCAATACGGGTATGCTTGATTCTGGGGCGGGTACTAATTTGATGCTGATTTCGATATATGGAAAATTGGAACTTCTTCCTTTACAAGAGACACGCATTTGCTTACAATTGTCCGATCGGTCAATTAAATACCCAAAGGGGATAATCAAAGATTTTCTTGTAAAATTTGGAGGAATCATTGTTCTGGTCGATTTCGTGATATTGTATGTTGGCATGGTGAAGGATGATGACACCGAACACACTATCTTGCTAGGCTGCCCATTCATGGCTACAACTCAATGTTTGATGGACGTTGGGAAGAAGAATCCTACTTTGTCCGTAGAGGGTGAATCAGTCACGTTTTTTATGGCTAACTTGTCATCTATTCCATCAAGCATCTTTTATGCGGATTTCTACATGTCGATGTGATTCACGAGTTGGATGACCAGGTTTATATTGAGGAAGAGAGCAAAGAGGAGGTTGTTGTGAGGGAAATGAGTCCATTGTTCGTCATGATAATTCAATTGTGTTTCAATGTGCCAAGGAGTTGGGAGAGAAGGATTGTAAATGTGTCATTGAGAGTATCGACAAGATTTTAGAGGGGGAGGTGGAGATCGTTGATGATGGGTTAGAAATGAAACCCATTAAAAATCTTGAAGAGTATCTTGAGGAGTTCATTGAATTGCTCGAACTAGTTCCCAATGAGGTCGAGAGGAGGCACAAACCCGAGTTGAAACCTTTCTCATCTCACCTCAAGTATGTCTATTTGGAAGAAGAGGCGAGCAAACCGGTTGAGTTTGAGCATGGAGATTTTTGGGCGATAGAAGCCGCGAATACGGATTTAAAAGAGGTCGGTCTAGAGAGAATGTTGCGAGTGGAGGAGTTAGATGAGTTTCGGAGTGTTCGATATGAAGATTCTCACATCCACAAGGAAAGGATGCAACAAACTCATGACGAAGTGGAAGGGTTGATTGAAGTGCTTAGAGCTCAGGAGGGTGCTATTGATTGGAATCTTGAAGACATTAAGGGAATTAGACCTTCAACTTGCATACATAAGATCATTTTGGAGGACGGGGCCGAACCCTCTCGAGAATCCCAAAGGCGTTCGAATCCCAAAGACCAATCCAAGATGACTTTTTCTTGCCCGTTTAGAACGTTTGCTTCTCGTCGAATGCCATTTGAGCTATGCAAGGCCCCGAGAACGTTTCAAAGATTAGATCCTCCCGATAAGGAATTTATTTCTTTGGTGGATCCTCTCGTCTCAACTTCCCCATGAGCAAAAAGGGAGTTCGTCAAGCTAATGACGAAAAAGAAGCGCTTCTTGGGGGGCAACCCATGATCTTTTCGTTTATTTCTTTTATTTTTACATTTCTTTCTTTCTTGCTTTCTTATTATATAAAAATCCAAAACATTCAAAAAATTGAAAAATTAAAAAAGATTTGTGTTGTCTTTTGGTTCTTGTAGCCCTTGGTTTTGTTTTGATTTATGTGCATATTTTCTTGTGTTTTTGATTTTGTGTGATTTTCTTTTATAGAGTTTTGTTTTTAGACTTCAACTTTGGTCGACATGAAAGAATGGTAGTGTACATGGAGCCGAGAGAAACAAGCCATGCTCAGTTTTCACTTGGATTACTTGGATGCTTAAGTGGACCCCACCGAGCTCGGCCCAAACTCGCTCGGTTAAGTAAGCTTCTATCTCACCCTCGTTTTACTTGATTTTCATTAAAATGCAATAAGAGCATTGCATAGTCTAAGTGTGGTGTGGGTAAGTGGTTAGGGTCCGGTTTTCACAAAGCATGATTTGTCTTTCTTAACTCGAGCCTTGGAGAAGTGACACATTCTTGGTGAAGTGATGCTTACTAATTGTGATTTTATATGGTTGAGTCATTTTTGTGTCTTGTGTGTGTTTATTGCATTCTTGAGCAATCACCTCATGCTTCGAAGTTTGAATAGTTTACTTGTCGGGTTTCTACATGTATATACCCTCTTGTGTAAGGAGTTAAATTTCTGTGCTTCGTCCAAAACCCGCATATATATATATAATCAATATATATATATATATATATATATATATATATGTGTGTGTGTGTGTGTGTAAAATTAATATGTACCCGTGAAAATATTGCAAAGCTCTAAAAGCTCTTTTGATTTTGTCTACAAAACCCTGTGCAAACTAGTGAGTATCTTTGTATGAAATATCGGCTTTGCTTGCATTTTTATGGAAATTGCATTGAGGTGGCTTGATTTTTCTCGTACATGGTTGAATTTGGAAATAACATCGAGGCACATATATCACCTTGATTCCATCCATATCCAAATATATAAGCTACTTAAATACCCCAAATGAGGCCCCTTTTGCCTATGCCCCATTTCTTGTTAGTCAAGCTCGATTTTAGCTCTTATATCTTTATAAATTGTGAGGAGAGAGAGTGTATGTTGTTAGTTGACTGAAAATGTGTGGGAAATCAATTGCGGGTTTTGGGTTTTGTGTCTCTTAAGAAAAAAGGGAAAACAACAAATAAACTCTAACACAAATCACGAAAAGTGATAAAGAGTGCATTTAAGAGAAAAGCCTAATGTTTAAAAGGATAAGTTTAGTAAAAAGAAGCGAATTCAAAAAGCTTCTACATGTTGTGAAACAAAAGTTGAAATAGTGTGTGAGTGTACGAAAGGGTTTCGAATGAAAGTTTTGTAATTTGGGGAAGGGAGAAGTGATTATAAACTTCGAGTTCTAGAAGTTACGGTTTCGTGTCTTAGCCACTAATATCCAAATATTACAAACCTTATCAAAAGGCCAACATTACAACCCGAAACAAAGACCTCTTTCAATTCTTGTTTGGTCATGTAAAAGTGATTTTGAGTTTTTGATTTGTGAAATCTTAACAAGGTGCATGCATTGTCCGACTTGAGCATTTACACGTCCCATATAACAAACACTTGAGTGAATTGAGCGAACAACCTCAAAATTCCATTTGCGAGGAAGTCATCGATTTGGTTTTCATTTGAGAAAGGGTAATACGAGCAATGCTTGGTGATAACGAGTTTATGTTGACACTTTTTTCACTCTAATAAGGATAAGTACAAAGATTTTTCTCTTTGCATAATGTTCATTGCATGTACATTCTCGTATCTTTTCGTTGTTCGAGACGGACAAACCGATAAGTGTGTGGTGGTTGTTTTGCATGTAAATATGGTATTTTTCTCGTACTTCTAATTAGGGTTTAGTGTCATTTATAATGGTTTTGAGTCGTGTTTCGTTAGGTTATTAGGTTATTTTTTAGTTTTATTGTTTTGAACCTCATGGGTCCGTGGTTGGTGAGGTTTGTGTGATTTTTGAGTTTTTATGTTCAAAATTCCTATTTCATATGTGAAAGAATGGGCTCGCTTGGGATTGGTCGTTATTTTCAGAAGATAAAGTTCAATTGGTTGGACGGGTCTTGAAGTTAGAAGCACTAAAGAAGCAAAATTAGGTCAATTAATTCCGTGCCAGGATGCGCCAATACGTGCCTAAATTCGCGCCACGAACTAGCTCCAAAATGCCAAAACATTCTGGAATGGTCTCCAAGATGTTCCAAGACTCGCCAACCGAACCTAGGCGCGAGCTGACGCAAGCCAAGGCAAGCCGCCAGTGCCCCCGCGCGCGCAGCGCCCGCACACGCCTGACGCACAGCGCCCGAGCGCCTGCCCACGCCCTCCCGCGCATGCCAATTGTCGACGTCTGCTGAGACCGCTTGCCAGCCCGCGTGCCTATGCCCGCAAGCCCCGCGCCAACCCGGGCTAACGCCTGCCATGCCCAGCCAACCGCGCACGCTCATCCCGCACAGCACCGCTCAGCATCGAGCTAAATCGTGCCACCTCGAGCCAAACCATGCCAAACACTTAGACAAGTGGCTAGCAAGGCCATCTCGGGTCAAACTTGGTCAAACCCAAGAAATCAAAGCCTTTAAAGCTTAATTAACCCTAATTTAACCAGCTATAAATAGATAGATCTCTCATTAGCTAAACAAATACAATCTCCTCCGAACTCTTGCATGGTTTTGGGGATTTAACTTTTCTCTCTAGTTCTTAGATTTACTTTCAAACTTTTCCTTGGGTTTGTAAACTCAAGAAGAATTCAAGCCATCACTTGGATTTTGTTTTGGATTGTAATTTCATTCAAGTTTGTGTTTCTCTTTCTCAATTCAAGTAAGTTTTCCTTAATTTTCTTCCTTGTTCTTCAATTTTAAGCTTGTTCTTCAATTTATGCATTTTGCCTTAGCTCTTAAATTTATTGTTAGATTTATGATTTTGTTTATGGAGTCTAGGTGAGTGACACACCTTGATCATAGATCGGGTACTTGATTGTTTTTACTTCAAGTATTTCCTATGCTTTATTTTAGTTTTTTATTTTCATGCATGGGTTTATATTGAATCCTAGATCTACTCTTTGTTTCTAGTTTATTTTTTCGAAATGTTTTTAACTTTCACGCCAACATTTATTGCTCTTTCCATTGGTGCTTTCGATTTTTGTAGATTCGCAATATTTAAATTCCATGAGCATGCATGCATAGTTGTATCTTAGGTTTTAATGCTTGTACATTATTGTTTCTTTGATTTTTATTGCTTATTTTGATTATTGCTTGAAATTTCAATATGGCAAACGCACGAGGCATCCGAAACACTTGCTTTACTTTTCATAGATCATCATAATTTTTCGTTTATTTTCATTTTCTTTCAATTTCTCAAGCTAAAAACTCACTGATCCCTAAGAGCATTTGAATCCCGTTAACACCAAGCCATATGAACCCCTATTAAAACCACTAAAAATTTTTCTCTTCACCATTGGAGTTTCCGTAGGATGTTGGCGATTCGGTCTTACTTTCTCTTTGTGGAGATGTTGGAGTTTTGTTACCGGATTTGGAGAAGGGTGTTTTTTCTGAGCCGCATTGCGTTCTGCCCGATGCTTTGATCAATCTTAACATTAAAGGGGTAGAAGAGGCAATCGAGAAGGAGTTTGGATCGGTCGATAATCATTCCTTTTGTCCGACCAATTTCCTAGTCATCTGAGTGACCGAGCATTGTTCCACACTTCGGTTGACTTTCGATCTCTTCTTGGTGATCGAATACTTGCGGTCCCGACCTCCAAAGTCGGTTGGACTTTTCACTTCTCTCATCATGGAACGTGCTCATCGTGCCCACCCTGGTGATCATCATCACCCGCTATTGCTCTTGGATAACACTAAGGCGTGGCACGATCGTCATTTATTTCTGGATCCCGGATAAGATCATTTGTGTAAGTCGTCGAACAAAAGACGCTAAAAGTTGCACTTCTTGAGAGGTAACCTAATTTTTAGTTGTTTTTTTCCATAGTTGTGTTTATTTTTATTTTTATTTTTCCTATTTTATTTTTGTACATATTTTTGTGTGTGATAAGATGGAGTTTGGATAGATTTGGTAATGGTATGTTAAGTGCCCACAGAGTGATGAAGATTAGTAATCCCACATAATCTGGTCGGATTGGAAAGAGAACCGGTCGGATGAACTTTCTGTCACACCATCCGACCGGATAGAAGGAACATCCAACCGGATGACACCACGCCAGCAGACTTACTTGAAACCGTCACCCCATTTACAGAGTTCCATCGTCCCCTACGGACGGGATGGACATTTAAGCGGGACCGAGCCCCAATATTATATCGCTTTCTATCCTAACTCTCATTTTTCATTTTTAGTGTTTGGATTTTGTTTGATTTATTTTTTCTGTTATGTGTTGTGTACACGAGTGTCCGTTATAACTATTCGACTAACTATTCGCATGATTATTGATTCTTTCGTTTGTTCGAGAATGAACAAACCAATAAAGCGTGGGGTGTTTTGGAGAGTTGTATATTATGCATGCGTATCGTTCTGGTCGAACAGTTCTTTTTGAGTCTTTGTTTTGTGTTGACCTACGTTGAATTTATTTCCATGCTTATTTGTGTTTGTACTGGCTTGCCTGTCGAATCACGTATTGTGTGATCTGATGTTAGAGTCTTTTCAACATATTTAGTGCAAAAATTTTCAAAACCTACTTATATACACTTATCTAAAATAACACTTAGTCGTTAGCAATTTTGCGAAACTTTTAAAACTCGATCACCTTATTTTCAAAAGTTTGAATAAAACCCCAATAAGGAGCCTTTTGTGTTTATCAACCTTTGATGCTTTGATTCGATAAATGTTTTGAGAAGTCTCTAAAGTCGCATGTGTACATTTGGTTTTGGAAATGATGATAGGCACATATAAAACTTTTTTCCGGCTATATTCAAAAATAAAAACCACTATAATTCCTAATGAGCCCCCTTGAGCCTTATATCTCATATGTTTTCTTAGCCACGAGCATGATTCTAGCTCTTATTTCATTTAAGTGTGTGAGATGAGAGTTTATTCATTATTGGTCTATTGAGATTTACGATTGCAGGGTGGAAATTAGTGGGGGAGTTAATAATAATAATAATAATAATAATAATAATAATAATAATAATAATAATAATAATAATAATAATAATAATAATAATAATAATAATAATAATAATATAATTAAGAATGCTTAAATTCATAAGAGCATCCAGATGTTAAGAATAAAGCCTATTTATAAAGGCAAGTGAGTATTGTTAGTTCGGGTTTTGGGGTAAAAAATAACCTTATTTTTAAAAGGTTGAAAATAGTGATACATTGATGTTTTGGGAGGAATGAGGAGCAGAATTTTGCTCTATGCTTAAGTTTTTGATTGAGTGAGTTATTAATTACGTTTGTTTGCAAGTTAGCCACACATATTTATATATGACATACCTTACCAAAGAGCCTACATTACAACCCTAGAAAGTCTGAATTCGATTCTTGACTAAATTTGCACATATATGCGATGTACGAGTCGTTAAATGCATGTTTATGTTGATCCGAGCGTATACACTTACATTTTGAAAAATACGAGCGAATGAGTGCACCATAATATATATCCCTTTTGTGAGGACGTGTTCTTTTTATTTCAAGGTTAAAAGTTAACACGAGCTTAGATTAAGAGTTTTCGACAAAAGTGTTTATATTTGCAAAACTATATTGTATGCACAACATGACTCTTTGATCTAGCTACTTTCATTCTTACGTGGTTTTGATTCTTTTGTTTGTTCGAGGACGAACAAACCAATAAAGCGTGGGGTGGTTGATTGGCACGTATTTGTCATGATTTTTGTATATATCTGTTTAGTGTTTTAGTTAGATTTGATGTTAGTTTTGGTATAAGTTGAATAGATTGAGCATATTCTCGTATTTATATATCTCCCACTTATTTTACCATTTTTTATGTTTATTTAAAGGATTTTGAAGTGTTTCAGTCTTAAGATGGACGAGTGTGGGACCGCGAGTGGAGTTTCAAAGAAATTGGGCCCCAATTTGATGTATTACATCTGAAACTGGGTATGTTGTCCACACTGGGTTTCCCAGTGTAAGCACATCGGATTGGCTGATGTTGGACTCACATCCGGTCGGATGGATCTGACATCCGGCCGAATTGGCTGACAGTGGACTCACATCTGGTCGGATGGATCTGACATCCAACCAGATTGGCTGACTGTGTATTCCATCCAATCGGATTCTTCTGACCATCCGGTCGGATGAGAACATTACAACTCGTGATTTCAAAAGATCTTTCAGTTACCCAAGCGGAAAAGGAGGGATTTGGAGACTACAAAAAGGCCAAGAACCTCAACCAAAAGGGAGATCGATCCACCTGCCGACATCCATCACCCAGTTAGTGATAGACTGGGCCGAGAACACATTTTCAAACCTCTTGGGGCTGACAACCCAAGATTGTTCTTGAATCTTCGTTGCTTTCATCCCCTTTCCACTTTCTAGATTTAAATTCCATTTTTTTGTAGCTTAGTTCGTAGAATCATCTTTCGACCTCGAGAGTTTTGGAACTATTCTAATTAGGTAACCTTTCACTATTCGTTGTTGGTTTTATCTTGTTATTTTCTGTGAATATTTAGAATTAATGAATCTCTTGTGATCTGTTTTATTATTGATGGATGTTAGTTGTTCACTATTGTTACTTTCTTGTTCAATCATGATTAGTTCTTGTTTTGAGTTTGTGATTTTAGATTTGTCAATGGTTGTTAGTTAGAATTTATGGGTCTAGAGTCTAGAACCGTTTAGAGCCATCGATTGGGGTTGTCGGGCGTTTAATCTACCCGTTGGGATTGACAAACCCAACTCGTAGACTAAGTGTTCGATGAAACTCCAATTGATCGTGGAGACGATTCTAAGGTTCTAGAACCCCGTTTTATTAATCTTTTAAAAATTTATCAATTTTGTATTAAAATTCATTGTAAAAGCTTTTATAAACTGTAGTTAAGTTCTTTAATAGAGATTGACGCTCTCTTCGCAAGATTAATTTTAAGTTACTCATAGTATAAATCATCGTTTAGTTGTTACAATTCTTAAACAAAAATCCTTTTGTCCATGTGTTTAGATTAGCTTTTTATCAGTTTCTCGTTCGTAAAAATAAACATAAAAACTACCTCCGATTAGCCTTCCTCGAGAGAATCGACTCGAGTTAACTTGCCAGTCTACAGTGACCCCGTTCTCTTGTGGGCGAACATGCTTTTCAAAACATAAACACTTATTATTTAACTTAGATTTGATTTTAAATGACAAAAAGTTCGACTAATAAGCGTCGGCAATTTTAAAAAAAATTATCTAATTTTTATTTGTCGACGGATAAGTAGTCTTTGGCAATTAAAAAATATAACAAGATTTTTTTTGCCGACGGACAGGTAGCCGTCGGCAATGCCGGATGCATTTACCTATGAATTCTATCCGTTGGAAACGCCGTATTTACCAACGAAAATGGGTCTGTCGGTAAACTTGATAAAACAAAACCATAGCAGTGAAACTATTCATTCGTGTTTTGACAGAAAAAAAAAAGAGAGAGAGAGAGAATCGTCGTCGTTCGGGAGAAGAACCGTCCGTTGGAGCACACGTCGGAGCACCGACACCATCACATATTAAGGATTGTTAGCCTATTAGTTCAAATTTAATGTTATTATTTTTTAATTTAGAGTTTTAATTTGATTTGAATTTAGGAATTAGGTATTGATAAATTTAATTGGGGGTTCAATTTATGAATTTGTGCTTGATTTGTGCAATTGTGAATGTTTTAGGTTTAGGGTCCATTTATGCAGATAGGGTTTATTTTAGGGTTTACTTTTTAATTATTTATAAATTGGATTCGATTATAAACATTTGTATAAGATTAGAGCTAATTAGGTCATTAGTATTCATTTATGCAATTAGAATTTATTTTAGGGTTTAATTTATAATTATTTAAAAATTAAGTTCGATTATATAAATTTGAATTAAATTAGGGCTATATAACGTTTGATTTGTAATTAGGGTTCAAATTGTGCGATTATGAAATTATCTTTTAAAGTTTATGTGATGATGGTTTTTAAATGCCGTGATGATCGATTTTGTTTAATGTATGTTATTGCTTTTTGTTATATATACATTATGATTGATGTTTTGATTGGTTTGGTAGACGTCGGTGATGACGTAGTATACGGCGCCGGCAGGGAGGTTTTGTCCCTCCAATTAGATCATTATTGTCCTTGGTTTTTTTAGATATGCTTAGGAGGTTTCTTATGATATTAGGTACAAACAGAATATTTTTAAGAAGCACATTTTGAGAATTTGTGGTTCTATGTATATGAGATGATCCTATGCGAGCTATGGGAAGGGAAGAACCATTACCAACAACAAGTGTCTCTGATCCTTGATATGGAACTGACTGAAGTGAAAGGTTTCCCAAATCAGCTGTGACGTGTAGAGGTGCCCTTGTCAAAATACCAAGAACCATCATGACCTGGGAAATTATTACCATCAGTATATCTTCTTGTGTGTTGACCAACCAGTGCAAGAGGAGAAACGGTTTGCGAGCTCTGTTCAGAATTGAAGTTTTACTGTTGAGTGTGATCTGGTGCTTGAAAGTTTACATCTAACCTTCTGAAACACTTGAGAGCTACATGATTCGACTTTCCACACAGTTGACATAAAACTCGAGATCCAGAGTTAGAGAATCTACCAGATCTACCTATGTCATGGCCCCAGCATAGCGACCTCCTCTCATTCCCGCATATATCCACCTCGACTAAAAGAAACATGTGATGTTGGATTTTCAACTGATATATTTCTTGAACTGGAGTAGGCATGAAGAGCAACAGTTTGATGTGTAGTTTGATTTTGAATGCGCATCTCATGTGTTTGCAACACATATTGACATCCTGATTGTGAATTCCTCAATTTTGGATGTGAGATTAACAACTACAGATTCATATTCAGGTCCAAGGCCTCCTAACACATACAGAGCTAGCTCCTCATCAGAGATTATAACCCCTATGGCTAACAATTCATCAGCTATGCCTCTCATTTTTAATATGAAGGCATCAACACTTAAATCCCCCTTTTTTTAGGGTTTGAAGCATAAAACGGAGTTCAAGACTCTGGCTTTTGACTTAGATTGAAAAACACGAGCTAAAACCTGCCAAATATCTGACGCAGTCTGACAGCGAGTAACGTGACCAAGCGTCGACTCAGTTAACGATGAGATAAGCTAGCTGAACAGTAGTTGATCCTTGCGAATCCATAGTAGATAAGCTGAATTTTCCACTGGCGGATCCAGTGAATTGCCGGAGGTAGAGGATAGAAATCGCGGCGAAATTAAATCATGTCCTAGGAGCATATCTTCATATCCATATGCTCGTACAGTAGATAGAACTTACAATTTCCAGTAATTGAAATTGTTTCGATCGAGACGTAGAGTGAGCGGCGGAAAATGCCCTAAACTGGCCATCAATTGATATAAGTAAGAATGTTGTACAATTTTATGATTATTATTATTATTATTATTATTACTATTTTTACTTTATTTTCATTTTTTATAGTAAGAATGTCGTTGTATTTATAAGTCATAAGTTTGAACTATTTGACGATTAACAATAAGTTATGGAACACTATATTAAATATTTTTGCTAAAATTTGTGTGAATAAATTTTTTTTAGTTAATAGCTAAAAAATATCTCATATTTTCATGCTCAACACTTCCGATCTAGCCTTTATATGTATACATCCGGTATAACACTTGTGTGTTGTTTGATATTTCCTAAAGATGAAGAATTTAAAAATTATTTAAGGTATAAGGTCCAGATCTCAGAGAGTCTATGTAATTCTAATAAATCCCAAAGGATGTTGTTTATTCTTCTTGTATCGTATTGTGCAACAAATCTTTAATTTCATACTTAGATTATCTTCCAAAATAATTTTTAAGTTATATATTTTCATGATTTACTATTTAAATTATTTAAAATTCTAACAATAATATTATTCAAATCTTTCTTTGATATCCTTCACGTACTTATAAAACATATTATTAGAGTGATTTTATGTGTAAAAATATTTCGAAAGAATAAGAATTCAGCATAGATCATATTATATTGAGAGGTTATTAATATTAGCATTTAATAAATAGAAAGTCTGCATGGATCGTATTAATTTAAGGAAGTTATAGAGATAGGCACATTATAAAATGAATAAAATGAGTATTAAATAGCAAGCCACTAATAACATGAATTATTATGAATAATTATAAAAAGTATATAAAGAAATGGGGGTCTACATATTTGGGTTCTTTAAAAATATGAATGTTAGTAAATTATGTATTTTCTGATGATTCTCACTAATAATCGTATGTTGGAGTTAAAAATCATTCTAGCGGAATGAGAAACTTTTTAACAACCAATCGCGTCCTTAAGACTTATGCACATTATAAAATAAACCCTAACAAGATTTATTTATTCCAGAATAGGAAAACAAAGCATAAATCATGATTAAATCGGTCGGAGAGAATGTACACTCCTTTCCACTAACATTTTAAAAATTATCATTAGATCCTTGTAAAAAAATATTATGCCACTAATGCGAGCAAATGGTGAACTGACCGTGATCCGTAAGTTGACGATAAACTTTATCTTAAGTTGTTGTTTTGCGGCAAAGCAGTGCCAGTAGAAGATCAAATTAATGATTTTGAATAGAGATTGCGGCGCTAGGGACAGAGTGAGAGAGATTAGGGTTTGCATGTGAGATGGAAAAAATGGGAAAAATCTTATTTATATATAGCATATGTTTATGACGACATAAAATCACCGTTAAATGTCTATATAAAGTCCGTCCATGTATAATAAAAATTGTTATTTTATCGGGAATAATTTAGTGGTGGAAAATTTTTCTATTTACTGATGAGATTTTTGAGTAATTGCAGATTTTATTTAGTGTTACTCTAATACTTAGATAATTTAATACTCAATTGGATAATAATTTCACTTAAATAAGTAATTCACTAAATACATATACAAATATTCATGTAAATTCACAAAATATATACAATTACTTATTTCTTACTTTATATATATAATCCCCCGAATAAGGAAAATTTTTATTTTTTGTCCATTATGTTTGTCTCTTTCCACAAAAGGTACGTGATATTGACCAGCATCAAATCACATCTTCTAAGTTGGCAAATTCATTAAATAAGGTACAATTTTATCATGTTCGGGCCCAAATGCCGATGTGGCATGATTATTTAATTTCCTATCATTTTGAATTTAATTTTAAACATTAAATGTTGGAAAAAAATTTTTTACCCTTCTCATTTAATTATGTTCATTTATTTCTTTCTTTCCTTTATTTCCTTCAGATCGGGTATTTTCTCGGGGAAATTGTCAAATAGTACCCCAAGTAGAGGTCCATTTGTCAATTAGTCCTCCATCTAATTTTAAGTCATATAGTACCTACTTTTTGCCAAATAGTCCAAAATTGTGATATGAATATACCACAATACCCTTACTATTA
>BMAC01000928.1:61258-112448 GCA_014905375.1 Phtheirospermum japonicum
TTTATAGTGAAATTTCATACTTTATGTTCAAAAAATTAATAAAGTTTCTTACTTTATATCCTTTAAAGTAAGAAAGTTTGTTATTTTATATTCTAAAAAGTAGGAAAATTTCTTATTTTATAGTGAAATTTCTTACTTTATTTTCAAAAATAAAGATATTTTTAATTTATGTTCAAAAAAAAAAGAAAGAATCTTACTTTATAGTGAAAATCTCATACTTTATGTATGAAAAAGTAAGAAAATTTCTTATTAAGAATCTCTTACTTTATAATGATATTTCTAACTTTATATTTGAGCAAAAAATAAAAAATAAGAAAAAGAAATTCTCACTGGAAAATTTTTCGGCGGCCGGACAGCAGCAGCGGTGGGGTGGCCGGCGGGAGGTGGTGGTGTATTATTTATTGATATTATTATTATTATTATTAGGGGTAACCTTGTAATTGTATATTTGTGGTTAGACTATTTGACATTTTGTATAATTAGTCTTAGTATTTGACAAAAATATTTTTTCCTATATAGTATTTGGCAATTGCCCCGTATTTTCTCAATTGGGATTTGGGGTTCTAGGGTTTTGGAATTGGGTTGCTCGGGATTTAGGGAAGACATGGTGGCTGCGGTGGAGGCGGTGGAGGAGGAGGTGGCAGTGGGGGAATTTGGTTCTGAAAGCTTGGACAAGAATCCATTCTCATAACCTTGACGTCGCCTCTATTATTCCCGTCGCCTGCTGCGGTGGATGCGGCTGCACCACTGTTTCTACCGGAGACGATCCCACTTGCCGGTTTCCTACACACAGCTGGCCTCGTCCGTAAATTCCACAGCCGATTAATCTCGCCATCTGCTGGCATCACTAGGGCTGAAGCTGTGGGGGACGTTGTAGGATTGCAAGCAGATGATTGTGAAAGATCGACAACGACGGGAAGGTGAAATTCAATGATTTTTGGCAGATTATGAAGTGCGGTAGTCTCGCGGTGTGAGCTGATGATGGTGATTTTTGGTGGTTTTGTTTGGAATTCAATCTTCTTGATCCTGCTTGTGAATGGGTGTTTTTTTTTCTTTTAATTTCAGGCATGGACTCACCCACGAATACATATTTTATTGCTTTACTTTTTTTCATTGTTTTTTTTTTTTTCGAAATTGGGTTTGGATTCATTGCTTTTGAAAGTGGATATTTATGTCAAGATTTTTTTATTCTTCATTTTTTCTATTTTGTTCGTGAGCGTTATTTTTCTATCAGTTTTTATTTCAAGCTGAGTCAAATATTTGCATCTTTAGACTGGTGTATCAGAAAACATGGGTGCGTATTCAAACTCATCACATTTCTGCTTAATTTCATTGAGAAATGAATATGTTGTCTTCTTCAGTTTGGGTCCGAAAGAAAGAAAGGAAAAAAAAAATTAAATGAGAAGGGTAAAATTGGTTTTTTTCTCCATTTAATATTTAAAATTAAATAAAAAATGATAAGAAATTAAATAATCATGTCACTTCAGTATTTGAGCCCGAACGTGATAAAAATGTACCTTTTTTGATAAATTTGCCAACTTAGAAGATGTAATTTGATGCTTGCCAATATCAAGTACCATTTGTGTAAAGTAACCAACATAACGAACCAAAAATAAAGATTTTCCCCCGAATAATTACATTTATTATTTTTACAAGTTGCGGGTTTAGGTCTTTTTGTAACAACTATGAGTCTTATATACACCACTTTGAGTTTTTGACAAAATGAAATGAGTTTTAAGTAACATTTATGCGAGGATTAAAATTTCGTAATTAAATTATAGGGATAAATCAATTATTAAGCATTATGAACCATTGCAACATTTATGTCGAGTTAACATTTTCGTACTGAAATTGGAGGGAGGARTCCATTATGACTCATTACGAACCAATTCCATCAGACATATAAATTGGAGGACTTGGTACAATTCCACATGAAGCAAAGCATACCCGAGAGAAACCACTAGCTATTTAATAAGGTTCCGTTAGATCGAATTAGTAAATCCTAATAAAAACAACTTACCTCTAATACCCTTATCTCAATGGTATTATTATCCGTGGAATCAACAAAATGTATTGCATTTAATTATTTCCTATAAAATCTTCATAATGACTAAGACACAGTGATAAAATAATCTCCATTGCAACAATTTTGAATGAGAAAAAAATTAATAAACAGTAAACAATCGTTCGCATGACACATTAAATATTAGACAATATCAAAAGTAATATATTTTCTAAGATTTCAACTAATAATTTGATACATATATAACATAAACATTGGTGCAAGAAGTCTTTATTATCATACAAATGTCTTTATATACTTAATATAGTTGTTGTTGCGTTGAAATTAGTCAAGGTATTGATAATCCCACCAACAAAAATAATACACAAAAACTATTATGTGGGACTTTTATGGGTAACTCTATGGCCAAACACCTTTTGTACAGACTAAAACTTCGAAAGTCGTGTTTTTGAAGATCCAAGAAATTACAGGACTTGGAGAAAACTTTGAAATTTCCCCTTGTCCCTGTAATTGACATAGACCCCAGTCATCTAATAAAATGAGCATAGGATGCTACATTCGGAATGGTCGGGATDGCTCAGCTGGTAGAGCAGAGGACTGAAAATCCTTGTGTCACCAGTTCGAATCTGGTTCCTGGCACATGCTTAATTTGGATGAGGTTTTTTATAAATAAATGAATTRATATGAAGCGAGATACGTATTTATTTCGGATCTGGATCATAATAGATACTTTTATATATATTGGCGAGATATACCCTATCTATAAAATAGATGGGTAGGGTTTCTTAAATTAAATAAAGTATCTAAAATGAAATTCTATATTTCTCTTTTTTTTTCTTTCGTTCAAAAAAAAATATGAATACTTCATACATATTTGAATTTGAAAGGTTAAATTGGTTGCGTGAAAGAACAAAAAGTCGAACTTGAAATAAACAAGATTCGGCGTAGGTAGCCCTTAATAGAGTAAGAAAATGACATGTTCCATTTGATAAATATTCAAATTATATTTTATATAATTATAATATCATGATATAGTCTATTATGCCATTAATATTAATTTTAATTTTAATTATTATTACTATTTAAATTCTAAATTAAAGTATCCAAACATAAAATAAATAATATGTAATGAATCAACTATTTTTTGTTTTAACCATCACCACAATAGATAAATTATTTATGTAAACCCTCCAAAAATAAACCCTATATCCTTGTAATACAAATCGCACCCCCCTCCCCCCACCCCACCCCCAAACAACACCCATGCCGGAAACTGTTCGACCGCCAATTTTTTTTTTTTTTATTATTATTAGTTCATGCTATCATCAAGTATAAGTGTTTTACTACGAAGTAAAAAAAAAAATATTTGTATCGAGTAAAAAAATTTATTAATCCAAAAAACCGAATCAACTAGCAAGAAATATTTCAATTTTCTATATTACGTAATAAATACATAACAACACTTGTGCTATCAATTGATATTTTATTATTATTGTTTTTCTTACTAGAAGTCCTCTCGTGGGAGGTACGGAATTTATATTCATAAAATATTTTTTTAATAATTATAATACTTTTAATAAATAAAATCAAAATAATAGAAGATTTTAACTTAATGACAATCAAAATACAAACTATATCCTAATAAACAGAAAGATAAATACTAATTTATTTTTAGAAAATAAATTTTATAATCTTATACAATTCAAATGAAATGTATTAATATAATTTCTACACACTGCTATAGTTCACTGTCTTATATATAATTTGAATATCCATTTTCCTTCAAAAATTTACATGGTGGGAATAAGATGTGAACAATAAAATAATTGAAAATATTTAATATAATTAATTAAAAGTAAAAATATATTTATCATTTATAGAATTCTTTAAAATATCAAGCTGGATCAATATTACAATATTATTTATGTAGAGCTTGTTTACAAAAAAGACAAATTTCTTATAAATACTCAAAACATTGATATGATTTAAAAACTCTACATTTGATAAAGTCGGAAGTTATTTACTAAGCAGGTGAAAAAGAAAACAATAAACAACATGTTCAAAAAATAATTAAATATACATACAACATAATTATACAAATTGCAAAATTGAGTTTGTCCTTAATGATCTAATGGCTTATTCAAAAAATTGAAAAAAAATAAATTATTTTCATTGAACATTTCTTGGGTGCAGTAATGTTTGATTTTATAAAATATATATTTGGAGTCACTCATATGCGTGTTAAAATGAGTTAATATATATTTATTTTAAAATCAACACTACTTTTATACATATTGTGTTATATTTGTTTTGATTATTAAATTTTCATTACTGAATAATATACTATCAAAGTAATATTAATTATAATTAAAAATTAACTAAAAAAGACAAAAAAAAATGATATTAGGTTATATTTATTTTGATTATTAATTTTTTCATTAACTTCATAATATACAATCAAAGTAGTAGTAGTAGTAGTAGTAGTAGTAGTAGTAGTAGTAGTAGTAGTAGTGATAGGTAATAGTAATAGTAATAGTAATAGTAATTACAAATACAATAATAATTAAATAAGTGAAATTCCATTGGCCGGAAATTTTTTTCTTCCGGCAGGTCGAATGTCGGGCACGTCTTATGTCCAGAAAATTAAAATTCTATATAATATAAATGAATAGAAGTACAAACATGTTTATTATTTTTATAATTTATCATAATATCCATTTGTATCAATAATACATTATTTTGATATATAAATGTAGAGCTTATTTACTAACCATAAAAAAAATAAATAAGAATTATTGAATAATTATTATTATAATTTATGAGAATTATTCAATTTGATGTATAACATAATATAAAATGTGATAACTAAAGCACATGATCGTTATCAAGTGAAAGAGTCTCTCCAATCATAATTAAACACGATAATTCAACTCGTTTTTTTAGGGTTTTACTATGTTCTTTTTTATTAGTTTGCCACCTTTGTCAAAAAAACACTCTTGAGTCTAAAAATATTAAAATCTCTTAAAACTATATTTTAAATTAAAGATTATTTCAAATGAATAAAACTTATTGAAAATACATGATGCGACCAAAAAGATTGGTGCCTCAAGAATAGGGGGTACAAACCTTACATATGGGATCAGTGACCTGAAAGACCTTCAAAAAACTCTTGGCGACCTATTAAAACCTCCAGAAGGCTCCTGGCGACCTGATTAAACCTGCAAAACAGTACCTAAGCCAGGCGGCCCCGGGCGTAGGCCCTCCGATGCTTAAGTCGGATAATGTTCGAGAGAGATGTGCGAGAGCTCGATAGCGCGCAAGAGCTTATAATATAAGATAAAACCAATGTAGAGTAAAAAGTGGGGGATGTGTCCTCTTTGTATAAAAAAGAGATAAGAGACGTGTTAAGAGACGTATTCCTAATCTAGGGCCCTCGTCACCTGTATAAGAGCTCGCTTCTTCTAAAGAAAAACTTCTAGAGGAGAGATCGCCATAAAATTCGTGAGCTCCATGATCCATGATAATTAGAGATGAGAGAATAATATGAGCTCCATGATAGAGAGAGGGGTGGAGTAATGAAATAAGAGCATGTAATGGCCTGAGAGATCATGAGATTTAAGTCCTCAGAGATGAGCATCAAAGTGTATGATTGAGATTTGAGAGTATGAGAGGTTGTAGAAGTTATCAAGCTTCTGAAATAAATGCTTGAACCCCCTATTTATAAGATTATTGAGACTTTTCCACCAACCAATAACATTCCTTCATAAGTTGGGATTAAGTCTCTTAATTATACTTAATATCCATAATAAGAAAATACTCCCATATTAGGATTCTTAGTTTCCATAATTCCATAACCATAAAAGTATTTTATTACAATGTTAGCATCCTGTCGGGACCTAGAATCTTCCATCCCTTCCGTTACGTTTTTACCATATATAGTCAAGTCGATTTTTGATGTAGTATCAGCTAGTGCCCCATATTCTGGCTGATTGAGGTAAAAAATCAGGTAGAATATAATAAAGACTTGAATTATCCGACCCAAAACAGGTCAGTCAAAAAGTTATCATAAAACATAATAGCCCATCAAGGCCCAAGATCGCGTTAATCATAAAAAGGCTTAGCTCTCAATACCAAGTTATTACTCAGTATCTAACTGTCATGATACCATTTAGATGAGAGCTCACCACCGTCATATAAGAGCTCACCACTCTTATACGAGAGGTCGCTGCCCCCAATAACAGCGCACCCTCCTCGCAGAAGGATTGCACCTTCTAGAACAAGAGGTCGCTTATTAAATTCACAAAATACCTGCATGTTACTAACCTAGATATCTATCAACTCACAACTATAAGAACCTTTAAAACCATTGCCGACCTGAGTAAGCGTAGGCCCGTAAAAATATACAAACAATGAAAATGCACATATATTTGAATTATGTAACTTTGGAGCAATCATTGACCTAAATAGGTCGGTCGAAACCTCCATCATAAAAAAATCTATAAAGCATTGCCCAGTGTTACACCCTTTGTATGACAACTCGGCAAGTTAGTAGATTCTTATGGGTAAACGGTGTCGACATAGTGCGACATCGTACGAGACAAGTGAGAGCGACACACATTTAGAGATCTCTAGGCATGTGTTGAGAGATTGTCTTGTATGTGCCTTTGTCTTGTTTTGCAAGAAATTCAACATTGAAAAATTAAGGAGGCGCTAGTGCCTGTACAGACAAGCAATGTCCATCGGTGAGTCTTTGCATATTTTATAAGGCCTATTATATAGAGGGAAGGATCTGTGAAATTCTAGCTCTATGGCGACCCGAGGGCATCAGCCATGGCTCATGAGGGATGCTGACAGTCAGCAACTTTAGTCATGGGAATGGGTTACGGGTCGATATAGGTGTCTAACCCGACCCAAGGTTAGGTCGACCCGGTTCATAATAAAATATGGTATTGCATGCGGATCGAAGTTGGGTAATTAAGGGCTATGTTGGAGATGATTGATGATTTAGGCGGACAGTTACGAGCTAGACTCAATGAGGTGCGCAAGGGGCTGGGCATTTGTGCACATTCCGGCTATTTGGCTAAGTAGCGATGGGTGTTTATGCGATCCTTTCAACATATGTTGGTTAGAAAGGCGGGCTTACGAAGGAAGGTAGTTGTCAAGCTCAAGAAACACGAGATTCATATCGAGTGAGCTGTCTTGAGTTGTTTGGCGCCAATCGACATGGAGAGCATGCAGGTTCCGAGTGATTATTGGTAATAATGGAATGGGGCAGTTTTCTACAGTGTGCGGTTCAAGAGCGGTTACATCCCTGCTTGTATAAATATGCGAGTGTCCTTCACAAGAAAAATAAGGAGAGTGCAAGACTCAGATGCATAGTATGAGAGGTTGAGGATGCTTCCCCACAATATTGTGTGTGCGTGTATTAAGCCTTCCGCTTGCATAATTGTGCATATGACGAGCTTACGGCTCAGGCAGAAAAATAAACTCAACATCTTTCCTTGACATAAGGAGGGATGGATGAAGCTCATCGTCAACTGGAGACTCGTGAAGAAGAGCTAAACGTCGCAAACAGTTAGCTATAAACCCTGAAGGATGAAAACACTACTGGGGGGTTGCTTGATGAAATTAGGAGACATGGTGCAGGAAAAGGAGAGACAACTAAAAGTAGTAGGTCTCATAGCTCATCAGCAGGGAGGTGCTGAAGGGAAAACTGAGGGGTTGGCGAGGGAGAAATAGGTCAGTAACCATAGTAAACCAGAACTATATAAAACCACAAATGACCAAGAAAATCATTCTATCCCCCAAGTTTAAATAATGCGAGCAAAACAATCAGATCACTTGAATAAAGCTTCACCATAGATGACTGAGAAAACTACTTAGTCCCCCATGTTCAAATAATGAGAGCAAAATAGTTTCAACAAGGTCGCATCAACATAATGAAAGTAAACCAAAGGTAACTAATAAACTACTTAGTCCCCCCAAGTTAATGCAACCAAGTAGTTCAACCAAGTTATCTATCAGCAGCATGTTAAGTAAAACCTATTTTGTACATAGGTCGCAAGATCAATCAAACAGAATAAAAGCATAGAGTCTGCAAAGAGCATGTAAATCAAACATGCGCATTAAAGCAAAGAGTATGTAAATCAATCATAATTAGAAAAAGAGTATTAAGAACATGTAAATCAAACATGCCCTTCACACAAAAAGACCAAATAAATCACACAAGACCAAATAAATCACACCAGACCAAGTAAACTACAAAAAATCAAATAAATAGTATGTAAATTAAACATACTAAAAAAACTGAGAGAAAACATGTAAATAAAACATGCTTCCTCTCAGATGTCCTAGATATGTAAGCCAACCATACTCAAGGACGTGTAAAAACAATTAAGTCAGACATGCTCTTCCACTAAACCCTCCATTCTCATATCCATAGAATCCATCTCCGACCTAATGAAAGTGTCAAGGCATGACCATATAAAGGGAAGCTGACCTAATGAAAGCACCGAGGCTTGACCATATAAAAGGAAAGTCGACCTAATGAAAGCGCCGAGTCTTGACCATATAAAAAGGAAGCCGACCTAATGAAAGTGTGGAGGCTTGACCATATAAAAGGGAAGGCGACCTATTGAAAGCGTCGGGCTTTAACCATCGCCGACCTGATGAAAGTATCGGGCTTTAACCATAGCCGATCTAATGAAAGTGTCGTGCTTTAACCATAAAAAACATATTGAATCATATAATATGTAGATGATCTTTTATATGAGGTCGCATGAGGTCGTTGAGATCGTAGCTAAGATCATAAGAATAAAGGCGAGGTCGCAGGCTAAGGTTGCTGTTGATATCAAAATAGAGATCACCAGAGTAAAGATGAGGTCGCATGATAAGGTTGAAGCATGGACAAAGTGGTGTACGTGTCTGTCTCCGTAGATTATTTAGTAGTTGGCAAAATAGCGTCACTTTGCCATTAAGACGAGATGGTGTCATTTTAGTACAGTACGCAGAAATTAATTTTCCAATCCACGGGCGAAGTCTATCGACACGCCACCATGACTCGAGCAGTCGAGATGCCTTACACAGTCTCATGTATGGGCGAGGTTCCATGTCGGGAGATTGCCGACGTAGGTGATCAAGTCGCGTGGATGGAGACGCACAATGAGTTAGTTTGCTTTCGGAGGTGGGCAAAAATATGGGCGCTTAACACCATCAGCCCGGTGCCCAAAGATCCGAGATAAGAGATCAAGCAAGATAAATGAAGGAGATATAAAACCATCTCTATTACGAGATTTAAACAAGCGTACCTGATACGTAGTCATACTGAAGCCATAGGAAATTTACCTTTCCTCGAATATTCAATGGGGTGACCTCTTTATTTCCATCCAGCAAAATTCCACAATCGCCTTTCTGTGGATGTTTGGACGCACAACATAATATATTGGCGACCTCCTGGCGTTGAGTTGACAATCTTCGAGTTATATGTCGGGCAACTAATAAATTAACCTTGAAAAACCAAAGTTAATACGAACTAAACAGGTAGTCCTGCACTCAATCTGTTAGTATACAATCATAATATAATCGATAAGTAGGATGCGAGCATTGAACCCTTACTTACGCCCATAATTATTAAATTAACCTTTCAGGCCCAATTAATCCTCCATGAACCTGTACATCAAAACTCATATAATTGCTCCAGTCTGTGAGGCGAGATGGAGGCATGCAAATTTTCAAAAATTATTATAAAAATTTAATTTGTACCGCTGACAAATTTTTTTATTGTGGGCAATTATTCAAAAGTTATAATTTAAATAGAAAACTTGTCTTAAATATTGGTGACCCTGTTACGTTTAGTTGACATGCGACCTTATCGCCGTAGACTTTGGGCAGCAAAATAAATCAACCCTCCAACATTAACATAAAATATAGCCAATTAGAATTAAAATAAGTCCCTTTAGTTAAGAATTAAACCCCATAAGATTAAATAAACCATAAACCATATTCCCATTAAGCCACATTGAATCAAATAAATCATACTAGAATTCTCCTTGTATGATTAATCCCCCATAATTTTAAACCATATAGAATCAAATAAAACCAATTAGAATTCTCCTTGTATGATTAATCCCATATCGTTCATTCTATCGAACACGTGAAAGAATCATAAGACCAATATATCCAACTCCATGTATGATTAATACCCCATCGACCCTTATGAATTGCCACGTAAGAGTTCTCAATTATTATAAGTAAAACACACCGCCAATATTTAAAAGCCATAGAGAATTAGAACTTATCTATGTGGGTTTCATGAATGATTAAATTGTGTATTATCTCGTCTTTTTCTCAAGGACTCAATGTCCCTTGTATTCCTACAAACGGCACCACTTGATGCGACCAAAAAGATTGGTGCCTCAAGAATAGGGGGTACTGAGCTTAAATATGAGATTAGCGACCTGAAAGACCTCCAAAAAGTTATTGGGGACCTAATCAAACCTCCAGAAGGCTCCTGGCGACCTGATTAAACTGGCAAAACAGAACCTATGCCGGGTGGCCCCAGCATAGGCCCTCCGATACTTAAGTCATATAGTGTTCGAGAGAGATGTGTGAGAGCTCTATAGCGCTCAAGAGATTAAAATATAAGATAAAACCAATGTAGAGTAAAAAGTGAGGCTTGTGTCCTTTTTGTATAAACAAGAGATAAGAGACGTGTTCAGAGACGTATTCTCAATCTAGGGTCCCCATCACCTGTTTAAGAGCTCACTTATCCTAAAGGAGATCCCCTAGAGCAGAGCTCGCCATAAAATTCGTGAGCTCCACTATCCATGATAATTAGAGATGAGAGAATAATATGAGCTCCATGATACAAAGAGGGGTGGAGTTATGAAATAAGAGCATGTAAGGGCCTAAAAGATTATGAGATTTAAGGCCTCAGAGATGAGCATCAGAGTGTATGATAGAGATTTGAGAGCATGAGAGGTTGTAGAAGTTATCAAACTTGTGAAATAAGGGTCTGAACCCCTTATTTATAAGATTATTGTGACTTGTCCACCAACAAATATGATTACTACATATGGTGGGATTAAATATCCTAATTATATACTCCATATCCATAATATGAAAATACTCGCATATTAGGATTCTTAGTTTCCGTAATTCCATAACAACCATAAAAGTATGTTATTACCATGTTGGCGTCCTACCGGGACCTAGAATCTTCCTCCCCTTCCGTTACGTTCTTACCATATATAATCAAGTCGATTTTTGATGTCGTATCAATACACATTATATATATATAATATTATTGTAAAAACATATTTTAAAACATAAAATATTAAATTTGAAGGTTTTATTAAAGGATTTTGTAAATTTTGTTTTTATTTATTTTATATTAAATTATATATAAATATGTTTTAAATAATTTATAGAATTTCTCAAACAAATTTAGTTTGGAAAAATAATTCATATTTTATCTTATTTCTAGTTTAAAGTAATTATTAGCACCATTAAAACTAACTTTAGTTAAAAATTTTCATTTTTAGAAAATATAATATGTTCTTTAAAAAAAAAGCAAAGTTTTAATACCCTTAAAAACAGCAGAGGCAATTTAGCAGGATTTCTCTATCTTTTATAGGGTTATATACTTATTTGAATAATAAAAAAAATGATAGGTTTCTTATAAATACTCAACTTATTAATATGATTTCTTTAATCTAATAATTGGTTAAGTCGAATATTATTTACTAAATAAGTAAAAATTAAACAAATTATGAAATTACACCTAAATATACATAAGAAAATAAATACTATGAACTACTTATAACATAAATCACAAAATTCACACATTCAATTCACGGAATTAATCTAATCAAATCTCAATATTCAATAATACAACCAATATTAGAAACTGATAGATAGATAGATAGGTACACACACACACACACACACACACACACACACACACACATATATATATATATATATAGGATTAGGTTCAAATGAGAACCATGTTCCTATGTGTGAACCTAGGGTCAGTTATTGGACTTAGATCTAATTAAATGGATGGATCAGATTTTTTGTGTATTTTCTTATTTAACTAAAAGCATTATAATTGTATAATAAAAGCACTACCGGTATATATAACTTAAAATATTAATAAAACACTGTGACTAGTTCGCAGGTTCGCCTGAAACAAGCCTCAAGAGCATGGTTCAGCAAAGTTAAGTCTGTTTTGATCGGAATGGGATTAAGAGACTCCAAGGCTGATTGTTCTCTGTTCTGGAGGATTAAAAATCAAGATTGCCTTTTTGTGTTGATCTATGTGGATGATATTCTTGTTACAGGATCTAATACCTTATTGATTGATCAGTTTGTCAAAATGTTTGGCCAGAATTTTTCCATTAAGGATCTTGGAGAGATTAGTCATTTCCTTGGGACTGAAATCACCAGAACAAGTAATGGAATGCACTTATGTCAAGAAAAGTACATCAAGGAACTACTTGAGAGATGCAAGATGGAGTTAGCTAAACCTAGTCCTACACAATGGTATCATCCCTACAGCTGTCCAAACATCAGGGAATGCATGCCCACGGTGGATGGAACTAAATATAGAAGTGTTGTTGGAGCCTTGCAGTATGTGACCTTAACAAGACTTGAAATAAGTTACTGTGTGAACAAAGCTTGTCAATACATGTCAGCACCTTTGGACACACATTGGAAGTCTGTTAAAAGAATTTTGAGGTATTTGGCAGGAACAAGGAACTATGGGCTTCACATCAGGAAATCTGCACATCTCAATCTAAGTGCTTTCTCTGATTCAAATTGGGGGGCTGATGTAGATGATAGAAGATCAACCGGTGGATCCTGTGTCTATTTTGGAGATAGCTTGATATCATGGTGCTCAAAGAAACAACCCTCTGTGTCTAGGTCCAGCACTGAAGCAGAGTACAAAAGTTTGGCCAATGCTGCATGTGATGTGACATGGATCAGCTTCTTGCTTGGAGAGATAGGATTATCTCCTTCCAGAGTGCCTCTAATTTGGGTTGATAACCTAAGTGTTATACCTCTAGCCACTAATCCCATTCTGCATGCTAGACCAAAATATGTGGCTCTTGATTATCACTTTGTAAGAGAGAAAATCACAGCAGGACAGCTAAGGGTCCAACACATTCCAGCCTTTGAACAAATTGCACAAATTGCAGATGCTTTAACCAAGCCATTGTCTTTCCAATTCTTCTCTAAGCTCATAAATAATCTCAACATAATTAGCAAGAGCACGTTCGAATTGAGGAGGCGTGTGAAAGATGCAGGCAACCTGGAGCGCGTGGATGATGATCACTACAAGACAAACAACCTTAACCTGCATGCTGATGTGGAAAACAGGAGCTGTGCATCAAGACAAGAGGAAAACAACGGGCAAAATGAAGGTAGTGGCGACTATGATGACACTTGTCCCTAGATGAACAGTTGGATGATTACATGACAGCTGCCATGCGCAGCAAACCCTAGCTATAGGTTTATATAAGGATGTTGTCGTGCGTTGTTTTTATTCAGTAAATATTGTATGCTCAAAACCAGATAATATTAATGGCTTTTCGGTTTAAGGTCAAGCTTTACTTTTCCAGCTTTAGCTTTGCCTTTAATGCATATTTTAGCTTTTCTTTTCATTTTCATCATGTGGAGCCCAGATAACTTATTTTTTATTTATTTTTTAGTTTTGTATTTTTCTAACTCTATTAACTTTTTCCTAGTGTTTTTGACATTTGTGAATTTTCATTATTAATTTTCTTTAGTGCATTGGCTTATAGTTGCCTCCGAGGAAAGTCATTGTCATTTCTACCCAATACTAATGTAACAGTAATTCTTATTGGACCTGGTTATTGAAAAAAAATGTGTGTGTATGCTACATTCTTGATACCAAGTGTTACAGACTGTAACATGTTTTATAAATTTGGAGGGTACTACTGAAACAAATTTATTTTATTTTTTTAATATAGCCTTAAGCCTACTAGCAAGTGTTAATTAGCATCAATATTCCGTAAAGTTAGTCATGATGCTAAGCTGTTCAAAATCCAAAAATCCAATAGTTAATCAGATTGTTTGTGTGATCTTAGTGTTGCCAGGTAGAAGAGCTTGACAGTGTTTTTTTAAACTCCAAGTTTCCATATTACAAAAATTTCCTTGAGAATTGATTTGGTTGTACATATTCTTGTAATTTCGGAAAGGAAGAATTTCATAATAGGAACAGAATTTAAACCTTATCAAATTGGGGCTCGATTTTCATTTTTCTCTCAAACCAAGCCCTCCCTCAAATTTTGTGTTCTGACTTCAGGATTTATACATTTTTTTAAAAGGAGAAAAATTGATATAATTTGTCATCTTAGCAAAAGAAATCTCTTCTCTGAAATAAGTAATTACTTTCACTAAATTTCAATAATATAATTGTAGTTATATTTTGAGATAAAATGAATCATTAAATTTTATTTTTAGGTTAAAATATTTATTTGATATAATTTTGTAAAATTTGAAGGTTTATGGTTTTGAAAATAAGTATAAGTTTTATGATGTTGTTAACAATGTTAAACAACACTGACTAACAACATCAACCAGAGTAAATTAAAAATATGCAGCGGAAATAAAATTTAAGAACACGATAAAACAAATTCAGTTCACAAGTAAAAATATTTGTGAACTTGGGTGTACAAACCCAAAAACTATATTACTTTCTTGTTTTTCGATCAATACAAAAATATTAAGCAATATATGAAAACTAAAGTATCAAAACACATGATACTAAATACTTGTCGCCTAAGTTGAACAAGCTCTTCTCTGTTCACGCAACTTCGAATAGCTTGTCGATCTCAATCAATGGCTCCAAGTAGTCTTCGTGTTCTTCGCTTGCTCGTGCGTCTTGCTTTGCGTCGTTCTCTTCTTCTCAAAATCCCGTGCGTAAAAGATAATCTAAACATTGTTTTAAAAACCGGATCGGACCGGCCGGTTCAACCGGTTAAACCGGGAATCGGTCATTGACCCGGTCCGATCACACCTATAAAACCGTTTTAGCGGTTAAACCGGTTAAGAACCGGTCAAAACCGGTTAAACCGCTGAAAATCGGCAGAAAAAACGGTTGGAACCGGTCAAACCGTTTTTTATGTGCAAAATATTGTGTATGATTCAACTAAATTGGCATAATTATATTAATGATTCATGTAACCTAATCAAGCGATATGAAAATAAATAAATTATGTTCGGTCAATTTTATTTTTTTATTTTTATCTCTCTTAATAATCTAGACAAATAATTAAGATAGTGATCTATGACTTATATATCACATAAACAAAGAATTACATTAATATGTTTAATAGAGTATAAATAAATTAAGCATGTTTATATAATAAATTAATTACTTTTTCCAAATACGAATCAAATTAATATTTATATTAATACATTACATAATATTTCATACTATATAATTAAGAATATTATATTTTTATTAATACGGTTGGACCGGCGGTTGAACCGGTCCGACCGGTTGAACCGTGAACCGGTGAGGAGACCGGTTCGTTCACCGGTCCGGTTTTTAAAACATTGAATCTAAAGCTTTAGGATTCTCTTGTCTTAAATAGACAATCCTAAAATCCTAAACTTGGTAAACAAGACAAAACAAATCCTAAACATAATGTAGAAAACTAATAAAGTCTTAAACATAAATTAGGAAACACAAAATACTCCTAAATCTAGTTTTCTAAATTATTTTGTGCCTAAGAAAGGCAAATAACAAAATAGGAATTATTTCCAAGAATAAATTTCTCAACAATCTCCCCCTTTTGCCTTTTTGGACAAAATACTACGACGCAAACACAAATGAAAAATAAAAATACTAGCTCCCCCTAAACAAAACACCCACTGTTGTCAAAATAGCAAACCAACATTACATACAAACATTGTTCAAAAACTTAACAAAACAAATCAAAAAGGAACTTATTGACTTCGAACCCTCTTCGAACGAAGAGGGGATGTCGAAGTTCCTTCACCCCTATCTTTCCTCTTTTTCTTCTCCTTCATTCTCTTCATCTTCTTCAAGGCCTTATTACGAGAATGAATCTTTTTCCTTCGCTTTTCTCGAGCAAGACTCGCCAAGTCCTCGGCAGCAACCGTATCAGCTCCAGCACCCTTCTCAACAGCATCAACAGCATCATCCTCACCATTTGCGTCGCCAACATCCTCTCCCCCTTTTTGAACAGAATGCGAAAGGGCCTCCAAGAGAGAGCTACGAAGATCCTTCAGTTGAGTCATCTGCAAATCAATCGAAGCCACATGCGCAGAAATGCGGACCATGTTGGGATCGGCAGTCCCAACACCACTACCAACATTGGCTCGAAACGGCGCTTGCCAAGGAAGATCAATGACTCTGGCACCGGTAACATGCTGGCCTCTCAAAGTAAACCAATCATCTTGTCTTCGGCCCGAGCTGTATGAGGCAGAAACTCGTCCCACGTACGGTTCGGAGGCCGAGCCCCACCCCAGCAGTCAGGGTGCGACTTAGGTCAACTAAGACAAAGAAGATAGAGTTCACTCAATGTGAGCACATCGTCAGGAAGAAGTGTCAACCCTTGGTTCTCTAGCATGCTGAAAGTCACAGAAGGGAAACACAACGAGGCCGCGGACTTCGTGGTGGCAAACTTAGCAATGGTGTCAAAAACATGCTGGCCAAAACTAACTTGATTCCTCTCCCAAGCTTAAACAAGAACTGGGCCTGAGGCCGCGTAACACACGTTGTGTTCTTGGAGGGAACCCAATTACAAATAGCAAGTTTATGTAGAATAGAGTAAAGAGACGAAAGGCGTGTACTAGGTAGTTGTTCATACCACGCATTAACTAACCCTCCAGACAAAAACTAAATTACCTCATTCATATCATCCACTGTCGAGTCACCCCGGTATGGCGCAGTCTCAAACAAATCATCAATCAAGGCCGGGGTGAAAGAAAATACTTTGCCACGTACAAATACTTTGCCATAATTTACGGACTCCAAATCAACCATAGAGGGCAAGAGATTGGCAAAAAACTCGACAACGACATCTCGTACAAAAGGCATGGCCGTTGAGACGGTGGAATAATACCTTTGTGTTGAGGATAGGAAATCAGATTGTGTTTCTCAAATAGCTCAACCGGGACTCGGCGCTCGGTGAGCATGTGCCGTGTCTGGTAAGTGGTGAACAACTCTACAGCCTCCGCGGTCAGAAAATTCTCCGAAAAAGGCACCATATCCTCAAGCTCAGGGGTCTGAGAAGGAGTACCCGTGGAGAACTAAGAATAAGCACAGGCATCGGAAGAAGTCGGCGTGGGAGCACGAGATATAAGTGGAATAGAGGCAGTGCTGGAGGACAAAACAGACGGAGAATGATGTGATGTTGGTATGGAAGAATCAACATGAGTAGCAACATCATCCTCCTGAGCAACCTTCTTTTTCTTCTTGTCCGTCTTGCAGGCATTAAGAATATCACAGAGAGGCATATCAAAGGAGGAATCAGGGGAATACTCAAACAAATCTGGATCAAACTCAGGTTGATCTTTATGAACTGGAGACGGGGGAGGAACATCGGCAGGCGGTTTGGAAGAGCTAGTGACTTCGCCGGTGATAAAATCCAAATCAGTGTAGGGAGCAGAAGAATATTCGGTTTCAGTGGACCCAGGTGAGACCTTGATGGACTCAGGGGGATTTTTCTTATCGGCCAACTTAACAGTTTCCGGCGAGTAAACCTCTTCGCCGGCAGACTAGGGGCAGAAGTAAACGACAGCACAGACCCTTCATCCGAAACAGCAGGAACAAAATCTTTATCATCAGGGTCGGACATCAAAGTGACATCCTCTGTGAGGTTCATATGCTCAATCGGCACATTGCGGCGCGACCCCGCCTTGCTCTTCGGTACTACGGGCGGCACAACGCCGGGTGGGATATTGCGTAGGCACCTTGACCTTTTCAAAGTAGGGTTCCCCACTTGCCCAAAAGTTTCAGCAACAAACGCCAAATCGGGGGGATTATCAACATCAATTTCATTCCCAGACTCTCTTGGGAACACTTGCACTACAGGCGTGGCTTTAATCGGCGGCAGAATTGGTACAGCAGCGTGAGAGTTGTGTGCCGGCGAGGGTGGTGGAGATGTTGTACCGGTGGTGGGATGGAAGAGGAACCACCACCGATTTCTTCTCGTATGTCCAGGCCACCAACCTTAGGAATGAGCGCTGGACCCTGTTCGCCGGAACGGCGCACGCTGGCAGGCAGTTCAGGAACTTTCGACGGCAAGGATTGGTCTGACATCATGAAAAGCACACAAAAATACGCAAACCAAAATCGAGAAGAGGTATTTAAGCTTACAAAAAATGATCGTTGAAGGAGAGAAGAAGAAAAGAAATAAAAGAAAAGAAGCCCTAATTTATCACCAGCGGATTTTTGGGTTTTAAGAAACACGATTTTTATTTCCTTCTAAAAACAACACTCCCCCTTAAAATAGGCTACGTGATCAAACCCACTACACCATTATCTCCCCCACCCCCCCCCCCCAACCCCCCCTTTTTCTTTTTTTTTAAATAAAAAATTGCACCAACTCAAGTTACAAAATCGGCCGAAATACAAAGCTGAAATTAATGAACCATCAGCCCAGTAGATTCAATCTTGTGCAATGTTAATTTTCACTCACCAAATTTACCTCATTATTACCTGTCCAGCCGTCCGATGTTAACTCCACTGTAACACTTAGTTAGCTCAATTCAAAACAAAATTAAGAGATTTGAAGATAGACATAAACACAAGTAACAGTACGCACAGCAAGATGGCATCTTCACAAAGTATGTATGTCCTACGGGATACCCAAAAATCATGACCTAAAAGATTAAAAAAAATTAAGATTTCAATGACTTGATCCAATGTTGCTTTTTATTACTGACAACATTATGAACCAACATTGCCTTAGATGAAGTCAATGGAAACTTACCCCTTAGCCCAAGTTAATGACTACGTCAAGATCTCTTAAGAAGGTGATATTTAAAGATTGAATCATTTAGTATCCACATTTTCTTCATCCTTGAAGGGATTTGAATCTTTTAATCTTCAGCAATTTCTGTTAAACACCTCTTGTTTTTGGACCTGGGAGAAAACCAGTTTCTGCGGGCAAGTCCCACAATCACCTAATTGAAGAGGTTGGTCCTTTTTGCCATCACTTTTATTGCAACACAGGACCTTATCGCACTTTCAATCAAACTCAATGCATTGGGATTATGTATGAAAAGAAAGATAAAAATGCATGCAAAAGTATAAAGATGTTGTGACTGATGTTGATAAAGGGTGTCACAACATCACAAACCAACATTGGTTAGACAATGCACATACCGAGATCTCTTCTCAAACAAGAGAAGGTCTTGAAATCTAATGCCTTCGTGAAGATGTCAGCAAGCTGATTATCTATTCCAATATGCTCAAGGATAACAATCTTCCTCTCAACTAGGTCTCGAATAAAGTGGTACCTTATGTCAATGTGTTTGATTCGAGAATGCTGGACTGGATTTTTGGAGATGTCAATGGCACTGGAATTGTCACACAGCACAGTCAAGATGCTACTGTGCAGACCATAGTCTTCTATCATTTGGTTCATCCACAGTAATTGTGTCCACGCACTTCCAATTGCAATGTACTCGGCTTCAACTGTAGAAAGAGAAATACAATTTTGTTTCTTGCTGTACCAAGAGATTAGATTGTTACACAGAAAAAAACATTCCCCAGTAGTACTCTTTCTATCTACCACATCCCCAGCCCAGTCCAAATCAGTGTACCCTACAAGTTCAGTACCAGTATCTTTTGTGTACCACACACCTAGTTCAGTTGTACCAGCAATGTACCTTATTATTCTTTTTACAGCTTTTAAGTGTGAATCTTTTGGATTAGATTGATATCTAGCACACAAACACACACTATACATAATATCTGGTCTACTTGCTGTCAAATACAATAGACTCCCTATCATACTTCTATACATGGTGTTATCAACACCCTTACCAACATCGTCTCTCGACAGTTTCATAGTTTTGCTCAGTGGGGTTTTCTTGATAGTTTCACCTTCTAAACCAAACTTTTTGACTAAGTTCTTTTCATATTTAGTCTGGGAAAGGAGAATACCATCATCAAGCTGTTTGATTTGTAGACCGAGGAAGTACGAGAGGTTACCTTTTATGATCATCTCGAATGTATTGGACATTCGAGTAACAAACTCCTTGACCATATGCTCGTTAGTGGATCCAAAAATAATATCATCTACATAGATTTGGACGATTAGGATGTGCTTATTGGACTTAATAAGGAACAAGGTTTTATCAACTTCCCCTCGTCTAAAGTTCAAACCATAAAGAGCCTTTTTCAATTTAAAAATAAAAATAGTTTTTGAGGATCCATAAGTCCTTTAGGCTGCTCAACATACACTTCTTCACTTAAGAATCCATTTAGAAAATCACTCTTAATGCCCATTTGATACAATGAAATCTTCATATATCAAGTAACAGAAAGCAAAAGCCTTACCGACTCAATGCGGGCAACAGGGGCAAATGTCTCATCAAAATCGATTCCTTCAATTTGTGTGTACCCTTGTGCAACCAGTCAAGCTTTGTTCCTCACAATGTTTCCTGCTTCATAAGTCTTGTTCTTGAATATACACTTTGTTCCCGTCATGTGGGAATTTTCTGGTCGTGGAACTAAATCCCAAACGTCATTTTTGGCGAATTGGTCCAACTCTTCTTGCATTGCCCGAATCCAAAACTCATCTTTGAGCGCATCCTCCACACGCTTGGGCTCTATTTTATAAAGGTAAAAATATTCACGAATCTTAGAACAATTTGTAGACAGACACACGTACCTGACCATTTCCTTGAAATTTATCTGTCTCCGTCTTGTACTCCTTTCATCTAAATCACCTATAATTTGGCCCACGGGGTGGTTTTTCTGAATCCTGGATGGGATATCTTTCTGATGAAGATCAATGGAATCAGCTGGAACTTCTTCTTCTAAATCAGAATCTGACTCTGCGGCGGCTTAGCTTGATGTTGGTTCTGATGTTGAGATCCCAGTATCAACATTGGTATCAACATCTCTCAACTCTCTGGGTTCGGTACCTGCATCTCTGTTCTCAAAACCTGCACTATCATCTGAAAGAGGAGTGACATTTTCTTGAGGATTTTGATAATAAACCAGATCATTATCCTCGGTAGGTTTGACTCCACTCGTTAGATCATCGAACTTGACATTTACTGACTCAAACATGCTTCAAGTTCTAAGGTTAAACAACCTATATGCATGACTATTTTGGGAATAACCCATGAAAATGCACTTGTCACTCTTTGAGTCCAGTTTAGCTAGATGATTTCTATCATTGAGCACATAGCAAATACATCCAAACACATGAAAATAGCTCAAGTTCGGTTTTTTACCCATCAACAACTCATAGGGAGTAGCACATGACACTGGTCTAAAATAATCCCTCTTTGTAATATGACATGCAATGTTCATTGCTTCAGCCCAAAAACGTTTTGCTATGCCATTTGAAATGAGCATAGTTCTAGTCATCTCAGCAAGAGTCCTATTTTTGCGTTCGGCTATGCCATTTTGTTGTGGAGTAATAGGTGAAGAAAATTCATGACTTATGCCCTCCGAAGTGCAGTATTTTGAAAAAGATGCATTTTCAAACTCTTTTCCGTGATCAGTTCTAATCCTACCAATGTTCACATTAAACCTTACACACATCTTCTTTGCAAGTTTTTTGAAAGCCTCAAAAGTTTCGGATTTTTCTTTTAGAAATTCTACCCAAGTGAATCTAGAAAAATCATCAACAATAACTAACACATACCTCTTACCACCAAGGCTCTCAACCTCAAGTGGTCCCATGAGATCAAAATGAAAAAGTTCAAAGCAAGATGATGTAGTGAGATTTTGCTGGACTGGATGTGGAACCCTTACCTGCTTTCCTTTCTGGCATGCCTAGCACATAGGAATGATCTTGGTGTTGGGCTTAGATAGCCCACTCACAGCTTCTTTTTTGGTCAACCTGTCCATCATCTTGTAATTCACGTGTCCAAGCTTTTGATGCCATAACTCAGCATCACTTAATTGGGACAGTCTGCAAAAAGCATCACTTTGGATTTGATAGCAATTATCTGAAGTCCTTTGACCAGTGAGAATACATGGTCCATTCTCCTCATAGACTTCACACTTTTCACGGTTGAATTTGACACTAAAACCTCCGTCGCACATTTGACTTATGCTTATCAAATTTGCAGTAAGTCCTTCCACCACCAACATATTTTCAAGAGTTACATTGCCGGGAACATGGAGAGTTCCTTGGGCTACAATTTGGCCATTTGCACCTCCACCATACTTTACTTTTTCACCTCAAAATCTGACAATGTTGGAAAGTAGCTCCTCTGACCCATTAATATGCTTAGGGCATCCACTATCGAAATACCAGGCTCCAGGGACGCGGGACTTTAGGGAGGTATGGATCATATTACACTTGACGTTATTTTTCTTGACCCACACTTGTTTGAACCTGGTGTTGGTATTGATGTTGGTATAACGGAAACCAACATTGGATTAGCAGCCGCATTAGTTCTCTGAAAGTGCCTTCTCTCGCCTATGATCTTCCAGCAAAAAGGCCTAATGTGCCCTGGTTCACCACAATGATGGCACACGAACTGTCTCCTTCGCTTTTTGTGGCGTTTGGAAGATTTTCGTTCTTGACTTGAAACTTGCGTTGGCTTATGAGGTTTAAAACCAATTCCATGCTTCGAGGTTTCTGGGAAGCTTATCTCTAAGATTTCATCAAGTTTCGCCTTGCCTTTGTTCAGATTTGATATGGTTCCTTGGACCTTTGTCAGCTCGGTTCTCACCTTCTCTAGTTCAGCATCCTTCTTGGTGGGCGATGTTTCCAATCGAACAATTATGCCAGTCTGATCATCCTTTTCTTTGGTTAATTTATCTACTTCTTTCATGAGATCCTTGACCTTGAGTACCTGTTTTCCCCAATTGACAAACAGTTGCTGGTGCTCAACACTCAGCAGCTCGTACTCCTTATGGTAATCAGTAGTTTCAACATTCAAGCACACGATGTTGGTTTCAAGGATATCAATATGGATATCGTCGTCCCACACAACAAGGGTAAATAAGGATGGAACAGGTTCAGTTAACTCGAAATCATTGACATCCTCAGTGAAATCGGTAGCAACCATGCTTTTCTTCCTAAGAGTGTTAGGACATTCATTTTTATAGTGTCCCCAACCTTTACATTCATGACATTGCACCTCACTGAGTGGTCTCGTGGGGTTGGATGCGTTTGGAAGTGAAGATGTGGACTGAGATCTGGGAAGAGCACGTCCAGTAAATTTTGGCGTAGACACCTGTGGCCTGGTCTTCGTACATGAACCTCCAAGGCTATTCTTCTTCTTCAAGAAACTGTTGAAACGTTGGGTAACAAACGACAATTCATCTTCCTTAAGCATAGTGGATTCCATATTTTTTAGAATCCCATTGAAATCAAACTCCTCATCATCATCATCGTTCTCTGGATTAGCGTCGGAGGAAAAAGCAACATTCTTCTCTTTTGAGTTGGAACCAAGGTGTTCCATCTCATATTGCCTAAGGAGTTAAACTCAATGTTATCAACATCTTTAGATTCTTCTATGGCAACCACCTTCATATTGTATTTCTTCGTAATAGATCTCAGCAGTTTTCCTACAAGACGAGAGTTAGTTATTGTTGATGGTCGACCTGACCCAAATAACTATAGGGAGATTAAGGGTACTATATGGCCAAATACGGGTCGGAAATAAGCGATGAACTACCCGACCCAGATGCATGATTACCCAGTACGCATCGGGCCGACCCGTATTGTTACGGGTCAGCAAACTGCAACCTATTGAGCAAACGAGACCCCGCATCACCCGCGCGCTGAAGTGCCGAGGCCGAGCAGCTTCCCAGCCGAGCATGCTCGGCACAAGGGCAAGTACCCGCGCGTCACCCGCCGAGCAGGGACGAGGCCGAGCAGGGTTCTCACCAAAAGCGCCCCGCACGAGAGCACCCACATCCCGCGCGGCACTTGCTGAGAAACCTCGGTCGAGCCGACCTGGCAACTTACCGAACAGCCGGGCGCCTCCCGTTCACCAGCCACCAACACCCGCGCAGCACCTGCCGAGCTTACTTGGTCGAGCCGACCTAGAAACCTGCCGAGCAGGCCCGGCACAAGGGCACCCCACCTTTGGGCGCCAAGTGCCGAGGCCGAGCATGGAGTCTCGGCCGAGCACGCCCGGCACGAGGATGTGCACCCGCACAGCACCCGCCGAGCTGTCTCGGCCACCTGCTAAGCTTACTTGGTCGAGCCGACCTGGAAACCTATCGAGCAATCGAGCAGAGATGAGTTGGGCATGACGATCCGGATCGGTTTGGTTCCGTAAGTTGTAGAGCGGCCGACCTGGAGTTCGACTAACTCGACGAGGTGCGTCGCGCAGGGATCATATAGTTTAAAGATGGGTTCGAGGGATAAGAAAGGCTTGGTTAAAGGTGGTCGGCCACAGAGAAAGGTCGGCTTGACCTCGATACGATTCGGGGTCGGATCCGAGGCGGTGAAAGAGATGTGATCAAGTCTTTATTCTCTGGCTTGGAAAGGGACATGCAACCAATGAGGAAGCGCCAGGTGTCCAATTAGAGTTAGGGTTTTTGTGATTGGATTATTGGTCAGGTAAGTCGGTGCACCCAGGTGGTGACACGTGTCCAATTAGGGTTTGGGAGGAAAACTATAAATAGCCTCTCCAAGAGAGAGAAAAGGGATCCCCAGCTGCTAGAGAGAGAAATACATAGAGAGTTAGAGAGAGAAAGGCTTGTAATCAGGAATCTGCCCTGTACAAGGACCCGGCTAGGGCCGATCCGACCCGATTTTAAGGAATAAAAGTCAAGCACTTTTTCCTATTTTTGGTTTTCTACTTTCCTATTGCTGAACTGCTTATTTTCTTGTTTTTAATGATTTAGACTACTTTTAGATCTAAACAGTTATTACTTCACCAAGTTCTCTGCACTCGTTTGTGACGTCAGACAATCTCATGGCGTAGTCCATGATCGACTCCTTCTCATCCATTCTCTTCGAAGGTGGACATCAACATTCTCAGCCTTGATTTCTTCACGCTCGCAGTTCCTTCACACACACTTTGGAGTGCGTCCCATGCATTCTTTGCTGACTTGTAATTCTTGATGACTCGGTAGTTGCTTGCATCTACATAGCTACACAAGGTATTGATGCATTTGGAATTCCAGTTTGCAGCAGCTGCTTCCTCAGGAGTCCAATCTACTTCCTTTTTGGGGAAAGTATCCCCTTCACCATCAGTAAAACGTGGCTTTTCCCATCCAAGGAGGACGGTTTTCCAGACACGTTCATCAATGCTCTTTAAGTGCCAACGCATCCTCTATTTCCAGAGAGAGTAGTTTTCCCCATTGAGGATCGGAGGCCTTGGGTTGCCTTGAGCATCTATAGCACCTAAAAAATAAGGATTAGTACTTAAAGCTTAAGTAACCTTCTCTAGGTGCCAATTGTAAAATTTGAAGGTTTATGATTTTGAAAATAAGTATCAGTTTTATGATGTTGTTAACAATGTTAAACAACACTGACTAACAACATCAACCAAAGTAAATTAAAAATATGGAGCGGAAATAAAATTTAAGAACACGATAAAACAAATTCAGTTCACAAGTAAAAGTACTTGTGAACTTGGGTGTACAAATCCGAAAACTATATTACTTTCTTTTTTTTCGATCAACACAAAAACATTAAGCAATATATGAAAACTAAAGTATCAAAACACATGATACTAAATACTTGTCACCTAAGTTGAACAAACTCTTCTATGTTGGTTACGCAACTTCGAATAGCCTGTCGATCTCGATCAATGGCTCCAAGTAGTCTTCGTGTTCTTCTCTTGCTCGTGCGTCTTGCTTTGCGTCGTTCTCTTCTTCTCAAAATCCCGTGCGCAAAAGATGATCTAAAGCTTTAGGATTCTCTTGTCTTAAATAGACAATCCTACAATTCTAAACTTGGTAAACAAGACAAAACAAATCCTAAACATAATGTAGAAAACTAATAAAGTCTTAAACATAAACTAGGAAACACAAAATACTCCTAAATCTAGTTTCCTAACTTATTTTGTGCCTAAAAAAGGCAAATAACAAAATAGGAATTATTGTCAAGAATAAATTTCTCAACAATTTTGTTTGAAAATATTTTAATGAACATGGTTTAAAAATATTCATAAGCTTATACTTTGGGTAACAATTTGAGAACGTTGAAATTCTAGGCCTCAAGGTGATATATTTTCTTCAATATGGCTCCTATCATTTTATCTCAACCAACACATGAACATCAATAGAATCACAAAAGCCCACATTCTATTAATTTGTAGAAGGAATGTAAGAATTAAACATTGACTTACGTGTTTGAATTCCAAGATATTTACTCGACCTACACCCCTTATAAAGACCAATGCTCCAATTTCAAGTCGTTCAACCTGCGAAACATGATAGAGAGTGTTTGGTAAAAGCACAACTTGCTACAGTCAAAATGTTTTAACCCAGAAACTCACTTTCTTGATTATGACCAAACAACCGTATCTAGCAGCAAATAATGCTTCTTCTACTGATGTACCACAAAAACCGATTGGATCTAACACAAAGTGCACAAATAGCTTGTTTTTTTTGAAATAATGACATCAGTTAATTATTCTATTTTTCATGTCAGGTAGTTAAATATACCTCCTCTAGTAGTACTACAAAAAAATCCGGCAATACTAACGGCCAAATCCGTCAGGATTCCGTCAGTATAGGGAATACTGACGGCCTCCTGACGGATAATGGCCGTCAGCATTTTTGTGGTCAGGATTCCAGTATCCTGACGGCTTTAACGTACCCGTCAGAAATACTGACGGCCTGCTGACGGGCATCGGCCGTTAGTAATACTTCTCGTCAGTATTTTTCCCCTTTTTTTTAATTTTATAAATGCTGACGGGCTGGCCCGTCAGTATTGCTGGCGGGTCGAGCCCGTCAGCATTTTTAAAATATTATAAAAAAAAACTGGGCAGGCCTAACCCAACCCGCAGGAGGGGGGCCTAGCCCAGCCCGTAGGAGCCCAACCCACAACCCAACCTGTGTTAATTTAATTCCCCACATGTGGCATGTGTGGGATTCGAACCCCACACCTCTTGCAAATAGAGGAGTGGTGTTACCGTCTCGCCAAGTCGATTACATGTGAAAGATTATATACTTTTAATATATATTGATATATAAATTAAGTTATAAGTATAATTATAATTAATTATATTATATTTATGAATAATAATATATAAATGCATAATATATTATAAATATATTTATAAATAAATATATATATATATATATAATTATTTATAAATAATTATAAATGTATATTATTTGAAATATATATTTATTATATATTGTATATTAATAATAATATATTATTTTTATAAATATATAATATTATTTATAAATATATAATTATTATATTATATTATATTTATAAATAATTAATATAATTATATATTTTATTTTATAAATMATAAATTAAATTATAAATATATAATATTATTTTATATGTATTATAATTATAATATTATAAATTATATTTTAAATAAATTGCTGACGGCTTGTCCGTCAGCTTTTTTTTTTTAATTTTTATTTAATAATTCTGACGGGCAAGTGCCGTCAGCATATATTTTTTTATTTTTTTTTAATTAAAAATTATATCGTGACGGGTAAGGCCGTCAGGATAATTAAGCGGGATAGTTTCCCGCTCTTTCCCTGAGGGGATACTGACGGGTATATATGCTGACGGACATGGCCGCCAGCAAACCCGCCAGCATTTTCATCCGCCAGTATTTCCGCCAGCATTGCTGACGGCTTTTTGCCCGTCAGGATATCCGCCAGAATTGCCGGATTTTTTTGTAATGTAGTGCTATATACCTTGCGTCGTACAGATGTAAGGTTTTAACCTCCGATGGAATAAGCACCTAAACACACATAACAGCGATAGAGAATACACATAACTCAGGCAATACGCAAACAGAGTGAAACCCTATAATTACATTTTCTAGTTCATTAGTGACAAAAATTAATTGCAAGCCATAAATAGTAAACCATCCCAGCACATTACAATTTAATTTTTTTTAGTTGCATCCAAAAAAATCCATGGATGATACTTTTTTTCCTCAGATTTGTGATTTATTACCAAACAATTAATCCTGCATGAACTTCACACTTGCACTATAATGAGAAATCAAAATTTAAGCTGAACCATAGTTGAAATATATATACGTCACACCTGCATGGAAAATATTATTATAACTTACAAGTGCTTCAACTATGGTTCGCCAACCATAGTTGAAATATATATACTTCATTCAGGTGTTGAATAAATGGTACCAGATTTGCCTCATCTGCTACACGGATATTATCCCTCTTGATAGAAGGCACTGTTCCTCTTCTTAATCAAGTTTTCATATTGTCTGCAAGAGAAAAACAAAATTAATTAACTCAGCAAACAAAATAAACAACAATGATTTTTGTATGAATTAACTCGGATAGTTGGTCAAAACACATCAAACAACTATTATATGCTTCTTACTTATGTATCTCCTCCATTTTGTCCCTGAGCTTTTCAAGTCCAGTTTCGACATTAATGGTCCCTCGCTGTTTCAGGAAAATTGAAAGGGATTTATTGACCACGTCGACCGGAGCTTCTTCACTCTTGCTTAAGACCTAAAAATAATAATAAAATCAAAAATAAAAAATAGACAACCAAAAATAGATATGAATGAAACAACTTAATTTCACATACATCTAGAGATGATAGTATTGAAAGAAAAACCGCGAGCTCATGGCGAGCTGATATAAAGAAAAGTGAGCTTTTGCGAGTTGAGAATGTATTGCATATATTTTGGGTAAATTTTTCATGTCATACATTAATGAAATATACGGCTATTTATAGCAACATAGATGACTAGGGTTGCCCATGGTCCTTCTGTCAGATTTGACACAGTACATATGATAACGGCTAGTTATGAACTTGTGGCTAATATTGCTACAGTACCATTTACTGTAACAAACTGGACAGTACTAAGTTAGGGTTATCGTCATCCGACGTGCTGTAGGCTCCATGTAGACTTCTGATGCTGAGACCGATGGTGAGACCTGTCAGGTCGGTACTTACTTGACTTGATCACATTAGGTCGCAGTTTATGCGACCTGAATCTATTAGGTCGCCAGACGTGCAACCTATATTTATCAGGTCTCCATGTCGTTCCGTAGTCATGTAAGCTGTTCCCATCAGGTCGTTGTGGTCGTCATATCATTATGTAGTCACGCAACTTATTCCCATCAGGTCGTTGTGACTTATGCAGTCATTTAACACGGCCCCTCAATTTGAACGAGCTCTTAGATATGATTCTCAATCTGTCTCTGAACTTGGTGAAGAATTGCTCGCTTAAAGATTTAGTCAGAATATCAGCTATCTGCTCTGAAAAAGGAACATGTTGTACTGCGAGCTGTTATGAAAGAATCTTGTCTCTAACAAAATGAAGATCAAGTTTGATGTGCTTGGTTCTTGCATGTAGGACAGGATATGATGCAAGAGCAATCGTGCTCGGATTATCTACCCATACGATAGGCGTGCGAGCTGATCCAATTTTCAATTCCTTGAGCAGATAGCCTATCCAGGTCATTTCTGCCGCAGTGTTCGCTAAACTCCTGTGTTCTGCCTTAGTGCTCGACCTTGACACAAAACATTATTTCTTTGAACTCCATGACACAAGATTATTGCCAAGATATACACAGGAACCACTAATAGACTTCCTATCATCAAGGTCGGTAGCCCAATCAGAGTCAGAAAAACTAGTCAGGTGAAAATTTGGAGCTTTTGTTATTCTCAATCCATGGTCAATAGTGCCTGCCAAATATCTCAAAATTCGCTTCAGTGCTCGCCAACTCGTGTTTAAGGGATTTGTCATGAATTGGCTAACTTTGTTAAAACTGAAGGATATTTCAGGTCGCGTAATAGTGACATATTGTAGACCTCCGACTAGACTTCTGTAAAGAGTAGGGTTTATGCCCGTGCTGCTCCCCTTGAATCTGGATAAGTTGTTTGAAGTAATCATTGTAGTTGGGACAGGCTTACTTGATAGCATATTAGCTCTCTTGAGAAGCTCTCTTATGTATTGCCCTTGAGTTAAATGCATTTCATCAGCGGATGAGGTAAAATAGATTCCCAAAAACTGTTTAAGATTGTCCAGTTCCTTTAGTGATAGAACCTTCTTCAAGTTTACAACTACCGAAGCGACCTCATTCTCATCGCTCCCTGTGATCAGTATGTCATCTACATAGATGAGGAGATAAATTCTTGACCCATTCTTCAACCTGTAAAAAAGAGAAGCATTAGCTTTTGAACCTGTAAAACCAAGTCCTTGGAGTATTCTTTGAATCTTGTCGAACCATGCTCTAGAGGCCTGTTTAAGCTCATAAATGACTTTGGTGAGCCTGCATACAAGCTGTTTGTCTTTTTGTTCAAAACCGGGAGGCTGTTTCATGTAAATCACTTCCTGCAGGTCTCCATGTAGGAATGCATTATTCATATCAAGATGCTTAACATCCCATCCACAAGAAACATCAATGCTTAAGATTATCCTTATTTTTGTTGGCTTGACAACCGGGCTGAACGTTTCAGAGAAATCAAAACCAGCTCGTTGAGAGAAACCTTGAGCAATCAAACGTGCTTTATGTCTAGCAACTGATCCATCGGTGTTTCTCTTGGTTTTAAAAATCCATCTGCAACCAATCCATCTGGAACCAAAGTCCAAGTGCGATTTGTAATTAGTGCATTGTATTCAGCCTGCATAGCCTGTTTCCAAACCCCAATTTGAAGAGCTTGTTGAGCATTCAATGGTTCATAATCCTTATTGATGACTTCGGCAGATAGTATTTAGGTTTGTGAATACTAGCTTTGGACCTGGTCAGCATGGGATGGAAATTTTGAGGCGGACATGGTTGAGAAGGACCACAGCGAGCAGGGTGAAGAGGTGGCAATTGAACAACGAGGGGAACCATAGTGTTAGAGCTTTTAGGTGAGGTGCAGTGGCTTCGTGGAGGTGATTGGTGGGAAGGAGGGGCATAATCAGGCAATGAGACCTGAGATGTGGGAACATTGTTCATAGCTGCGAATGGTGTATCTGATTGAGAGGATGGAATGGGAAGAGTATGGTATTGAGGTGGTGAGTGTATGGGTGGTAGAGGTGACAAGCTGTAGTGTGGAGAGTTAGCGACCTATTTGGACCTGTATGGAAATTCATGCTTGCTGAACACAACATTTCTGTAGATTCTCACCTTCCCAGAGGGTAACAGAATTTTGTAACCTTTATAATGAGTGTTGTAACCTAGGAAAGTACATGGAAGCGACCTGTATTGAAGTTTGTGAGAATTATAGGGTCTAATGTGCGGGTAGCAGAGACAACCAAAAACATTAAGGAAGTTGTAATCAGGCCGCTGATTGAAGAGACACTCAAGAGGAGTTTTATAAAGATTTGTTTTGTAGGGAACTCTGTTAATAATGTAGATAGAAGTAGTGAAGGCATCATCACAAAACCTGAGAGGTAGGTTTGAGTGAGCAAGGAGAGATAATCATATCTCCACGATGTGCCTATTCTTCCTTTCAGATACACTATTCCGTTCTGGTGTATAAGGGCAAGATATCCTATGATTTATACCACTATCTTGAAAAACCTTAGCAAGAGGTTTATATTCAGTCCCTCCATCGGATTGGAAATTTTTGATCTTGCAGTTTAGTTGATTTTCAACAAGGTTTTTAAAATGGACAAAGGCATCTGAAACTTCTGATTTGGATTTGAGAAGATAAATCCATGTATATCTACTAAAATGATCGATAAAGTTCACGTAGTAAAGAAAACTATTTGATGATTTGATAGTGGCAGGTCCTCAGAAGTCGGAGTGGATAAGTTCAAGAGGTTGAGAACTAACAAAATTAGAATTAGGAAATGGAAGCTTGTGACTCTTTGCTAACATAAAAGCGGAACATAAAGATAAACTTTAATTAATGCTGTTATAAGGGATATTACAGGTTTTCAGAGCCTTATCTATTAAATCTTAACTAGAGTGACCTAATCTAGAATGCCATAGATCAAAAACAGGCTCTTTATTCTGAGAATTTAAAACGAGAGAAGTTTGAGCAGGTCGCATGACAAAAGGTGGTGCAGATGAGGGATGATAAGCAGCTCGCTTGGTGGTATGTAGATGAAAATGATATAGTCTATCTTTAATTGTCCCTTTGAGTAAGATGGCCTTGGTGGTTTAATCCTTAATGAGACAATAAGAAGGATAAAATTCAAAAAAGACATTATTATTAGAGGCAAAATTGGAAACGCTGAGCAAATTTTTAGTTATTGAGGGAACATGAAGTAGATTTTTGAATAAAAAAGTCTTAGTAGTCAGAGGAGTTTTGAGAAAAGAGTTACCAATGTGGCCAATGTTCACTCCAGCTCCATTTCCCATTTGGATCTTGTTCCTACAAAATATTCTGAGGCCACATTTTGATTCGCGAGGTCATTTGTCACGTGCGCAGTTGCTAAACGATTGTTGGTTGGTTTGAGTGTTACTATAGGAGTTATCATTCCTGTACTAGCGCCTATCTGTTGTGTGTCCAGAAATATAGCAGATCTGGCAGACAACTCTATCTCCTCCATTTGACCTTCCTCCGCGACCTCTTCTTCCTCCCCTACTACCTCTGAAAATATTTCTACCTCCTCCGCGACCTCTTGAACTTCCTCTGTTCTGTTGATAATTGTTGTTAACTCTTGCAGCGTTGACCTGTGTCGCACCATTGATGGATGGCTGGGACCCTTCCGTATTGATATATGAGGTATTGTTGTTGTTGGTTTCTAATCTAGCCTCGTAGATGAGCAAAAGAGCATGTAGCTCGGCTACCGTGTAGGGTTGCGGCCTGGACATCACATTAACCATTACTGAGTCATACTCGCTTTTTAGTCAAGCTAAAATATGCAAGATCTGATCTTTTTCAGAGATCTTGTTCCCTGCGGAAGCTAAAACATCACAACAAGATTTCATCTTTCCCTAATACTCTTTCATAGACAATGCATTCTTTCTCAAGGACTACAACATTATCATATACTGCATTATCTTGGCTTGAGACTGCGTGGCAAAATTATTCTCAAGAGCAGACCATATTTCTTCGGATATATTGAAACCAACAGTTAGAACAAGAATACTCTCACTTAGAGAGGACAGGATCCATGAGGCTAAGATTTGATCTTGCCTTTCCCATGCAGAAAAGAGGGGATTTGTCTGATTTTCTTCATCAGCTAAAAATTGTGGTGGAGCTGTAGATCCTTTCATGATGAATGCTTCAAGACCATAGCCTTTGATGGTCGTCATGTCTTGTTGTCTTCAGATTAAGTAATTATTTTCATCTAATTTTGTTGAAATGAGCTGACTTTGGGGATAAACGATTTGGTATAGAGATGAGGAGTTCTGGGTTAAGGAGGAAGAGCTATTGTGAGACATATTGCAAAGGAAAATAGAGTCAGGCCCTCAAACCTGCTCTGATACCATGAATGAAAAACTGCGAGCTCGTGACGAGCTGATATAAAGAAAAGCGAGCTATTGCGAGCTGAGAATGTACTGCATATATTTTGGGTAAATTTTTCATGTTATACATTAATGAAATAAACATATATTTATAGAAACATAGATGACTAGGGTTGCCCTAGATCCTACGGTCAGATTTGACACAGTACATATGATAACGGCTAGTTATGAACTTGTGGCTAATATTGCTACAGTACCATTTTCAGCTGTAACAGACTGGACTGTACTAAGTTAGGGTTGTCGTCATCCGACGTGCTGTAGGCTCCATGTAAACTTCTGATGCTGAGACCTGTCAGGTCGGTACTCACTTGACTTGATCACATTAGGTCACAATGTATGTTTCCTGAATCTATTAGGTTGCCAGACGTGGGACCTATAGTTATCAGGTCGCCATATCGTTCGGTAGTCATGTAAGCTGTTCCCATCATCTCCTCCTTGACATATCATTATTCGCCAACACTTCCATTCTGGAAGCTATGCGGCTAATAATTGAATTTAAAACCCAATAAATCTCCTCCTTGTCACGCATGTCGGCATCATCCAGGCTGGCCGTGCCAGCCATGCACTCATACAAGAAAATCTCAATTTCATTGCGCTTGATGTCTCTCCGGAGGCCGAGGAGCTTGGCCTTTGACGTCTCTATTTGGCGTGTCAGTAATCTCTCCTGTTCCACATATTTACTCCTCTGCCTCGTCTTTGATGCATAGCTTTCGATTAATAGCACGCTAGAACCATCTGCATCCATAACCACAAAATTAAACGAGAGTACGCAATTGATTATTTGCTACAACGTAATTTTTTTTAAGTCACGTTGCCTTCATCACTTACCATTCCTCTTCATGGCGTCCTTTATATAACCCATACGTCGAAGAGTCTGATTGAAAATCACGCGCATCTCCTGCGTGTTGCGCATGTCGAAACTGTCCAGGTTGGACGTGCTGTCAAGGCGGTTCCACAAGTAGGTCTCCAAATCAATCCGCTTGATGTCCCTCTGGGTGCAGCGGAGCTGGGCCTTGGACATTTTTACTTGCAGTTTCACTGATCTCTTCCATTTCAACAACATCTTCTCGTATTTTTTTAAATTCTTTAAATACCAAACGGGAACCATATTTCTCTAGCCATAGAAATTTCAAAATCGTTAGCAACAGTTTCAATCATGTAAATATTATAAAAGTGTCTTTCCAGAGCAATTTCAAAATCGTTATCGTTGCAATAGGAACTAGCAATAGTTTCGATCATGTAAATATTATAAAAGTCCTTTAATTAGGTATATGGGGGCGGGCTAAGCAGTTTTGGTCAAGTAAATATACTTAGGTTGCATTTTGGTCTTCTGACTAATATTTTTGTTTTGTGCAATTTTTGTTATCAATGAGTTCTTTAATATTATATTTATTACGAAAATATCTTCAATGTCTTTGCCTAGAATAATGGAAAATTGAAATATTAACGACCTGCTACAAATTTATAGGTTAGTGAAGGCAATATTCTAGAACATTTCCAAAATAAATAATATATTGAAGCAATTATCAAAAGTTGAACAAAATAAAAGGTATTAGAACCAAAATTGCACGCATTTCGTGCCCAATTTTAAATTAAGCCTAACAAGAAACATCATTTGATTTCATGCGGTACTAGACAATGCAAGACACTGTAAACCGTAAATCACAATTTCATGATCATTGAATAAGTCATGGCAAAATTTTGTATTTATTGCACGGTTGGAGGTGTATGTAAATAACAATATTTGTATAAAACTAAAAGAGAGTTCGAGTCTAATTTGGAGTTTTTTTTGTTTTTTTTCAATTTATTCATCGTTTGTATAAACAAACGAGTATTTTTGTAGCGATAATGCAAGTTTGTATTTGTAGTACATGATTGTCGAATCAAGTCACTGCTGTTTAATAATTTCAAGAAGACACTACCATCCGGTTTTGTAATTTAATCGCGTTTAATGTTGTATTTTATTTAGTAGTCAATTGAAGAGTTAAATATTTCATCATATACACATTTATATAATTTATTTTATGTGATAGACCAGCTATTTTTTATTTTATTTTTCAAACCCTCATATAAGAATGGAAAATAAAATTGTTTACCACAATGTTTTATATTTTTAGTTGTGTGACATTAAAATTTAATAATACATGGCATAAACTTATAATTGACCATTATACAGATTATTGTATGTACGATGAAGAGAAGTGCCACTATTTTGGTAGAAAAGTGACACGATTATTTTTAAGTTAAATGCTTAAGTAAAATATATAATATGAAAGATGATGTTTTATGTCAAAAACTACACTTTTTAGTCAAATTGTAACAATTTTGAAAGAGAAAATAGTTTTTGCAACTTGTACTATACGAGTTATTAATATATTATATTATTATTATTATTACTATTTTTACTTTATTTTCATTGTTTGTTATAGTAAGAATGTCGTTGTATTTATATGTATAAGTTTGAACTATTTGACGATTAACTATAAGTTATGGAGCTCTATTTTAAATATTTTTACTAAAATTTGTGTTTTTTTTAGGTAATAGCTGAAAAATATCTCATATTTTCATGTTCAACACTTCCGATCTAGCCTTTATATGTTCACATCCGGTATAACACTTGCGTGTTGTTTGGTATTTCCTAAAGATGAAGAATTTTAAAAATTATTTTAGGTACCTAAATTTCAGAGAGTCTGTGTAATTCTAAGAAAACACAAAAGATGTTTTTTCTTCTTATATCATATTGTGCAACAAAATTTTAATTGCATACTTAGATTATCTTCCAAAATAATTAAATTATATATTTTCATGATTTACTATTTAAATTATATGAAACACTAAACAATAATATTATTAAAATCTTTCTTTGATATATATATTTATTTAGATTTTAATAAATGCCGAATTTCCTTCACGTACTTATATAACGTATTGTTAGAGTGATTTATGTGTAAATATATTTCGAAAGGATAAAAATTCAGTATAGATCATATTATTTTGAAAGGTTATTAATTTTAGCATTTAATAAACAAAAAGACTGCGTGGATCGTATTAATTTAAGGAAGTTATAGAGATAGTCACATTATAAAATGAATAAAATGAGTATTAAATAGCAAGCTACTAATAACATGAGTTATTATGAATAATTATAATAAATATATAAAGAAATGGGGGTCTACAGATTTAGTTTCTTTAAAAATATGAAAGTTAGTAAATTATGTAGTTTCTGATGATTCTCTAATAATCGTATGTTGCAGTTAGAAATCATTCTAATGGAATGAGAAACTTTTTAACAACCAATCGCGTCCTTAAGACTTATGCACATTATAACATTAACACTAACAAGATTTATTTCATTCCAGAATAGGAAAACAAAGCATAAATTATGATTAATCGATCGGGGAGGATGTACACTCCTTTCCATTAGATCTTTAAAAAGAATTTACAAATTATAATTAGATCTTTAAAAAAAATTAAGCCACTAATGCGAGCAAATGGTGAACTGACCGTTATCCGTAAGTTGGCGATGAACTTTATCCTAATTTGTTGTTTTCCGGAAAAGCAGTGCCGGGAGAAATTGAATAATGATTTGGAAGAGAGATTGCGGCGCCGGACACAAAGTGAGAGTGACTAGGGTTTGTATGCGAGATGAAAAAAATGGAAAAAATCTTATTTATTTATAGCATATGTTTATGACGACATAAAATCACCGTTAGATGTCTATATAAAGTCTTTCCATGTATATAGAAAATTGTAATTCTATCTGGAAAAATTTAGTGGTTGACAATTTTTCTATTTAGTGATGAGATTTTTGAGTAATTACATATTTTATTACAAAGTTACACTAATACTTAGATATTTAATACTTAATTGGATAATAATCTCAATTAAATTAATAATTCACTAAATACATATACAAATATTCACGTAAACTCACACAATATATACAATTAATTATTCCTTACTTTATATATATAATTCATGATTAATATTAAGGGAAAATTCCCGATTAGTACCAAATTAAAATTCCCGATTAGTACCAAATTAAAACTTTTGCGTACCTTTTAGTTATTTTAAAATATTTTATCCCATTAAGGCCAAGTTAATTTTATTAATTAGTAAATTATAAATAGGAACTGGCTGTATTATCCCTAAATAAGATTTTTCGTGCCGTTCTGCGTGGAAAACATGTATTAACTAAAATAAATTCCAAAAACGGAATATGAGACTTTTTCAACAAATTCCAAAACCAGGAACATTAGAAAATTCTAAAAACAGAACATGAGACATTTCCAAATTAGTATGAAATTTTAAAAGGAAAGCATGAAATTAGAAATGCTTGAGTATGAAATTCGATTTCGGGGGATTGTGTGAATTGTAATGCCGAGTGGAACTAAGTAGCATGAAACGACTGAAGGCCACTGTTATCACTAAATATTTCTTACTAATTCACATACTAATTTTTAAGGGTGAAATTTTAAACTGCTCAGGATAAGATTTTATAAAATTCTAAAAACTCATAGAAACAAGTTTGAAATTCAATCATGCGTTAACTAAAAAAACAAGTATGAAATTCTTGAAAATATGGTATCTATAAGAAGAGAGTATGAAATTCAATCATACTCATTAACTAAAAATCAAGTATGAAATTCCATGAAAGAAACTCAATCATACCCCATTATGAAGGAAAATATGAAAATTTGAACCTCATTCACATATTAAAAGAAAAGTATGAAACTCAATCAAATTTCGTTAACTAAAACAAATTCCAAAAACTCAACATGAGACTTTTCCAAATTAGTATGAAATTCAAACTAATGAGTATGAAATCTTTTTTCAAATTAATATAAAATTCTAAAAGGAACGTATGAAATTCAAACTTCTTGGATATGAAATCCGATTATGAAGAATTGTGTGAATTGTAATGGGGAGTGAACTATACCACTTAAGGGTGTGCAATCGGTCAAGACCGGACTGAACTGGACCAGAACTTACGGTCCCGGTCCGGACCTGTAGACCGAAATTTTAGAACTCCTTGGACCGAAGACTGGACCGGAATTTACGGTCCCGGTTCGGACCGGTAAACCGGAATTTTGAAAACTCTTGGATCGGAGATCGGACTGGGACCTGAAATTCCGGTCAGATCAAAACCGGTTTGGACCAATTTTTTGATTTTTTTTTAATATTTTTGATTTTTTTTTTTGGGAAAACCAGTCCGGACCGGAGCGAAACCCGAAAAACCCCATTTTTATGGACTGTTGACCGAACCGGATTATCACCGGTCCGGTCCGGGTTTTTCCGGTGCGGTCCGATTTCGCACACCCCTAATACCACTAAATAGTTGATAAGTATGAAATTCGATTATGGAGAATTCTGTGAATTGTAATGGGGAGTAAAATATACCACTAAATTGTTGATAAGTATAAAAACGAGATTTGGGGGATTATTTGAAAAAAAAAAAAAGTTGTGTGCAGATAGTTTTGCAAATCCTTTCCAAATTAGTATGAAATTCTAAAAGTAAATATGAAATTTGAACTATTTGAGTATGAAATCCGATTATGGAGAATGGTGTGAATTGTAATAGGGGGTAAACTATACCAATCGTTGATAAGTATGTATAAGAGCGAGATGGAGATTATTTGAAAAAAAAAATATTATGTGTAGATAGTTTTTGCGTGAAATTAAGTATCCGTAGAAGAGGGTCTATATTAGTTTAGTTTAGGGTAAATTTGTAATGTATGTATAGGAGTTAAATATAGAAAATATATGAAGAAATATTTGGTCTAAATGGAATATGGTTATTTTCTTTTGGCCTAATTGGTCAAAGCCCGTAATGTTAATTCTATTGGCTTTTTGTTGTCGGGCCTTTTCATTTCAGAGCCATTAGTTCATTTGATAGAAATAAATAAAATGGTTAAAATTTGAGAAAATGTTGTAAGAAGGTAAAAGTTGGCTTTTAATCCCCTGAATACTTACATTCATTATTTTGAATTTGTGACAAAATGAAATGAATTAAGTAAACATTTATGTGACGATTGAAATTTCGTATTTAAATTGGAGGGAGAAATCCATTATTACTCATTATGAATCATTGCAACATTTATGCCGAGTTGACATTTTCGTACTGAAATTGAAGGGAGGAATCCATTATGACTCATTATGAACCAATTAAATCAGACATATAAATTGGAGGACTTGGTGCAATTCCATATTAAACAAAGCATACCCAAGTGACCACTAGCTATTTAATAAGGTTCTATTAAATCGAATTGGTAAATCCTAATAAAAACAACTTACCTCTAATACCCCTATCTTAATGGTATTATTATCCATGGAATCAATAAAACGCATTTAATTATTCATATAAAATCTTCATAATGACTAAGACACGGTGATAAAAGAATCTACATTGCTACAATTTTGAATGAGAAAAGAATCAATAAATAGTAAACAATCGTTCGCATGACACGTTAAATATTAGACATTATCAAAAGTAATATTTTATCTAAAATGTCAACTAATATTTGACATATATATAACATAAATATTGGTGCAAGAAGTCTTTATTATAATAAATTTGTCTTTTATACTTAAGTAAAATAGTCTTTATTGCGGTTAAATTACTCAAGATATTGATAATCCCACCAACAAAAATAATACGCAAAAACTATTGTGTGGTACTTTTATGGGTATTTCTATGGTCAGACACCTTTTGTATAAACTTCATCATAGGTAGCCCTCAAGAGTAAGAAAATGATAGGTGACATTTGATAAATATTTAAATTATATTTTATATAATTATAATAATATCATGAAATAATCTATTATGCCATTAATTTTATAAATTTTAATTTTAATTATTACGACTATTTAAATTCTAAAGTAAACTATTCAAACATAAAATAAATAATATGTAATGAATCAACTATTTTTTATAAATCAACCATTACCACAATAGATAAATTATTTATGTAAACCCTCCAGAAATAAACCTTGTAATAACAATCCGCTCTCNCCCCCACCCCTGCCGGGAACTGTCTGGCAACCAATTTTTTTCTTCTTATTATTATTATTAGTCTATGCTATCAACAAGTATAAGTACTTTACTACTAAGTAAAAAAAATAAAGGGGTAATTATCTTTTTCCGCCCAAACTATTGTAAAAATAGATAGATAGATAGATAGATACAAATGAGTTATATATTTGAGAAAAATTCATTTGGTCCATTATATTGAATATATTTAATAAAAAGTTTGTGATATTAGTCATCGTCAAACCAAATCTGCTAAGTTGGCCAATACATCAATAAAATAGTCCAATAAGGCTCGATCAAAATATTTTTTTGCCGACATAGAATAATTATATATTTTCTTATCTTTTTTAATAATTAAAAATACTATATTATGATAGAAAACATATTTTTCCTTCCAATTTCTTTTTCCCTTTTCTTTTATTTCTCCTTTAATCTAAATAGTAAGATATTAATAATATCACAGATAAATATAAAATATAAAATACTTATTAAACAAGTATTAAATAAATATATAAACTTATGTTAAATCAAACTTATTATTAAAAAAATATTAAAATAAAATTAGAGATAAATATAAAAATATAAAATAAATTTTAAAGAATTATAAAATCAATATAAAATCTGATAAGCAACAAAATTCAGGTTGATTCTTGGTAATTTCTATTTTTATTTTAGTTCTTTTAGATTCATTTTATGTTTTTATGTTTACCACTGATTTTAATAATTTTTTATCGATTTAATTTTTTTAATTAAAAAATAATATAATTTTTATATATTAAAAATCAATTATATGTTTTTATATTTACACTGATTTTTTTATTAATTAAATTCTCATTTAAATAAAGAAAAAATAAAAGAGAAAAGGAAAATAAAATTTTAATATTTTTTTAATAATAAGTTTGATTTAACATAAGTTTATAACCTAGACCCACGTTTTCTGTGTTCAATTTAATGTTTGAAAAGAAAAAAAAATGATAATAATATAAAATCACGCCACTTAGCAGGCGTTGTTTGATGATGACCATATCTTTTTTTTTTCTTTTTGTAATGGCCAATACAAAAAATAAAAATAAAAATAAAAATAAAAAATTTACCTTTCTTCTTGTAAGTATTCTAAATATGTTGCCTATCATCTTCAATCCAGTAAATCTTTCGATTTTGATGGAACTTTGTTGATACAAGTTGTATGTTTAGGGCAGTTGTTTTTTTTTCGTAAGATAGTAATATTGAATTGCCATTTTTGAAAAATACACTAAACTAGAACATATTGAATGAAAATCTCAAAAAAAAAGAATTTATGAGAAAATGAGAATTGCACAAAAATCACAATTTACATAATCAATTTGTTACAAAGTATACTTGCGACACCTACGGTATTATTACACACAATTAAATTGCACAAAAAGACTAATTGGAAGTGATAGTTATGTTTGATTCATGAACGAGAAATTAAAGAAAAGCTACGCTAAACACAAAAATAATTTTTGGGTTTTGAGTTTTAAAAAGCTAAGATGAAAGTTTAAATTATGAGAATTAAAATTGAATGCTTTATAAATATTAATGAAACGTGGGTCTAGGTTCTAAACTCTTCTTCATGATCAATTGGCAATTTACTGAACACTTAATCTACCAACCGGAGTTGTCAATCCCGACTCTCAATTAAACACTCGATAATTATCAATTGATGGTTCTAAACTATTTTATACCCTATACTCATAAATTCTAAGTTACAATCATCAAGTAACGCAATAACATAATTTAAGAGCATGTATAAACATAATTAAACCAGTAGAGAAACAGATAATTCAAGTTTGTGAAATCATAAACTCATAACTAAAAGCACATTTAAATTAACATAAAGCATGGAGGGAAAATATATTTAAACTACAACTACAAGGCTTGAAAACATCTTAATCAAGAACCTAGACTACAATAACAACTAAGTGCAAGAAAAAGACTATTTTGGAAAGACCCATCTACCTATCAATACCAACTATATATTATGTGTGATGGATATGATTGTATCATATTGATTTTATATTGAGAGAATTGAAAATTTTATTTTTATGTATGATGAATAATGATGTATATGATTCTACTATATTGAGTTAGGTGAAAATTGCATTCTATGTTTGATGAATACGACTTAATTAAATTTTAATGTATGAAATATAATTTATGAGTACAATAATTATAAATTTACGTGTAGTTGAATCGAGTGCACTATGTATTGTGCAATTGGGTGCAGGGTATACAACCTCTAAATATATGGCATGTATATAACATAATTATAAATATATATTTCTAAAAAATGATTATATAAAATACAAATTAAAATAATAAATTCAATCCGCCAATGTTTTTTTTAATAATAATGATTTCAAGAACTTCCCATAAGCATGTCTTGGATTGTCTTAATTTTTTTTGCAGAAATTGAAAGGGGCCATCAAATTAGGGGCCTAGTAGCCCATTTTTCCCGGCTCATTTACATGTCATGAAATTTCAACCTTCTTCCTCCAAGAAGAAACATTGGTGGACAATGTAAACTCTAGTAAAAAGTGTTTCTCCGTAGATGGACCATACTGCCATATCTGTTCCCTTCATCTAAAGCTCCATCCGTTGTTTTTTGATTCGATCTTGATCGTGTACACTGTATGTTGTGTTCTTAAGAACATTATATGATCATTTATACTTTTTATAGCTAAACAATTTCCCAACAGATTTAAACTTATATGGAGAATCCTGGGGTGGGCGGGTGTTATCAAATTTCAAGTTAAAAAAAAATAAAATAAAAATCAATTGACGGGTTGCTTATAGAAGCGGGCCCACATAATAGAAATTATTTCGGCATTAGTAATTCAATACACTGTCTTTGGAAGGGCATTACTATGAATTAGGTAATCTCTTCTTATGTTAAGGATATATATTAAATCATTTCCTCCTCAAAACAATTACTGTTCTCTTTTTTGTTCACAATATTGTTTTAACAAAATAAATTAGTTCATAATAATTATTATTTTACATTTCTAATGCAATTTTGTGCATACCATAAAGCATATGAAGATTTCATGACAACTGAAAATAATATTTTAATAGGATAGTATTATTATTTTGATTTCTTAGTTTTTGTGTACAATAATAAAAATTAATAAAAATGAGAGTAAATTATATTCCTCCATTCCACACAACTATTAAGAAATCGTCTTATATTTAAGGAAATTCTACAATACCCCTAATGTACATTGCTCCATATATTTTGAATGTTAGATTATTCATATGTTATCAAATTTCAAGTTAAAAAAATAAAATAAAAATCAATTGACGGGTTGCTTATAGAGATGTCTAAGCAGTGAATAGTCACAATTGGGTGCTCCTAAGCTCTCTCACCTTCATCATTAGTCCCTTATTTCTTTTGTTGAATGACGCCCTCCTATCCGAGACATTTGTATTAGGTAATGTAAGTTAGAGTGAATTTCTTTCTTGTCATTTCAATTATTATTATTATTATTATTATTATTATTATTATTTGTGAAGTATAGCCATGTCTCCCTTCAAGAATAGCGGTTTTTATAATATTTTGATTTTCTGTATTTTTGGTGCCTATATGTTCATATTTTGTGCGATTTTTGACACCAATGTGTGTTTAAATTTTAAATTTACCCAAACCACACAAGTTTTGCACTTTAGCATGAAGGCCATCTACTAATGGATATTTTGTCCAAAATCTTGTAAAATCAAGATTAATTATCATTATATATATAAACAATAATGTAGTAATATTGGTGCCTATGTTTGAATCTGAATACATAATTAAAAATCATCAGATAAATTAATTCATGTTTGCCCATCCGAATTGAAAGCTCAACTCATCTCCTCTTTGACGTATCATATTCCCCAGCACTTCCAGTCTAGAAACTGATCGGCTAATAATGGAACTAAAAGCCCAGCTAATCTCGTTTCTGTCACGCATGTCGACATCTCCATGCTGGCCGTGCCAGCCATGAACTCATACAAGAAAATCTCAATTTCATTACCTTTGACTTCTCTATTTGGTGTTTCAGTAATCTCTCCTGTTCCACCAGTTCCTCTGCCTCGTCTTTGATACATAGCTTTCGATTAATAGCGCGCTAGAACAATCTGATTCCATAACCACAAAATTAAAGGAGAGTGTGCAATTGATTATTTGCTACAACTTGTAAAATTGGTCAAGTAACTTTTTTTTTTTAATTCATGTTGTCCTCATCACTTACCTTCCCTCTTCATGACGTCCTTCCTTTATATAACCTTTGACATCTTTACTTGCAGTTTCGCTGATCTCTTCCATTTCAACAGTATCTTTCCGTATTTCTTTAAATTTATTATATTCTAACTGTTAACCATATTTCTCTGGCCATTGCAATTACAAAATCGTCATCGTATAATAGGACCTAGCAATAATTTTGATCATGTAAATATTACAATAGTCATATAATTATAATAGTTTTTAAAACAAATTGTGTTTTTAGGTGTAATGAAAGTGGGTTGTGTATTTTGGTGAATTCGCACACTTAGTGTGCGATTCTGAGATTTCTATTTATTTTTTATTATGGAATCGCATAATGAACGTGCGATTCCTAAAAATTATTTTTTTTATTTTGTAAAAATAAGAATAGCATATCAGAATGCGAATTCTAATTTTGTGAAAAAGAAGTTTAATTCAAATTCGCATTCTGTATATTCCAAGATATGATGACATCCCGTAGATTGAGGATGCTGAAGCCATAACTAAATGATGACGTCCAATTTCGGATCCTATGCGCCAATTCATTAAGGCTTGTAATTAATTATGTAAACCCGTTAACATTTGCAGCCTGATGAATGGACTCCTTTATATCTGATCTTTTACAATAAATCAAGAATTATTTGAATTCGCATTCTTATAATGCCAAACTTATTATTATTATTTTTTTAAATAACTGAATTCGCATTCTTAAAATGCGAAATTTATTATTTATTATTCTCTTTATTTTACATATTAGATTTAGCATATACAGAATGCGATTTTGATATTTTTCTTTTTAAGAAAATCAGAATTCGCATTTTCAGAATGCGATTCTTAATTTTACAAAATGAAAAAAAATAAAATCGCACAATCAGTGTGCGATTCCTATTTTAAATAAAAATTTTAAAATATTTTTTAGGAATCTCATTCTCAGTGTGCGGTTCCATATAAAAAAATAAGAAAAAAAATCCAGAATCGAACACTCAGTGTGCGAATTTACCTAAATACACAACCCGCTGCCATAACACCTAAAAGCGCAATTTATTTTGAAAACTATTATATTTACATATTTTTGCCCGGTAAATATACTTAGGTTGCATTTTGATTTTATAACTAATATTATTGTTTTGTGCAATTTTAGTTATCAATGAGTGCTTGAATATATTTATTACCAAAATACCTTGAATGTCTTTGGCCATAATAAATGAAAATTTGAAATATTAATGAATTTGGTACAAATTTATAAGTTTGTGGTTCAAGGAAAATAAATAAAATATTGAAACAATTATTTCGGACAAAAGTTGCACAATATAAAAAGTTTTAGAACAAAAATTGCACGCCTTACGGGCCAAATTTTAAAACTAAGTTATGGCAAGACTTTGTAAACTGTAAATTACAATTTCAAAATCATTGAATAAGTTATGGCAAATTTTGGTGTTTATTGCACGGTTGAAAGTGTATGCAAAATAAAGTACACGTGTAATTAATTATGAAAGTTTGCCATTTACAAAATTATGAAGGATGCAAGCGCTCCTTTAGAACTAGAAGAGAGTTACAATCTAATTTGGAATTTTATTCCAATTTATTCATCTATTAGTTTGTATAAACGAACGAAAAATTTTGTAGCGTCAATGCAAGTTTGGTAGTACTCGTTTAACAATTTCAAAAAGACACTCGCCATCCAGTCTTCTAGTTTAATTGTGTTTAATGTTGTATTTTGTTTATCACTCAATTGGAAAGTTAAATATTTCATCCTACACACAATTACATAATTCACTTTATGTGACAAACAGGTAATTTTGTATTTTATTTCTCAAACACTTATAAATGAATGGAAAATAAAAGGGTGTACCATTATGTTTTATTTGTATATTTTCAGTCGTGTGACCTTAGAATTTAAATAATGCATGGCATAATCTTATAAATAACCGTTATACAGATTATGTTATGTACCACAAAAGTGACACTTTTTTTTTTAAAATTACACAGTTATTTTTAAGTTAAATGTTTTGTTGAGAAAATGTTGAAAGACTCTTTAGCTTCTTTGGATACATGAAGTTGGGGAGACAAGTGTTTCTTTGGCTTCCGGTGAATATGAAGGGCCAAGAGATTATAGATGTGTTCAATGAACATGCCATGAATTGGCAACTATAAAAGGGTGATCAAAGTGTTGATCAAAAGGATCATTCCAACACAATAGAGTTTATCACTAAAGCGTGAGTTAGAACAAAGTCGAGCTTGTTCGGGTTTCAAGTGTGTGTAACTTGTAATCATTTCTCCAAGTAATAAAAAGAGTGTGTTGTTGAGCCCGAGGACGTAGACATTAGTTGTCGAACCTCGTAATATCGTGTGTTCTGTTATTTCTTTTTTGCTACAAACAAGTGTATGCGCGGTTCATATTATTCGAGCATTTCCGCAAGTCTAGCTTGAATATCTAGCTGTGGTAAATTGTATTGGAGTACAATTAATCGCAACATGTTTAATTATAAAATAATATATAAAATGATGTTTTATGTCCGAAAACTTCGTATTTTAGTGGAATAGTAACAATATTAAATTAAAAAAACAAAAAAATATTTGTAACTTGTACTATATCAGTTATTATTATATTATTATTACTATTTTAACTTTATTTTCATTGTTTTTTATAGTAAGAATGTCGTTGTATTTATATGTCATAAATTTGAACTATTTCACTATTAACTATAAGTTATGGAGCAATATTATTAAAAAATATTGTTAAAATTTGTGTACAATATATATTTTTAAGTTAATAGCTAAAAAATATCTCAGATTTTCATGTTTCACAATTCCGATCCAAACTTTATATGAATATACATCTGTTATAACACTTGTGTGATGTTTGGGATTTCCCAAAGATAAAGAATTTTAAAAATTATATTAGGTAAGGTCTAAATTTTAGAGAATTTGTGTAAATCCAAAAAATATTGTATTTTAAACTTGTATCGTATTGTGCAACAAATCTGTAATTGCATACTTAGATTATCTTGCAAAATAATTTTTAGGTTAAATATTTTCATGATTTACTATTTAAATTATTTGAATCTCCAAACAATAATATTATTCAAATCTTTCTTTGATTTATATCTATTTAGATTCTAATAAATGTCGTATATCCTTCACGTATTTATATAACATAATGTTAGAGTGATTTTACGTGTAAAAATATTTCGAAAGAATAAGAATTCAGTATAGATCATATTATTTTGAGAGGTTATTAACTTTAGCATTCAATAGATAGATAATCCGCGTGGATTTTTTTTAATATAAGGAAGTTATAGAGATAGTCACATTATAAAATAAATAAAATGAGTATTAAATAATAAGCTACTAATAACATTCATAAAATAACATGAATTATTATGAATAATTATAATAAATATTTAAAGAAATGGGGGAGTCTGCATATTTGGTTTCTTTACAAATATGAAACTAAGTAAATAATGTATTTTTCTGATGATTCTCATTAATAATTGCATGTTGGAGTTAAAAAGCATTCTAACGGAATGAGAAACTTTTTAATAATCAATCGCGTTCTTAAGACTTATGCACATTATAAAATAAACACTAACAAGATTTATTTCATTCTAGAATAGGAAAACAAATCTTAAATTATGATTAAATCGATCGGAGAGGTGTACACTCCGTTCCATTACAATTTTAAAAATTATAATTAGATCTTTAAAAGAATTAAGCAGGTAATGCGAGCAAGGTGAACTGACCGTGATCTGTACGTTGGCGATGAAATTTATCCTTTTGTGATTTTGTGGCAAAGCAGTGGTGGAAGAAGAACTAATTAATGATTTATAAGAGAGATTGCGGCGTCGGACACAAAGTGAGAAAGATTAGGGTTTGTGTTCGATATGGAAAAAATGGGAAAAATATTACTTACTTATAGAATATGTTGATGACATAAAATCACTTTTACATGGCTATATAAAGTACATCCATGTATAATGAAAATTGTAATTTTATCTTGAATAATTCAATGGTGGAAAAAAAAATTTAGGTAGTGATGAGCTTTTTGAGTAATTACTTATTTATTATAATGTTACACTAATACTTAGATAATTCTATACTAAATTGGATAATAATCTCACTTAAATTAGTAATTAACAAAATACATATCCAAAAATTCGTGTAAACTCACACAATATATATAATTGATTATTCATTACTTTATATATATAATCCATGATTAATATTAATTCTATTGGCCTTTTGTGGCTAGGACTTTTTATTTCAGCGCAATTAGTTCGTTTGATTTCAAAAAATAAAATGGTTAAAATTTAGAAAAGATTGTGAAAAAACAAAAAGTTGACTTTTAGTTCTCCTAATAATTACATTTGTTATTTTTAGAAGTTGGGGATTTAGGGCTAGGTCTTATGTACGCCACTTTAAATTTGTGCAAAAAATAAAATAAATTTTCAGTTAACTTTTATGCCAGAATTGAAATTTAGTATTTAAATTGGAGTGAGAAATCCTTTATGACTCATTATGAACCAATTAAACTAGACATAAATTGGAAGATTTGGTACAATTCAAAATTAATCAAAGCATACCCGAGAGAGATTTAATAAGGTCCCAATAAATTGAATTGGTAAATTTTAATAAAAATAGCTTATCTCTAATAACCCTATCTTAATTGTATTATTATTCATGGAATCAACAAAACGTAATAGTATTTAATTATTTTAGATAAAATTTTCATAATGACTAAGACATGGTAGTAAAAGAATTTCAATTGCAAAAATTATGAATGAGAGAAAATTAATAAATAGTAAACAATCGTTCGCATGGCATGTTATATATTAGACATTATCAAAAGTAATATTTTTTCTAAATATCAACTATTAATTTGACATATATATAACATAAATATTGGTGCAAGAAATTTTTATTATAATATAAATATTTTCTTTACACTTAAGTAAAATAGTCATTGTTGCGTTGAAAATATTAAAGATAATATCAATCCCACCAACAAAAATAATACACAAACACTATTGTGTAGTCTTCACAATAACTTTTACGCGTGGGGGCACTTTTATAGGTAATTCTACGGACAGAAACCTCTTGTACAGACTTGACCGAATGTAGCCCTTAAGTGATTAAGAAAATGACATGTTTCATTTGATAAATATTTAAATTATATTTTATTTAGTTATAATATAATGAGATAGTCTATTATGACATTAATGTTATAAATTTTAATTTTAAATATTATGACTATTTAAATTCTATATTAATTTATTAAAACATAAAATAAGTAATTATATAATGAATCAACTGTTTTATATAATTCCATCATTAGCACAATAGATAAATTATTTATTTAAACATGAAAAAATTAATCAGTATAACCTTAAAATATATATATATATATATATATATATATATATATATATATATAGAGCAGGAGAGCAATATCTGAAAAGGGTTGTTGCCAAAGCTGCTAAAAACACCAAAACTGAAACTCCGATTTTCATTCTCTAGGTTTGTTTCATTGCTTCTTGCAGCTTCCAGGAATGAATTTCTTCTCCTTCTTCTTTTCTTTTCTTTTTTTTTTTTTTTTTTAACTATTTTCTTAGTTAGAAGACATTGAATGGAAAGAGTAAAGTTGAAACTTGGTAACAATAGTGGGGTTCAGAGAGTGGGTACTGCTATAATTACAGCTGTGCTTACTCCAAAAATCCTTAATTATTACTCTCAAGGTTTAGTCAAGTACCAATTACCAAAACCAGCTCAAGCTACCATTAATTTCTTAAGTTGGTCTTCTACGACGTCGTTTTATGTTCGTTTTATTATAGCATTCTATGTCAGACTTAGATAAAATTCTTTTGGGTCAAAATTGAGGCAAAACTCAGTATTTAGTTATTGCACTGGTTTTATTTCTAAATGTTTAGTGGCATCTTGCTAGAAGTTGTTTCTAGTGCTATGTCTGAAGTCCTTTGGGTTTAATTTTGCAGCTCAAAGCTCGTTATCTTGACTGGAGCTGGTATAAGAACATAGAGTGGAATTCCCGATTATAGAAGGTGACTTTTCAACCTTCTATATAATTTATCCCCTTTTTGATGTCATATAGTAGTAATAAGA
>BMAC01000928.1:116708-149898 GCA_014905375.1 Phtheirospermum japonicum
CCCTAAATTAAACCCTAATTATGTAATTATTACTAAATTGAACCCTAATTATATAATTATTACTAAATTGAATCCTAATTAATTGATTATTACTATATTGAACCCTAATTATATAATTATTCCTAAACTGAACCCTAATTAAACCCTAATTATAAAATAAATCATAAATTAAAACCTAATTGGCATAATTGAATGGAAAACCACTAATTTAATTTAAATTATATAACAAACTCAGATTTATATCTTAATTAGGAATTAAACCCTAAAAATAATCCTAAACCTAATCCTAAAATTATATGAATTACAAGAAACAAAAAAATGGGATGCGGGGTTACCTTGGATGGCGGTGGTGGCTGGAGAAAGACGGCGGTGGCGGGCGCAGCTTTCTAGGGTGGAGGGTGGTGGCAAGCTTCGGAAATCCGGGCGGCTGGAGAAGAGCCGGCAGCGGCAGGTGTCGAGGCGGCAACACGAAGCGAAGAAAACCAGCATCGAGGCGGTACACGGCGGCTGTGGAGAAGAGCGACCCGCCTGAACCCAAACCCGTGAGCCACACACACAGAAAAACCAAAAAAACAAACAAAAAAAAAGCAATCAAACAACTTAACTTTAACGGCGACGAAGACCGCAGGCGACAGAGCGGAGGCGGTGGTGGCTCGGTGGTGGCTTCCATCTTCTTTTTTTTTCGTCTTTTTTTGCTCTTCTTTTTTTGCTTTTTCGACTTGCGCAGAGTAGTGAAACCAAGCAGGCATGCCCGCTTGTTTAGTTAGGTCAAAAATACCGAGGGAATAATGTCCCTCGAAAAACCGAGGGAATTAATCTCCCTCGGTTTTAAATTTATTTTTTTTTTAATGAATTGAAACCGAGGAAATGGTATTCCCTCGGTTTTGTTTTTAAATTTAAAAAAATTTGAAAAAATAGAAAAAATAATATAAAAAATAGTAAAAAATAATAAAAAAAGGGTCGTGAAATGATGGGATTTGTTTCTATTTTTTACTATTTTTTCTATGTTTTCGAGTTTTTTTTCATTCTCATCTAAAATAAAAAAATAGAAAACGCGTACTAAACGATCGACGCCCGACCCTCGTGGTTCCACAACGCCGAGACGTACCTATCGCCCTCTCGGCAAAATCACGATGATTCGTCACTTTGTGTTTCCAACCGAAAAAGTTGAATGATCGATCGTATCTTGTTGTTGGTCGAATCCCACGACACGTGTGGATACGCACGTGCTCGTTGGTATTTTTCGATCAAAATTGGGTCAAAACCACCCCGCGTGCCTAAGATAATAGGGTTTGGTTCATTTTTACGGTTTTTCTATTTTTTTTTAGTTTTTTTTAAATAAGAAACACCTAGGGAATGGTTTCCCTCGGTTTGAAACCGAGGGAAATCCATTCCCTCGATTTTTCCTATTTTTCCTTTTTTTAAAAATACAAAAACCGAGGGCTTATCGTTCCCTCGGTCTTAAACAGATTTTTAAAAAATAAAAATAATAAAATTTCGAGGGAAATTCACTCCCCTCGGATTTTTCGAGGACTATGTTCCCTCGGATAAAATGCCCTCGGAAATCCTTCGGTATTTCTTTCGGTAATTATGGTGGCAAATATTGGCGCTGTATTTCTGAGGGAGATTCCGAGGGATATTATAGTCCCTCGGTTTGTCCCTCGGAAAATACCGAGGGGAACACTTCCCTCGGTTTTTCCCTCGAAAACTGCTATTTTTTTGTAGTGGAAGGATTTAATTTATTTTTCTATGTTTATTGGTATTTCTTTGAAATTTTAGTTTATGTTTTATGATCCAAAATATGTCAGTGTATGGATAGCATGGATAGCATTAGTATTCTGATAAAATGTGCAGGATGTTGTTTTCCATGTTTATTTGCATCCTTTTGAATTTCAGTGTTTTTGTTTTATGATCTGAAATCTGTCTGTATTAGTATTCTGATCAAATGTGCAGAATTCAATCTTCTTTTTCTAAGTTTTATTATAGTATGCTGGACTTTTTGGTACTTGTACAATTAGCTAGATATCATTTTGCATCAAACGAAAAGTATGCTTTTGTACCCATTAAGTTCTTAATTGAATAGAGGATTTCAAGAAATACAAATGTAATATTCCTCTGCCTTTTCTTATCTGTGCCAGTTTCATCCTTATATTGTAAGAGGTTTTGAGAATTTTGCTTACGGATTATTACCAAACCTCCTTGATATTTACGTTAATTACAAATTAAACCCAGATATTTTTGAAAGTTACAAAAAACAAAAAACCCTTAAACCTCTCTCCTAATATTTTAGGAGGTTTTGAGAAAAAAATTCTGGACTGTTTTATACTAATCAGGGCTAGAATATTAATGATTGTAATATTATAAAAATTTTGCACTATTCCTAATTTTTGATTAATGAATTTAATATTATTTCACTTATGTCCTCTTCAGGCTGGACGGAGAAGCCCTTAATTTCTCCCCCATTGATTCATCTTGAAACCTGCAGCTCCAGGTTCATTGTAAGTTCTTGGAGTTTTTATTTCTTTTCTTGTTTCTGTTGCTCGAAGTTATTTGATTATGCGGTGATTTTACGAGATGGTGATTTGTGATTTTTATCTTGCCTGCTTGTCGACTATGTATTTAGTGCTTGTGTCATGGTGTGAATTCCATCACTTGCACTTACCTTGTCGTTTTTCTTTCAAACCTTCTATTTTTATTTTTAAACACTTAAGTGGTTTTTTTAATCATCCCTAAGTACAAACTAAGACTTTCTGGTGCACTTTTTATCAAGTTCAAGGGGCAGAAATACATTCTAAGACATCACACAAAATATGATCCTATTACATGGTCTGTGAAAATTTTTGATTTAAAAAGAGACTTTTTAATATCAACCAATAATCCTTCCTTTCTATACAAACAAGAATCTTTTTTTCGACTCCAACGACCAAATAATCAAATGAAGACTAAAGGTTTTTGTTATCCCGAATGGTCTTGCTGTCCGTAGAGCTATCATATTTTCTGAAATGAAGCACATAACACAATGGCCATACTTGCAGTAACAAACCTTCCAGATATTCAAATGTTTGATATGAATATCGGATTAAGTTGTCTTGTGAAAAGCTGAAGCACATGGTTGTCCTTATCTACAAAATGTTATTAGAAAAAATATAATTTTTATCTTGCTTGCGTCAAATTTTGGTGTTTAAAAATGTTTTTGCATCATCGGTTGATGATGTGTTTCATAGATGGGTTCTATAGGTGGAATGTCGTCCAGATTTAAGGTGACGTTGCTCAAATCATCTGACTCAGAGTACAAATGTTGTAATAGGCCGCATTTTGGTAAAAGAGGATACTGTAGCTAGGCACCATTTGAATCACACATCTGAGTGTTTCAAAAATAGATAAATATTCCCTTGCTGCCTACTTTTAGTTTCTGCAAGTTTTCCTTTTCCACTTGGTGATTATTTATTTTATTAAATATTTTTTTTCTTTGCTTGTAGATAAGCAAGCATATGATGCTCTTGATGGTACTCATAACCCCAATATAGCTGTACAGCTCTCAGACTCTGCTCATATTCTGTTTGTTGAAAGTCGAAACACAACTTGGTGCTTTTTTTCTGCTCAATATCAGTTTCCCAAATTAAGGATATCACAAAAGGGTCTTTCAGTTTTTGCTTTTCATAGATTCTTGTGGGGTTTATTAGTTCTGAGTCAAAGCCTGAAATCTAGCATTTGGAATTCTTTGATTTAATAATTGGGAGCTATAGTCTTCTTTCCTTAGTTAAGGGTTATTAATCTTTTTGCTGATGAATGTATGATGTGATAAATTTATTATTATTATTATTATTATTATTATTATTATTATTATTATTATTATTATTATTATTATTATTATTATTATTTTAATTTCTACTAGCATAAAGAGAGATAAAAAAGGGAATTTCCTTTCTTTTCACCCAATTTGATGAGCTGTTAATTAGCCAATTGTCCAACATTTCCCCACAGTCTTCTTTAATTTCTGAAAAGATTCTCACTTTCTTATCTCAATGGAATTACTTTTTTCTTTAAACTGATCATAGGGTTCTTGATAACTAAGAAAAGCACCAGAGTTAAGTAAATAGTGCATTTATGACCCTTAATGACTAATGTCATGTTTATTCGAGTGGAGTTGTAACCAAATAAATATATAAAAAAACTACACAAATGTTTTTGTTAATAGTTATAAACATTGTTTGCAAAATCGGACTCAACGGTTCTACTGGTTCAGCCTAGTAGCCTTGCAAAGAAATGTATACATCCCGATGAGCTCTAGTTAGCTAGTTTTAACTAATTAATTAATTAATTCCAAGAATGGTTCGTATGTGGTTTCGAAAACCCAAGGCAGAGGCATAAGAAGGGTTATGGTCGCTTGATGAAGATCAGAAGCTGAGAAATTATATACTGCTCTACAACACTAACCTTTCTGGCTATTATTGAAAAGGAAAATGTGATCAGATTAGTTGACTAATTTGATAACATATCTAATTAGTTGACTAATTTCTGTGATCAGATTAGTTGACTAATCTAATACTTCCTAGCTCCACTTCTCATTTATCCTTCTCCCTTTCTTACTTGTCCACCTACATCAATCCTCTAATACACAAAACCTTGTTTAGGGATGGATCGAAGTTGGATGTACGGGCTTCGGAACACTACCACATATTTGGCAGGAGTGCATGAATTCATTGAAAAAGCTATTGCGCATCAAAAACAACGAGGAGATGATAGAATTTTGTGCCCTTGTTCAGTTTGCCGCAACATGAGTAAAGAAACCGATGTGCTGAAAATTTATGCACATTTGTTCAAACCAGGATTCAGAGATAATTATTATGTTTGGACACTTCATGGAGAGGTTTTTGTAGAAGGCGATGTTGTTGCTTCTCAACAAGCTTATCCTATAAATATGAAGAGGAAGGCCGATGAAATTGCGAACACTTGTAATATTGGTGCTCATAACGAAGATGCTTCAAACCATGCGGCTGACAGTGAAAGTGACAAATTTGAAAATGATGGAACCAATGATTTGGTGACCGACGTTCAAGACAATTTTGATTATAAACCGAAAGCATATGAAAGTTTGATGGCTGCAGAGAAGCTTTCCTTGTGTCCAAATTCATCATTCTCCAAGTTATCTGCCGTATTGAAATTATTTCACATGAAGCTGAAGCTAGAAAACTTTTGTGCCCTATGAGAACAGAAATTCAGAAAATTCATGCATGCCCGAATGATTGTATCTTGTATCGTAAGGCATATGAGGATTTGGATGAATGTCTAAGATGCCACCTTTCACGGTACAAGAAAAATTTGAATGCATCTAGTGTCACTGAAAGTGGAAAGAATCGAATACCAGCGAAGGTTCTGTGGTATCTTCCGATAATACCCAAGTTCAAGAGGTTATTTTCAAATGCAAAAGATTCTAAACTTTTGGTATGGCACGCCGAAGATCGAAAAAAAGATGGATTTTTGAGACATGTGGCCGATGCTCTACAGTGGAAGAAAATCGACTTGAAATACCCAGAATTTGGGAAGGAGCATAGAAACTTGAGACTTGGCTTATGTACAGATGGTATGAATCCACATGGCACTCTAAGTAGTCAACACAGCACTTGGCCCATTTTATTGACAATTTATAACTTGCCGTCGTCGTTGTCGATGAAACGAAAGTACATTATGCTTTCTCTTCTAATTTCTGGTCCAAAGCAGCCGGGCAACGATATCGATGTTTAACTTGCTCCACTTATCGATGATTCGAAATTGATTTTTAGCGAAGGTGTATCCACTTATGATGTGAACACCAAAACAAACTTCTAGTTGCATGCTATGTTTTATTGCATTATTAATGATTTCCCCGCTTATGGAAACCTATCTAGTTATCCAACGAAAGGTTCCAAAGCTTACCCGATATGTGAAGAGGATACAGTTGATCTTCGCTTGCCAAACTGCAAGAAAAATGTCTTCCAGGATTTTAGAAGGTTTCTTCCCATTACCCACCGTTATCGTAGATTAAAAAAACCTTTCAATGGTTGTACCGAGCCCAGGATTCCACGTTTACCATTAATTGGTTTGCAGGTGTACAAGAAAGTGAAAGACTTTAATACGGTTTTCGGAAAACCGTACAAACCGACCAAAAACGGATTGTGAAAAAAAAAATCTATTTTTTTGGAACTCCCTTATTGGAAGGATTTAACTGTTAGACATTGTCTAGATGTGATGCATATCGAGAAAAATGTTTGTGACGCTATTATTGGAACACTTCTAAACATTCCTAGAAAGTCCAAAGATGGTCTCAACATTCGAAAAGACATGTCCGAGCATTTAAAGATGCGAATGGAGTTGGCACCACAAAGATAGTTGGGACTGAAGAGCAGGTAGAAATGGATGAAAATGAGATACCCTCATTTTCTATAGGTGTACCTCATGTAGATGTTCAAGGTGATCATAATGAAAATTATCTCCCTTTTGTGTCGGCACATGACGAGGGATTGTTCATATCTTAGTTGTAAGTTTGTCATTTTTAGTAATATCAATAATTAATTATAATAATATGAATACAATATCTTATCTCCTTATAATAAAATGATAAAAATAATATCAATGTGTGTTTATTTATTTTTATTTGACTCGACTCTCCTTGTTAATGTTATTATTGTTTTTTGTTAAAGTACTTGTCAATAACACATTTGGTCTTGTATTTATGTTATTATGTTAATTGTTTCAGGTATATGGATTCATGCGGCGAGGGCGAAGAGCATCACTCGGTTGATACATCGCCAATTCGGAAAAGAAAAAAGGGGAGGGGACCTGCCAAGGGATCTAGTTCCAAGGTAGGACAACCGAGGATTATAGATCGATGGGGTTATAATGATCAGCCGCTTGGTGATGACGCGACATTGATTAGCACATATTTGTCCTTATTTTTATTAGCATTTTAGTTCGTTTTTCTTTTGTTTTTGGTATAATTTGGGTAGTTTAAGCTTAATTCCGTATTTTTATACTTCTAGCTTATTTTACCGTATTTTGATCGTAATTAATGCAAATAAGTGATTATTTGTGGTTTTTCACTTTATACCTAAGTAATCGGAAGAGTTCAGCACGTAAAAGATGAAGTATGATGATCGAGAGGCAAAGATCGAGCTTTCCGGTGAAAGAGTAGCAGAAAGATCGAGAGAATGAGATGTGCAGCGAAGTTGCATTGAATCGAACTTTTTCGCTTTAAAAATAATGAAAAGCTCGTCCGCAAGAGAACAGAGCTATTGTAGGCGATAAGTTGACTCGAATCGAATCACAAGGAATACTAATCGGAAACTATTCCGGTGATCTATTTTATGAACATTACTACGAAATTAAAAACTAAACTCAACTATACTAAACACTCGATCGAATAGAGTTTGAGGTTTTCTAACATCTACGAGCAATAAAATAAAAAGCTTTTAAAAACAATTAATAAAAGCGAGGGTCTAGTGCGCCGGAATCGTCTCCACGATCGGGGTTGTCAATCCGATGGCTCTAAACGACCATAGGCACACTAGACGGATAAACTTAGCCAACAAGCATGAACATAATCAACAGTATAACCTCAATAAACATTTACGCCAAAGCATGAACATAAGCATTAATAAAAACCATCCTCAAGCATAAACAAAGCATGAAATGAGAAAATACATAAGCATCGAAATACTAATCTATGAGAATCACAACTAAACTATCGAAGCAAATAAACATAAACTAAAAACGAGAAAAACGGTAAAAGGATTATACTAAATTATGCTATTAAAGTTCAACATCAAAGTAAAACGAAATTCAAAGTTACACTATAAGAACAAATAAGAAAAGTGCAGAAAAACTTATTATCTAGAAAAGCAGCAGCCATCCATCGATCTTCAGCGAAAAGAAAACGAACTCGAACGACGGACGGCATAGAAACGACGAACTACGAACTATTAAATGCTAATCTTGCTCGAATTGGAAGGGTGGCATGAACCGAGGGTGCTCTGTATCGTTCTGGACCTTTCCCCCTCGTCCCAGCACTCCAAAATGAAGAAAACCTCCGGATATATATAGAATTTCAAAAATAACCGCTCAAACTGCCGGAGCGTCGACGGTGCGTCGACGGTGCGTCAGTCGACGCGAGCCAGGCTGCACGCATCGGCAGGCAGTGCGTCGACTGACGGGCTTAGGATCGACGCTTCAGAACATTTGCGTCGACGGTGCGTCAGTCGACGCGAGCCAGGCTGCACGCGTCGGCAGGCAGTGTGTCGACTGACGGGGCCTAGGATCGACGCTTCAGAACCTTTGCGTCGACGTTGCGTCGACGGTGCGTCAGTCGACGCGGGCGTAGCGTCGACAGTGCGTCGACGGTGCGTCAGTCGACGCACCTGCATTGCTTCGGCTCGTCGCTCATCCCGTTTTCCTCGTTTTGAGCTGAGATATTAATATTAAACAAAATTAGATTATTTCATACAAAATAAAGTAAAAACACATTGAACACCATAAGAAACGAAAAACATAAAAAAGGAAGAAAAACGATAAAAAGATAAACTTAAAACACATAAAAGCACACAACATACTATGCAAAAACACACAAAATCACATACAAATATGTACAAATCAACTCCCCCACACTTAGCTTTTTTCTTGTCCTCAAGCAAAATCTAATCTAGACGTAGACAAGGAAAATCTAATTACCCGATGACTTAATGACTAATGCATCCATATGATTCAAGAAGTTAATGCATTAGATCGACTAGAAACAAAACTAAAAGGACGACACGATAACGTTGAGATAAGAGATTTAGACTAGCTTCCGAACACCTAAAAGTAACGAGTTGACCTCCATGTACGTCACCCATCCATGTCTCGGCCAAAGTCTATCCCTGCTCAAACCGCCAAGTCGTCACCCGACTAGCCCAGTTATCTAAACACCTCTTTACAAACAATCAACGAAATAAAAATAAAAATAAAAATAAAAACTCAACTTGTACAAAGTTTTCTCTTCTTGTACTTATTCTTTCATTTTCTTGTTCTTTTTCTTTTTTCTTTTTCTTTTCTTTTTCTCTTTTTTTTTTAATAAGTACCCATAAGGATGAGGTACAAAACAAGCACAATATATATACATCACAAGTGAGAGTACATTGACTCCAACCTTACGTTGCTAAGTGCAACTGATAATATTCTTCAATAACGCACGTGGAGTTTTAACGTCTCCAAAATAAGAAAGAAAAATTACATAAAACCCTATAGAGGTTAACTGAAAACGAGGCTAGTAGAGAGTATTCGACTCTTTGGAACGAAACAAGAATAGAACAAGAGACAAGACACTTCATAGATTATTTACACTTCATTCCCCACAATTACACTATTATTCGAACGAAAGTCTAAATATCCTAACCAAAGCATCTAACCACGTCACTTCGTCAAGGTTCCAATCAATATCAATACATACAACTCGAATCAACCACAAGCAAGCATACAAGAATTTACTAACCAACCCAAGGATAAACCCCCCCACACTTAAACCATACAATGTCCACATTGTATAAAATGAAAAATTAAGCAAGGTATGGTAAAAGGAATAAAAAGAGAGAGAGACGTCCCTGAATTCGCGCTTGTAGTAATGAGTCGAGCGTCCAAAAAAAATCATCCAATGGGCCTCAACATTGAAGGGGACCTGAAACAAGAAGAACAAAACACACAAAAATATATAATAAGTTGAAAGACTTGGGTTGCCTCCCAATAAGCGCTTAATTTAACGTCTCTAGCTCAACGACGTCCACGTTTGATGTCATCCCGGGTCTAAAAATAGATGACGGTCGTGCCACGCCTTGGTATTCTCCAAGAGCAAGATTTGGTGATGATAATCACCAAGGCGGGCATGAAAAGCATGTCCCGAGATGCCGAGCACTCCAACTAGCTTCGGAGGTCGGAAACGCGAGTAATCGATCACCTCGAATATATCACACCAAAATTGCAGCATGGGGTGATCGGGCACCTTCTCAACTATCTCGTCTACCACCTCAAAATCGGATTTCAACAAAGCTTCGGGTGGTGGAAAATACGACTCAATAGTCTCACTCTCTTCCAAAATCAGCATCATCACTCCACCTTCTTCACCAAGAGTAGGGAGACTCGAATCTGCAATAAATTCCGGGCACTCCAACGGCAACACCCCCACACTTTTATCCACAATGTCATCAGAAATCGCAAAGGGGCGAATCTCAACCAACTCGTCAATCTTAGCCGTCTTACAAATCTCTTCCGAACAAACATCCATGGTAGGCGCTTCCACATCAAATAATGTCACCTCGTCAAATTGAGGTTCATGATCAATAATACACGAATGAGACAAAGGATAACAATCGTTGCTTGGGGTAAAAGAATATGATTCGCAAGGAGCACACGGATCATTATATCTCGAATCGTGATATGTGGCTTTGAGAAAAAATTGCTTGAAACTCGAAACATGAGAGTTTGATGTAAGAAGAGAAAATGATTCATAGCTCGAAGAATCAGAATCAGGTAGAGCATACGAACCATATCCYGTGTAAAAAGGTTCCAAACCCGGGTTATAAGAATTTTCATTAAATGTTGGGSAATAGGAACTTTGTAGTTGATCAAAGTGATTAAGTGAAGTATATGGATCATTTAAGCTTGAATTATAAGAAACCGAAGGTGGGACCCATCCAGTTGAGWAGAACGACCCCATGAACTGATCCACTACTTCATACCACGTTYTCAATGAAYCAGGCTCTAAATTARCCAACCATTCACTTGCTCGATCCTTTAATGTGAACATGAAAAGCCGCATCATCACTTGATCCCATGTAAGTCCGAAAAGAGGGAATGTGCCGGTTATAGCTTMGTATTCTTGGATAAAATGGAGCGGGTCTTCATTCGGAAATCCATGAAAAATCGGAAGTTGCTYGAGGTAAAATTCATCAAGATCGTACTCCCGCATTGCAAAGGTCAAAGGAATTRCCGGTCGAAACCCACRCCAATYGGACRTTGGGCAAARCGTCTCTTCATCGAAAGGTGAAGTGCATAAGTCATTATATGGCGATCTCACTCGATAATCCGCCATCTTCAATCTAAAATCTCGATCGTCAAAGATTTGGCTGCAAGCACAATACTCAACAAAGGATATTAAACGTACCAGAAAGAACAAAAATAAACAACAACAAAATTCAACAACAAACACTAACACAAACACACAAATAAAAACAAACACCAAAAATAGTAGCCTTTAGCCTTCCCCGGCAACGGCGCCAAATTTTGAATCGAACTTTTTCGCTTTAAAAATAATGAAAAGCTCGTCCGCAAGAAAACGGAGCTATTGTAGGCGATAAGTTGACTCGAGTCGAATCACAAGGAAGACTAATCGAAAACTATTCTGGTGTTCTATTTTATGAACATTACTACGAAATTAAAAACTAAACTCAACTATACTAAACACTCGATCGAATAGAGTTTGAGGTTTTCTAACATCTACGAGCAATAAAATAAAAAGCTTTTAAAAACAATAAAGAAAAGCGAGGGTCTAGTGCGCCGAAATCGTCTCCACGATCGGGGTTGTCAATCCCGATGGCTCTAAACGACCATAGGCACACTAGACGGATAAACTTAGCCAACAAGCATGAACATAATCAACAGTATAACCTCAATAAACATTTACACCAAAGCATGAACATAAGCATTAATAAAAACCATCCTCAAGCATAAACAAAGCACGAAATGAGAAAATACATAAGCATCGAAATACTAATCTATGAGAATCACAACTAAACTATCGAAGCAAATAAACATAAACTAAAAACGAGAAAAACGGTAAAAGGATTATACTAAATTATGCTATTAAAGTTCAACATCAAAGTAAAACGAAATTCAAAGTTACACTATAAGAACAAATAAGAAAAGTGCGCAGAAAAAACTTATTATCTAGAAAAGCAGCAGCCATCCATCGATCTTCAGCGAAAAAGAAACGAACTCGAACGATGGACGACATAGAAACGACGAACTACGAACTATTAAATGCTAATCTTGCTCGAATGGAAGGGTGGCCATGAACCGAGGGTGCTCTGTATCGTTCTGGACCTTTCCCCCTCGTCCCAGCACTCCAAAATGAAGAAAACCTCCGGATATATATAGAATTTCAAAAATAACCGCTCAAACTGCCGGAGCGTCGACGGTGCGTCGACGGTGCGGTCAGTCGATGCGAGCCAGGCTGCACGCGTCGGCAGGCAGTGCGTCGACTGAAGGGCTTAGGATCGACACTTCAGAACATTTGCGTCGATGGTGCATCGACGGTGCGTCAGTCGACGCGAGCCAGGCTGCACGCGTCGGCAGGCAGTGTGTCGACTGATGGGCCTAGGATCGACGCTTCAGAACCTTTGCGTCGACGGTGCGTCAGTCGACGCGGGCGTAGCGTCGACAGTGCGTCGACGGTGCGTCAGTCGACGCACCTGCATTGCTTCGGCTCGTCGCTCATCCCGTTTTCCTCGTTTTGAGCTGAGATATTAATATTAAACAAAATTAGATTATTTCATACAAAATAAAGTAAAAACACATTGAACACCATAAGAAACGAAAAACATAAAAAAGGAAGAAAAACGATAAAAAGATAAACTTAAAACACATAAAAGCACACAACATACGATGCAAAAACATACGAAAATCACATACAAATATGTACAAATCATCGACGCAGGCGTCGACGCAATCCATGCCCGCGTCAGTCGACACTATGTTGATGCCAAGCCGACGTAACTCTCTAAAGCGTCGATCCAAGGTGCGCCCATCGACGCACAAGTCGACGTAACTCTCAGTAGTGTCGATTCATGACCGCGTCGGTCGATGCCTCTGCCCAGTCGACGCAAGAACACCGGACGCGTCGACGCGACGGCCTAAAAACTGATTTTAGGGTTTCTTATGCTCCAAGCCAAGGAAAAACTATAAAAGCCCTTCCCTAAGTCCGTCCCAGACACACATGACACACCACTACGACCCTACTTACACTTCTTTATCTCTTAAACAACGCACCTTACGTTCCATAACAACGTCGAGGATCAAGATCGAAGAATCAAGAGTCACAAATTCCAAGTACAACCCGTTAGTTCGTGATTCGATTCTCGGCCAAGATTCACGCAACCTCTCCGGATTAGCTGGAGATTTTACTGCAATTCTTAGTTTAAATAAGTATTCTAAACTCTTTATTTGATTTCTTAGTTTAATTTATGCAACTAAGTAGACGTTTTTCGATTACTGTCCTTGAATCATTTTATGCTTCAAACCCTAGATACTATTGTTCTTCTGATTCGTAATCTTAGTTTAATTGATGTTTGGTTATCGTTCACACATAGATAATTCATCTCGTTTATTCTACGCTTTGGATAATTGCCCTTTCGATTATGGAAGTTGATCTTGTTTGAGTTCTTAGATTAGTTTCTCGAATTTACATGTTCTAGTTGCTTAATTAAATTACATAGTTTTAATTAATGCTCATGCGTTTCAATTCCTTAGTTAATCAAACAATCACCACCACCCCCCAAATTGTATAAGTTACTTGCGATTGAACAAACTATTTGAGATTCCGATTATATGTTCCCTGAAAGACGACTCGAGTTAACTTTGCCAACCTACACGCGATCCCGTTCTCTTGCAGGAAAGCTATTGAATTTCTGACAAATATTTATAAGTAGGCGACACAAAAGCTTGAATCAAAATTTTGGCGCCGTTGGCGGGGGACATAGCAAAGGTTTCAAAAATATGTTTGTTTATTTTATTTTCTTTTTAACCGTCTATTTGTATAATTATTTTCTCTAGTCGATGCGTTTAATTTGTTGTTGAGTGTATGCAAGGTCGAAGATCGCTTAGACCCGAACTTGCACCATTCATCGATAATATTCATCGTTCCAACCAAGCGAGACCTTCTCATATAGCCGAAAGCGAATCGTCTGTTTGTGATCCGGTACCTAAGACGATGTTGAAGCTAGACAATCCTACCCATAACAACGAAGACAATCAACCACCGAGGAACCCCCCCTATACGACAAAGAGACGAATACGGGAGTGAACCAATTCACCCCAACATACCGGCACAACCTCGAGAGTATTGGGAGAATATTCAACAGAATATGATGGACCAGAATGAAGGGTGAGGAGGAGGAAACAGAAACCACCACCATCACGACCAGGATAACTATTCTGAGAGATCTTACCAAGGAGACGAGCAAATTAACGACTTGATCGCTAATAACCACTACAATGAGAGGAACGATTATGATTGAAACTACGTGAAGCCTAACATTCAAGAGAGGCACCAACGAGGGGCGCGCGAGCCAAGACAAAGAGAGTTCACGACTCCTCAAGTGGATCCCTATAGTTCTGGTATTGTGTCGGGTAGAACTGAAAGAGACTTCAAGCTGAAATCTCATATAATCAATAACCTCCCAACATTTCATGGCCTCGCCAACGAAGATCCATTAGCTTTCCTCAAGGGATTCTATGCCGAATTTAGTAGGATCCCATCTCCAGGACTCCATTACGAAGATCTTCATATGGTGTTCTTTCCGAGCTGCATGAAGGATAAAGCCAAATCTTGGCTACTATCACTAGAACCGAGATCTCTGATCGACTGGCCCATGGTTAGCGACAAATTCATAAATCAATATTACTTAGCTCAGATGACAAGCCACATTAGGAGACAAATAGCCAACTTTTTCCAGCAAGATGGGGAGTTGCTTCAAAAAGCATGGGAACGTTTTAAATCACTATTGCAAGCTTGCCCACATCACCACAACTCTCCGGGAATGGTAAATCAATTTTTCTATGAAGGGCTTTTGGACTCCTACAAAAATAACGTAGAAGTAGCTGCTGGAGGAGATTTTGGATACTTGACCGCAACGGAGGCCAAGCAACTGTTTGAGAACATGAGCGAGAAGTCGAGACAAATGAGCTCTCGACCAAGAAAGATAAGAGTTAATGAGGTGACTGAGGTGCCAAGCAACGAGACCATTGAGACGTGAAACCGCTGTGGCGAGCAAGGGCATTTAGTGGATACGTGAAAATTGGTGTATTTCGACGAATGCGAAGCTAAAGAATATGCCATTAAGGATCAATTGCGCGACCAAGACCTTCCAACCTATGAGCAGAGAGCTCCCTCTAAATTTAGCGCACAACACAATTCTCCTTACTTGAAATGGGGCCCTGGGAACCCGCACAGTGCCCCGCACAAATTAATTCACCACAGCCACCACCCAACAAACTGCCAACAAATGGACCAACACCTACTCCGATGCAGCCCAACGATCAACTACTAATTTGGCAGCAAAACCAAGTCACCGAAACAATCAGGAATAGAGACGGGCTCGCTAATCTGACTACGCAAGTTAATAAGCAGGGAGAAGTTCTGAGCGACCTCTTCAAGAGTGAAAAATTTAGAGAAAATGATGGGCCAAACGGCAACTTCTATAGCGAAGGCGGAAAACGAGAAAGGAGAATTGCTGAGCCAACCAGAGCAAGCTTCAGCCATCCACATCTTACGAAGTAGAAAGAAGGTAGATAATGGAATTGAGGAAAAGGAAGAGGAGGGCACGTAAATCCCAACTGCAGATTTGCCAAAGAATGACGACCCTAAACCGGTGGACCAAATGCATAAGTCACCAAATCCTTATATTCTGGGGTTTTTAAAAGTGAAGCTTCCAAATCCGTCCACCACAATCGACGACTCCACAAAATCTCCGACTCAGCAACCAAAATAATTGACACCTACTATTCGAGACAAGGTTCCCTTTCCGAGTCGTCTACGCCCAGCCAAAGAAAACAAAAAGTTCATGGAACTTTACAATCTACTGAAGAATGTTAATGTTAATCTTTCTCTTTTGGATGTAATAAAGACGATGCCTGCGTACGTTAAATTTTTCAAGGAGTTAGTCGCAAGGGAACGACGATTGGAGACAACTCAACGAGTAGAATTAACTAAGGAGGTGAGCGCCATTTGCAAGGGTCCGCTACCCAAAACGGAGAAAGACCCGGGGAATTTTTGCATAACTATTGCCTTGGGAAATGGCCAAACGGCATGTGGGATGCTCGACCTTGGTGCAGGAATCAATTTGATGCGATTTTCACTTTATAAGGAGTTTGACCTCGGAATAATGAAGCTCACTATGATGCGACTGCAATTGGCAGATCGATCAATTAGACAACCACTTGGCATAGTTGAAGACGTATTAGTTCAAGTCGGCGAACTTGTAATTCCAGTCGATTTTGTCATACTCGATGTAAGCGAAGTACCAAAAAAAGGCACTGAGCATACTATTTTGCTCGGCCGACCGTTCATGTCCACTTCTCATACGCTGATTGACGTGCACAAGGGGAGGACAACCCAACCTATTTTGGGTGAGATAATCACATTTTCGCTTAAGGAGATCCACAACACTCATTCTCCATACATGCACAAAGATTTTTCATTCATTGATCCTATTGCATCTTGTATTCACGAGCTCAAAGGGATCACTATGCTAGATGAGTCAAGCGTCGAGGATGACTCAGAATTCTTAAGCAAGGTGGAAGAAATGTTGGAAATAGATTTGAACGAAATCACCGAGGATTATGAAGGAATTGAAGATTTTGATGAAGAGTTGTGTGAAATTGCTAACGCACCCAATCTTGGGCCTAAAGTAGAGTTAAAACCATTACCAAGTCATTTGAAGTATGTCTTCCTCGAGCCCAGGAAAACAAAATCCGTCATCATATATTCAGCATTGACGGAACACGAAGAAAAATAATTGATTGCGGTGCTGAGTGACCACAAAGAGGTAATAGGATGGAGCATCAGCGAAGGAGATTTTTAAACTTAAAGACGAAGGAGTTATTTTCGCTATTTCTGACAGTAAATGGTGAGCCCTATCCATGTGGTTCCAAAGAAAGGAGGCATCACCATAATCGAAAACGACAAAGGCGAGATAGTCCCAACCCGACTGACTACTGGATGGCGTATGTGTATCGATTACAGGAAGTTAAACGCAGCCACTCACAAGGATCACTTTCCTCTGCCGTTCATAGACCAACTTCTCGACAAGCTTGCCGGACACGAATTCTATTGCTTCTTGGATGGCCTTTCGGGTTATTACCAAGTAGCCATCGCTCCGGAAGATCAAATCAAGACAATGTTCACATGTCCTTTTGGAACATTTGCCTTTCGAAGAATGCATTTCGGTTTGTGCAACGCACCAACGACTTTTCAAAGGTGCATGCTCTCAATTTTCAGTGATTTCATTGATGATTTTCTTGAGGTATTCATGGATGACTTTTTGATTTTTGGGTCATCTTTTGAGAGTTGTTTATCTAATTTGTCTAAAGTTTTAGAACGTTGCATCGAGAAGAATCTTACTTTGAGTCGGGAGAAATCCCATTTTATGGTAAAAAGTGGCATCGTTCTAGGTCATGTTGTTTCTAAAAAGGGATTGGAGGTTGATAAAGAAAAAATTGATGTAATTGAAACCCTCCCTCACCCTCGAGATGTTAAGGGAATTAGGAGTTTTCTGGGTCATGCAGGCTTTTATAGACGTTTTATCAAAAAAAAATCAAAAATAAGTCGTCCACTTTGCAAACTATTGACTTTATACACTCCTTTCGTTTTTAATGAAGAATGTAAGAACGCATTTAATGAGCTAAAAAAGAGTCTTACTTCTGCACCTGTAGTTGTTGCTCCTGATTGGACCCAACCCTTTGAAATTATGTGTGATGCCTCTAATGAGGCGGTGGGGTCCGTTTTAGGGCAACGTGTGGATAAATTGCTTAGGATTATTTATTATGCTAGTTATATGTTAAACGATGCCGAACGTAATTACACCACGACTGAAAAAGAGTTATTGGCAGTTGTATTTTCACTTGATAAATTTAGATAGTATATAGTTGGAGCCAAAGTAATTGTACATACGGATCATGCTGCATTGCGTCATTTATTTTCTAAACCCCAAAGTAAACCACGCCTTATTAGGTGGATATTACTGCTGCAAGAATTTGACGTGGAAATAAAAGATAGGCGAGGTTGTGAAAACGCTGTCGCTGATCATTTGTCTAGAATGATAATTGAGGAGAACGAGGGCGAGAAATTTATGATTAACGATCTATTCCCTTATGAGAATACTTTTAATCTTGAGCAATTAATTACTCCTTGGTATGCTGATATTGTAAATTATCTTGCTTTAAAAACTATACCTTACCATTTATCCTACCAAGAACGGAAGAGATTTTTGAGTAAATGCAGGGATTGCTTTTGGGATGACCCCTACGTGTTCAAACGCTGTAAGGATGGTCTTAACAGAAGGTGCATTCCAAACAATGAAATGGGGAGCATTCTGCAATTTTGACATGACCATGGAGGGCATTTTGGAGCTCAAAAGATGGCATTTAAGGTGTTACAAGCTGGATTCTATTGGCCAAGTCTATTTGCCGATGCATTCGAGTATTGCAAGATGTGCGACAACTGCCAACGAACCGTCAACATAGGGAAATGTGATTTAATGCCGCAAGTACCTAACCAAGTGGTAGAAGTTTTCGATGTATGGGGAATAGATTTTATGGGACCCTTTCCTAAAAGTGGGGATTTCGAGTATATTCTAGTCGGTGTCGACTATGTATTCAAATGGGTGGAAGCGATCCCCGCTCGAAGAGCTAATGCGGAAGTCGTTCTTAAATTCCTCCAAGAAGATATTTTCAGTAGGTTCGAAGATCCGAAGTCAATTATAAGTGATGGAGGAAGCCATTTTTGCTACCGAGCATTTGAGAGGCTAATGACGAAATATGGGGTCCGCCACAATGTGGCTACACCTTACCACCCTCAAACGTCTGGACAAATCAAAACGAGCAATCGTCAGCTAAAGGCTATCCTCGAGAAGACAGTTGGACCAAGTCGAAAAGATTGGGTAGTTAAACTTGTCGACGCACTGTGGGCCTATCGAACGGCCTATAAGACAGTGCTTGGTATGAGTCATTTTCGACTCGTCTATGGGAAGGCGTGCCATTTGCCCGTTGAGTTAGAGCACCGAGCTAGTTGGGCCATTCGCAAGTTAAACATGAACTATGATGAGGCGGGCGAGATTAGGAAGCTGGAGTTGACTTAGCTTGAGGAAATAAGAAACGAGTCTTATGATGATGCATGGAGGCAAAAGAAGATAATGAAAATACGCCACGACCGACGACTCGTTAACAAGCATTTAGAGGTAGGTAAGTTGGCTCTAGTCTATAATTCAAGACTGAAGCTTTTTCCCAGAAAACTGAAGTCAAGATGGAGTGGACCATTTATGATTAGAGAAATCAACGAATTTGGAGCGATCACCCTTTACGACGAAAAGCGAGACATAACGTTTCAAGTTAACGGGCATCGAGTAAGTTATATCGTGACGGAGAGACAACGTTTCAAGATGGCGAGATGTTGAAGATAGTGGACCCGCCTCCAATTATAAATTAATCGTGAAAACTCGCATCGAGCAAGCGACGTTAAAAGATGCGCTTCTTGGGAGGCAACCCAAGCTATTTTATTTTCTAACCTTTGTATTTCTTTTTAGTTATTTATTAATTTTTTCCTATTTTTGTTTATTTTATGTGTATGAAGCAGTATTTGTGTTGTCAAGGAGAGATCAATTCGCGGAATGGAAAATAGAAAATTCAATTTGGTGGCCAACGCAGCACTCGCGTCGACGCTGCCTGTGCGCCTGGGTCGACCGGTTGCGCGAAATATGGAAATTTTGGGCTGCGATTTTTAGGTATTTTATTCCCAATAGGTAAGTGATTTTATGGGAATATTTTGCACGAAATTTGGCTGGTTTTGGAGTCTATATCTATTACCTTAAGAGAGTTCTAAATAGAAAAGGAAACTTAATATCCCTTCCCTTATTTATAATTTGGGTGAAACTAGGACTCCTATTTTCAAGAGCTTTTGATTCCTATATAAACCAACCCCCCTAGACTCTTTACTTCATTATTCTCTTGTGTTCTAAGCCTCCCCATACCAAATATTATTTAATTCTCCAAGCCTTTCAACACCATGAGGCCAATTCCACAAGAAACCAACAACCATGAAAATAGGTGGATGTTGAGGAAGGAGCATGAAGAGGAGTTGGACCAGCTGCAAGTTGAGGTCGAAAAGATAAAGGAGAGGGTTGGTGGTTGTCGAATGGACGAGGTCCATTACACCCTCTAAATCGACGCTTTGAAGAATGAATTGAGGAGAGCAGAAGAGATAAACGAAGGGTTGAGGGACATGAATCTCCAACTATGGGGCACCATCAAAGGTTTGAGGGGAATTGAGCGTGATCTCAAGGAAATAAAGGAGTATTCCGAGGAGCGTGACATGACCATAGACGAGCTTCACGACGAACTTCTCTTGGCTAGAGAGACAATTGCGAAATTATCCAAGCAAAACAATGAGATGTTGTGGGGCGAAGTTGAGTTTGCAAGTGAGATCGCATTAGGGACAAGCGCCTCGAAGAGAAAGAAGCCAAAATAGATGACGTGGTTCTAGATGGGCTGACCCTCATACGACATAATTATGACATCCAAGAGGAGAAATTCATGCTCTTATGCCGTATTGAGGAGTTGGAGGTCCAAATCAAAGATCTAAAATAAGGGAACGCGGCAAACGAATGGAAAATTAGATACTGGAAGCAGTGTTTGGATGAAGCTAGCAAGAAGATTGCCGCACTAGAGAACTTGCGCAAGGAGTCCCCTTAGATTCGTAGGACTTGCCACTAGCTAATTATTTAAGTTTTTTCCATTATCAAGTCATAGGATTGTCCTCCTACTCTATCCTGTTTATTTTATTGCAATTTTAATTTTATTTGGTTGTCTACGTGTTTTGAACCAGCATTAATAAAAAATTTATTTTTCACACGGCCCTTGTCTTTAAATATTTCTTCAGTTATACCATGGACGTTTTTGATTTTATTGTGAGATTGTGCAGTTTACCCATGGTTAGCGGCCATTTAGCGGTAAGGTTAGCAGTTCGAATACAACTTGACAATTTTGACGCCGCAATGAGCGTCGATCGACGCTACCTGCCTTTGGCATCGATGCTTGGCAGGGCTCGCGCGTCGATCGACGCGTTCCAGCGCTAATCGACGGGCGTCCCTGATCGTTTGATGGAATAACGGCCTCTTGCTGATGGTCCGTGGCAGTGATTTTCTGTGTTTTATTGCTGCTGATGAACACTATTTTTCTTGTTTGTTTTTTCTACGTTTACTACTTATTTTTGGTTTTTCGACTATTTTGTTTCAAGGACGAATCCAATCACAAGCCTCTGGACAATGAAAATTGCACGGCTTTAATTGGGAAACTCGACCATTCAAGGACGTTTTTCCTACTCCTATCCTCTTTTGTTTTGTTTTTCTTTATGTTTATGGCAATCAGAGGATTGCCGAGTTTTAAGAGGGGGGGATGGTAAAATTATGTGCAATTTTTAAGATTTTACGTGATTGATTGCTATTTTTGCGCTGAATTGTGTTTGTATGGCGTGCCTATCGAAGTTAGCTATGTATGGTTTGATGTTCTTGTATTTTGAGCGTGCATAAGTGCATAATTTTTTTCAAAATTTATTAATTATATATTGTAAAATGGTACTTGTACGCAATTGATTTCACAAAACCTTAAAAGCAGCGTCAATTCAAAACTTTTCCATGCAAAAAGCTTGCGAGTAGCCTGAGTGATTATCATCTTTGCATGTGCTTGAATGAGTTTCTGTTTTGATATCTCTTTTAAACCGCTGTGTGTAGTTGACTTTGAACATGACGTTAAGGTACAAATACAACCATATTCCGGACATATCCATAAATTCTAGCCACTATAAATTCTGAATGAGCCCCTCATACCCAAATAATCCCTGCCTATAGCCACGAGTATTTTTGAGTCGACCCCTACAACCTATTAAAAGCGTGGGGTAGGAGTTCGTTATTTTTGCTGGTTATTAGAGATTTGAAAATTTTATTAGGAATTTATGAATGTTTGTAATTAAGTACCACCATCTAAAAAAAAAAAAAAAAATACCCCATAAAAATTACAATAAGGGGGAAATAAAAAAAAAAAAGGATGGTGAATCTTGGTGAATCGTGTTGCCTATGCGCTTTATAAAGGCTCGTGTTCTTATGAAGCCTATTATTTAAAAGGAAAAGATTTGAGTTGTAATAAGGAAGCATTAACAAGTTTCAATTGTATTTAAGTGGTTCAAGCGAAAGTCGGTTTAGAGTTACGAGTTGAGAAATAGCCTAAATTTTAAGGCTACGTTATGAGAGTTAAGTGGGGTTTTTATTTTTGAACGAGGTGAAGAAAATTGCATCGTGATTAGATTAGGTTGAGTGAGTTATTGAACACGTTAGATCGTGAGTTAGCCACACGACTTATATATTCCATACCCGTCCAAAAAGCCCTACATTACAACCCGAAAAGACCTTTTCCGATTCTTTGTTCGATAACACACTTAATTTGCGATTGAAAAGAGATTGATTTTCGGTGCTTGTTTATTGTGCATGTATTTGTATGATTTGAGCATATACACGTCCCATGCAGAAAATACTTGAGTGCTTTAAGCGTACACCCTATATATTATCCCTGTGAAGATGCATGAATTTGATTTTGGAGCGACAATGTAATAAGGGTGGAGTTTTTGAAGTTGCGTCACATTTATCCATATTTTCAAAATTATCTATGTAGCATCGCACGACTCATTGCTTGGACTGACTTTCATGCTTGCTATACTTTGAATCTATCGTTCGTTCAAGAACGAACAAACCAATAAGCGTGGGGTAGTTGATTAGCTCATATTTGTCCTTATTTTTATTAGCATTTTAGTTCGTTTTTCTTTTGTTTTTGGTATAAGTTTGGGTAGTTTAAGCTTAATTCCGTATTTTTATACTTCTGACTTATTTTACCGTATTTTGATCCTAATTAATGCAAATAAGTGATTATTTGTGGTTTTTTACTTTATAGCTAAGTAACCGGAAGAGTTCAACACGTAAAATATGAAGTATGATGATCGAGAGGCAAAGATCGAGATTTCTGGTGAAAGAGTAGCAGAAAGATCGAGAGAATGAGATGTGCAGCGAAGTTGCATCGGTCGACGCAGGCGTCGACGCAATCCATGCCCACGTCGGTCGACGCCAAGCCGACGTAACTCTCTGAAGCGTCGATCCAAGGTGCGTCCGTCGACGCACAAGTCGACGTAACTCTCTGTAGCGTCGATTCATGACCGCGTCGGTCGATGCCTCTACCCAGTCGACGCAAGCACATCGGACGCGTCGACGCCAAGCTCTTGTTCGCGTCGATCGACGCACAGTCAACGCGACGGCCCAGAAATAGATTTTAGGGTTTCTTATGCTCCAAGCCAAGGAAAAACTATAAAAGCCCTTCCCCAAGTCAGTCCCAGACACACAGGACACACCACTACGACCCTACTTACGCTCCTTCAGCTCTTAAACAACGCACCTTACGTTCCATAACAACGTCAAGGATAAAGATCGAAGAATCAAGAGTCACAAATTCCAAGTACAACTTGTTAGTTCGTGATTCGATTCTCGGCCAAGATTCACGCAACCTCTCCGGATTAGATGGAGATTTTACAGCAATTCTTAGTTTAAATAAGTATTCTAAACTCTTTATTTGCTTTCTTAGTTTAATTTATGCAACTAAGTAGACGTTTTTAGATTACTGTTCTTGAATCATTTTATGTTTCAAACCCTAGATACTATTGTTCTTCTGATTCGTAATCTTAGTTTAATTGATGTTTGGTTATCGTTCACACTTAGATAATTCATCTCGTTTATTCTACGCTTTGGATAATTGCCCTTTCGATTATGCTAGTTGATCTTGTTTGAGTACTTAGATTAGTTTCTCGAATACATGTTCTAGTTGCTGAATTAAATTACATAGTTTTAATTAATGCTCATACGTTTCAATTCTTTAGTTAATCAAACAATGTTACTTGCAATTGAACTATTTGAGATTCCGATTGTATGTTCCTTGAGAGACGACTCGAGTTAACTTTGCCAACCTACACGCGATCCCGTTCTCTTGCGTGCAAGCTATTGAACTTCTGACAAATATTTATAAGTAGGCGACACAAAAGCTTGAATCAAACATCATTCACGACCGATCTCGGCATGTTGGTACGTTCCAGGGTTAATATCAACATGACGTGGGAGGATGTACCTAATGATATGAAGGATCAAACGTGGGTTGAGATTCGGGTAAGTAAATGTGGACTGAACTTTTCTTAATTTTTAGAAATCAATTTTTATTATATAAAGGGATTTACTGACAAATAAATAGTTTCATCTTATTCTTAACTTACTAATAATTTCCATAATTCAGTTTTCCTCATTTTCATAATTCACTTCCTTAGTATTTTTTTATTTATTTTTGAAAAGAACTTTTACAAGAATTATAATTCAATAATGTAAGCAGAAAATTAAATTCCACATTGGAAATAAGGGACTTTAAGGTGTCCAACAAACCCTAGGTTGTTTAGTTCGTTCTTGAATCTAAAGTTTTGTATATTCATTTTCAGCTAAGGTTTTGCATTTGTGCATGCTTGAATTCAAGTTTCTGTTAGTCAACCGTAAAAAGCAAGTGTTTGTTATTAATAAGAATAACTTCTGGACCACAGATATGTTACTCAGCAGTGATATTACAACCATTAATATATGTTGCACTGGACCACAAATCTGGTTGAGAAATAAACAAATATTTTTAAACTTAGAAATAACACCATATGACACTTTAACAAATAATAAAAATATTGAATAACACCATGACTCATCAAAAGCTCTAAACTTGACAGCAACAGAAAAGAACCCTCACTGGTGTACGTGGACCAACAATCTCAAAATACTTGAGACATACTCCTGAGTCCTAAGTTGTAATGTTTTCTTAAAAGACACGAGCTATAAAGAATCCCCATTAAACAAAATACTCACAAACTAAGAGGAAAAGAAAGAAAAAACTGGAATTGTGTAGACAAACAATTTAGCTTCAAAAATACGTGAAGGCAAAAAAATAACAATAACAATAATAAAATAAAATTCTGGAAAAAGCTCAAAAAGAGAAAAACTTCCCTATAGGTAGACTGGCTTCTTCTACTAGAAGGGGAAAAGGTATGAAAGAGACATTTTACCAAGAACACAAAAATTGTGGTGTGGTCAGCATGATTGGTTTGTAAGGGATTGTAGAATAAATTTCTTTTTATTTTTTATTAAATAAACTTCACCCTTGTCTAAGCAAAAATAACAATACTTTCTCTCTCTGTACCTTACAGCTGACTAATATATTTTATATCTTGAACTAAAGCAACACACTTGAAATTTATAGCTTGCAGTGATGTTTTGATAATATTAGATAATTATCGTTGACTTGATGATTTATAATGCATTGCTTTATTTGAAGCATGATTATGTAATCGATGACTCCAAGAAGGGGATGGTGATTAGGAAGATGGTTAAAATGCATAGAGGTTTTAGGAGTAAGCTTCGAAACAAATATATATTTCGGACTATAGCATTGGGAAAAGACAAGAGGCCGCCATATGAAGTTAATAAGGAGCAAATTACACAAGATGATTGGTCGACATTTGTTCAAAATAGAAATACTACTGAGTTTTTGGTAAGTAACTTTATTTAGCTTTATTGTAATATTCGGTTGTGTTTTTTTTGTTGTAATCGACTTTTCTAATTTTTTTCTCAGGCATTAAGAACTAAAAATTCGGAGAGAGCATCAATGAACAAGTATCCCCATTACATGGGACGCAAGGGTTATAGCAATAGCATACCCGAATGGAAGAAAACAGGTTTAATTCAACATTTCTTATCTAGCACCGAGAACGAATCTGTTCAATCTTGTGCGACTCAATCATCTGAGGGGGATAGGGTGGAATATCCACGACATGTTTATTGGTTTTGCGTGAGGACTGCCTTGAGTAGCAGCAATGAGCTACAATTTCCGAATACAGAGATTTTGGAAGCAAAAAAGAAATTATTAAGTAATATTTAAATAAATTCACATAGTAATATTTTGGAATTTATCACCAAACTACTCACTAGAAACAGGGACTTTCTCACATAGTAATATTCACATAGTTATTTTGTTTAAAAGCCCTCCAACTTGACCATATCAGGGACTTTTCCATCCCTATAAGGTGAAACAAGTAGCCACTTATAGTTCAAGTATTAAAAAATATATAACCTATTTATTTATGAAACATGAGAATCTAAGAAAAATATAATGTAATAATATTTTAGGATCTAGGAATTTAAACCTATTCATATGAACTTTTCTGCTATTAATTTGAAAATTAGTCAAGTTGAATACATACTATTTATAATTTTGCAAGACATTATGTATCATGGATATTTATAACTATAATAGATAACCGAATTTATTATTATTTTTTTTATTCTACTGAACTATTTAATTTTATATGTGTTTTCTTTTTAGAAATAAATTATGTATCAATGATGATGTTTGTCAGGGGAAGTTGGTTCCTGAAGGGACCAATGATGTATTAACTGCTAGGCAGACCACCCTGGGCGTGCTAGAAGTTTCGGTGGAGAACATGGAATCAGCCACTTTTCTGGGAAGAAGAGAAGACAAGCAAGTCGAGGAACGGTCTTAAGTGAAGAGCAATTGAATAAATTCAAATGTGATCTTGAGAGGAAATATGAGTAAAAAGTTGAATCATTGAAGGATGAAATGACTAGACAGTTGAATGAAGCTTTAGCCCGAGCTTGAATTCATGGCCCCAGTAAGGTTGATGATGCACCATCACCGGTCGTTTCCCGTGGATATCGAGAGAGTGGATATTCCAACATTAGTGAATCAACGTTTAATTTTGTTGTAAGTCTAACATATAAGTTACCATATAATCTTCTACTTTCATAAAATTGACGTTTTCGACTTTGTTTATAGGATGGTGCTAAATGTCGTCTTGGTTTGATGATAATTTCTACAAATGGAGATAATACAGTGGTTATTGTCTCCCTTGCCGAAGTGTACAACGCCGGCCCTGGTCAAATGCTACATAGTATTCCAATGCTTGCTAATCATGTGAAGGTGAATATCACAATGGTCATGGATGGTTTTGAAAAGCAGCAATTGCCGGTCAATGTTGATAGTGGCGATTCGTTCGTATTGTCACAAGCAGTGGGCACGTTTGTCCAATGGCCCAAAGAATTAGTATTTCCTGAAGGCGAGGTAATTTATTATTTATTTCATTCATTCATAAATAATGTCTCCAATCGATAAAAACACAATTATCGAGATTTGAATTGGGAGAAACACGATAATTGTATAATGTTGTTTATTTCTTTATTGCACAATAATTTTAAATTAGGAACCATTACCATCTCATCATAACAAAATAATTGTGGATAAGGGTAAGAAAAAGTCTTTTGGAAAGGCTCCACGAGAGGAACATAGTCTTCCTAAGTTGCCTTTGATCAACACGGATATCTTAGAGGAGTTTCATGGTGATGTGTTTGAGTTACATGAGATTTTGGAGTTATTTCAACCGGATCGTTGTGATTTCTCCATCTCTCTACCAAAAGAATTGTTCAATTACTCGAATGATGGCTTTGCTACCCTTATTACTCGACAAGATTTGGCTCAGTTTTGCAATGGTGATTCGCTCAACATTTCTATTATACAAAGTTTTTTGTTGTAAGTAATTTACCACGTGCTATATTTGATTCGTAAAATTATATAACTTATATTATTCATTTAAGAAAAAATATTATATTGATTGCAATATATTTTTTTCGTTCTCTTATTTATAGGTATATATCAAGTAAAATGAAAGAAATTAGAGTTCATGATATTGGATTCTTGTGTTCAGAAATTTATTCTCAAGCACACTGAAAAAGTGACAGACAGGCTACAAGAGAATATTTTACACGAGCTCTGGGGGAAATATTCAATAAAAAAATAATTTTTCTGCCGTATAACAGCTCGTACGACTGTTTCATTAGATATGTTTGTCATTTTATAATATGTACTGTATTTTATTTTCTTTATCTTGTTAATTGCAGGCATCATTGGATATTAATTGTTATATGCCCAAAAGTACGAAAAGGTTACTTGTTCGATCCAGCTTCCACACGGGACCCCGGAATATCGAAAGATTTGATTTTGTAAGTTAAATTAATTATTTTTTTAGTTGATGAGTTTTTTTTGTTATTTAATTCTTTTTACGTGTGTTTGTTGAAAATACTCAAATATTATATTTTAAAATGTTGGGCTTTTAGGATTACATCATCAATAAAGGGGAATGGTAAAGGCCTAACATTTTCTAGGATAAAGGTAATACATGTTTTTTTTATTTATTTAATCTTATAAGTTTTATGTATTAATATAACAAATCTTTATTATTTACTTTTTTTTCGAGTGTCGCAAGCAACCAGGGCCTACCGAGTGCGGATATTATGTGATGAGGTATATGTACGACATTGTCAATAATTTTCCCAATAGTCGAAATATTGGAGTGGTAAGTAAATATTGGAGTGGTAAGTTGATTTATTTATTATTATATTTAATGTTTATATAGTGAGAAATTTTAAATCATAATTAGTTAGTATTAATAAATCTAATATTTTGTTTCAATATTTTGAGTTTAAGGATTGGATACCGAATCAAGATCCTTATTCACCGTTGGAGTTCGATGATATTCGAAATGTGTTTGCGAGATATTTTATTGACTTTCTTCTAAATACTTAGTTGTAAGCATATGTTAAGTATATTGATGAGATTAAATTGTTATGGTGTGAGATGGTATATTTGAATGATTTTTGTTTGCTATTTATGGCATGAAGGATGTTTGTTTGGACAATTTGTATTTGTTATGAATATATTGGTTTGTATGATTTATAATAAATTTTGGGAATTTCAGAATTTTTGGAGCATATTTTGTGAATTTTTGGAGCCGATTTTGTGAGTTTTTGGAGCTATTTTTGTGAATTTTAGAAGCCGGAAAAAAAAACTTTTGGCAGCGATTCTAAGCTAAGAAGCGCTGCCGAAAACAGAAACCGGGCAGTGCTTCTTAGCTAAGAAGCGCTGCCAATAATAGTTTTGGCAGCTTTTATTAGCTAAGAAGCGCTGCCCGATTTTGGTTTTTGGTAGCGCTTCCTAAATAAGAAGCGCTGCCAAAACTACTTTTGGCAGCGGTTCTAAGCTAAGAAGCGCTGCCCGGTATCGGTTTTTGGCAGCGGTTATTATCTAAGAGCCGCTGCCAATAATAGTTTTAGCAGTACTTCTTATCTTAGAAGCGCTGTCCGATTTCTGTTTTTAGCAGCGCTTCTTAGATAAGAAACGCTATTAGCAGTGGTTCTTAGAGAAGAACCGCCACCTGAATCCAATTTTAAGTTGCGGTTTTGAACCGCCGCCCTGGTTTTTTTTACTTTAAGCGTCGCTAGTATTAGAGGCGGTTCATAATTGCCTCTAAAGGCTGTTTTGAACCGCCTCTAATCGCCTTTTTTGCACTAGTGAATCTCTCCATTTCAAATAATAAAATAACCTTTTCCACTTGTTGTGCTTGTCTCCAGGGTAAAAGCCATAAGCTACCATTTTCTCTCTCAGAAATTGAATATACAAAACTCTTTGATCTCATACATACAGGTGTTTGGGTTTCTGCTCCCATAAAATCATCAAATGGACTTTCTTACTATGTTTCTTTTATAGATCATTATACTAGATATACTTGGTTCTATCAACTGAAACACAAATATGATGTGATCACTGCTTTCACTCACTTACAAAATCTCATCCTTAATCAGTTTTAATCTAAAATAAAGTCAGTACAAAGTGACGGAGGTGGAGAATTCATAACTCTCACGAACCTGTTTCACTCATCTGGGATCCATCATAAAATCTCTTGCCCTTACACTCCTGAACAGAATGGCCTTGCCAAAAGAAAACATAGACACGTTGTTGAAAAAGGACTCTCCATTCTCTCTCACTCTCATTTACCTATCAAATATTGGGATGATGTCTTTACCACTGCTGTCTACTTCATCAACAGACTACCCTAAATAACCATTTAATACAAAAGCCCTGAACAACTCCTACTCAATTAACCTCCCAACTACACTCTTCTTAAACCCTCTGGGTGTCTCTATTACCCTCATCTTAGACCATTCAATAAATACAAACTACAATTCAAGTCTCAACCTAGTACCTTCCTTGGCTATTGTGAACACTATAAGGGATTCAGAGTCTTACTACGAGATAGCAAGGTCATAATCACCGGAAATATGATCTTTGATGAGCTAAAATTTCCCTTTACCAAGAATTTTGGACCTCACTTCTGCTCCAATATTCAACCATTTATACTTGGTCCACCTCCTCTTATACAATTCTCCAAGATACTACACCATCAGCGACCTCACCACAATCATATACTACCTCACCACAATCACATACGACCTCATCACAGTTGCCAGTGACCTCACCTCCACCTCATAATCAACCATATATACTAGGTTCACCTCCACTTATATCAGTTCCTCAGGCAGCGACCACTCCACTGTCCTCCGCGACCTCATCTCAATCCTCCGAGACCTTACCACAAACCCATATGTCCCATCACTCCATTCCTACTCATCAGCTAATCTCACAGCCCTCCAGTCAATCCAATCCCTCTACTATTCCTCTTATTGTTAAATTACCAATTATGAGTTCTCCACATACTTCTCCTTTTCCTTCCGGACCAGGTACCAATCCTTTTGCAGGTAAACACCACATGATAACAAGAGATAAAGTAGGAATTTACAAGCCCAAGGTGCTTAGCACATAGCTCCTTGATCTGAAGGAGACCTCCTCCTATGTTGGAGCTTTAACTCATCCCAGATGGAAAGATGATATGTGTGAAGAGTATGCAGCTCTCATTAAGAATCAACATGGTCTATCTCTGAGCTACCTCCAGGCAAGTCTCTGATTGGTTTCAAGTGGGTGTTCAAACTGAAAACTAATGCTGATGGAACTATAGCTCAGTATAAAGCCAAATTAGTCGCCAAATGATACAATCAAGTGCCAGGTTTTGATTTTTCTGAAACTTTCAGCCTTATTTTGAAAGCTACAACTATTAGAGGTGTTCTCTCTATAGTTGTCAATTGTAATTGGTCGGTAAAGAAATTGGATGTTAATAATGCCTTTTTGAATGCCGAGATGGACCGTGAAATCTTCATGGCTCAGCCACATGGTTTTGAATATGACAGTAATAACCTTCAAATGTGCAGTCTATCTAAAGCACTTTATGGGCTTAAACCAGGAAAATTGCGAGTTGTTCTTATTCAATTGGTTTCTCTACACTTCCTCCGGTTGCATCTGGGTGTTGGTGTATGTTGATGACATTCTCATCACGGGCAGCAACAAAGCCGTAATTATGAAACTTATTACTCACCTTAATTTAGCTTTTTCATTAAAGAATCTTGATGAACTGCATCATTTCCTTGGTATTGAAGTCTTACACACAGTTCAGGGTCAACATCTGAGTCAGGGCAAGTACATTGTGAATCTCTTGGAAAGAGCTGGTATCGCTGGAGCTAAACCCACTCCCACACCTACGCGAGCCTCTCATGTCCTATCTAAGTCCCAAGGGGAAACAACTGTTGATCCATCATTTTACAGGAGTATTGTTGGAGCTCTTCAGTACATTACCATCACTAGGCCTGATATTTCTTACAGTGTCAACAAGGTGTGCCAATATATGCACTGTCCTCTCAGCGCATACTAGCGAGCTGTCAAGAGAATTCTACGATACCTTGCCGGTACAATTCCTTATGAAACCACCTACAGTAAAACCCCATACTTTACTCTCACAAGATTTTCAAATTTAGTCTGGGCCGGCGATTGTTAGAAGAGTTTTCGTGGTGTTGAAATATATCAACAGGTTCATGGCTTGGTATTATCGGAATTCGATTCGATTGAAGGTTTCAATGTGTTTCAAGCTTGGAAAATAAAAGGAAAAGGAAAATAAAATAATTAAAATAGCTAAACTACACTAGGAATTGAAAGTGCAAGTTGGTAGGATGCCTCGGTCGTATGCCTTCAATGAAAATGCAAAGCAATAATGAAAATAAGCAAGAAAATGCAATGTTTCACCGAGTACAAGAATGCAAGCACAAGGTACAACTATGCATAAAAACTCAAATAAAGCAAATTGACTAAAATTGAAAGCATGAATGGATAAAGCAGTGAAAATAGACGGGAAAGTTTAAAACTTTAAAGAAAATAACAAGCAACGAAGTCTAAATCTAGGATTAAGCATGGAACAAAGCATAAAAATAAAATTGCAAATAAAGCATGTGAAAAACTCAAAATCAAGACGATCCAAGAGCCGATCTATGACCTAGATGTGTCACTCATCTAGATTCCATATCCAATTCATATGTTTCATCATGAATTCAAGGTGATAAGGCTAAGAGCATGAAATGAAGAAAAATGCATGAAACATATGAAATTACTTGAAATTAAACAAATCAAGGACTTGATCTATGATCTAGATGTCTCACTCAACTAGGATTCATAGCCAATTCACAAGATCAAGCACAACTTCTAATACCTAAGGCAAAAAGTATAAAACAAATGAAGAACAAGCATGAAATTAAAAGAAAGCTTACTAAAATTAAATGGAGAATCCAAAAGCTTGATTGAAATTGCAAGGAATTAAAAATCCAAGGGAGTACTTGAATCCTTCTTGAGCTTACAAACCCCAAGGCAAAACTTGAAAATTAAATCTAGAGAGAGAAATTAAGTCCCAAACCCAAGCTTGGGTTGGGAGGAGGTGTCTTACAAAAATGAGAGTTGTGTTCTATTTATACTAGATTAAATTGGGTTAAATGGGCCAATTTGACCTTAAAGCCTCTTTAAATCTCGGGTTTGACCCAATTGGACCCGTGTTGACCAAATTGGCTCAAGGTGGTTTGGAGATGGCTCGGAGGTGGCTCGGTCTTGGGCTGGACGAGAGTTGGCGCCCGGGCAGGGTTTGGCATCGGTTCTGGCCTGGATTGGCATCGGTTGGCGCCTGGGCAAGGGGTTTGGCATCGGTTCTGGCGCGGATTGGCATCGGTTGGCGCTGGGTAAGGGTTTGGCGTCAGTTTTGGCGCTGTTTGACGTCGGTTGGCGCTGGGTAAGGGGTTTGGCGTCA
>BMAC01000928.1:154733-252796 GCA_014905375.1 Phtheirospermum japonicum
TCGTTGCCCTCAACGACACACCGAAAGTCATTAACACAAAAATCGAGGGTCACATAGAGGCCACAACGGATTCATCATGTAGAAGACGAGAGTTGGCGCCCGGGCAGGGTTTGGCATCGGTTCTGGCCTGGATTGGCATCGGTTGGCGCCTGGGCAAGGGGTTTGGCATCGGTTCTGGCGCGGATTGGCATCGGTTGGCGCTGGGTAAGGGGTTTGGCATCAGTTTTGGCACTGTTTGACGTCGGTTGGCGCTGGGTAAGGGGTTTGGCGTCCGTTTTGGCGCTGATTGGCGTCGGTTTGAGCCTGGGCATCAGTTTTGGCGTCTCCTGGCGTGTGCCAAATGCTGCTGGGAGCTTTGGCTTGGGTTTTGTCTTGCCTTGGCAATGCTTGGCGAGCATTCCAGAATGTTTGCCCCTTTTGAAACTTGTTTTGGCACAACTTTTGGCAATTCTTGGCATGGCTTGGCTTCTACTTGGCTTGTATTTTGGCCTTCAATTTCTCCACCTTTAAGATTAGGAATTTTAAATATCAAAACCCCAAGAATTAAACCAAACCTCCAACTAATTGGAACCATTTAACCCAATTAAATATAGAATTAACAAGTAACAAGAAAAACAACAAAACTAGAAAAATGACTTAAAAACATAAATAACCAACATAAAAACCGTTAAAACCACAATAAAAACCTAATTAAAAATACGAAAAAAACACAATAATTACATGCAAAACAGCGATCTGGATGACAGGAAATCTGTTACTGGGTTTTGTATCTTTCTAGGATGAAATATTATCTCCTGGTGCTCTAAAAAGCAGACTTCTGTTTCCAGGTCCAGCACCGAGGCTGAATATCGCAACCTAGCTCATGCCACTGCAGGAATAATATGGATCCGATCCTTACTTCATGAGCTGTCAATGCGGTTTTACAAGTAGGTCTCCAAATCAATCCGCTTGATGTCCCTCTGGGTGTAGCGGAGTTGGGCCTTGGACATCTTTACTTGCAGTTTCGCTGATCTCTTCCATTTCAACAGTATCTTCCCGTATTTCTTTAAATTTATTGTATTCAAACTGTTAACCATATTTCTCTGGCCATTGCAATTGCAAAATCGTCATCGTATAATAGGAACTAGCAGTAGTTTTGATCATGTAAATATTACAATAGTCCTTTAATTAGCTAGTATGGGGGCGGGGCTTAGCAGTTTGGTCAGTAAATATACTTAGGTTTCATTTTGGTTTTATAACTAATAATTCTTATTTTGTGCAGTTTTAGTTATCAATGAGTGCTTGAATATATTTATTACCTAAATACCTTGAATGTCTTTGCCCATAATAAATGAAAATTTGAAATATTAATGAGTTGGTATAAATTTATAAGTTATGGTTCAAGGACAATTTTGAAATAAATAAAATATTGAAACAGTTTTTTCGTACAAAAGTTGCACAATATAAAAAGTTTTAGAACAAAAATTGCACGCATTTCGGACCAAATTTTAAACTAAGTTATGGCAAGACTTTGTAAACTGTAAATCACAATTTCAAAATCATTGAATGAGTTATGTCAAAATTTTGTGTTTATTGCACGGTTGAAAGTGTATGTAAAATAAAGTACACGTGTAATTAATTATGGAAGTTTGCCATTTACAAAATTATCAAGGATGTAAGCCCTCCTTTAGAACCAGAAGAGAATTCAAATCTAATTTGGAGTTTTATTCAAATTTATTCATATTTTAGTTTGTATAAACAAACGAAATTTTCTGTAAATGCAAGTTTGTAATTGTAGTACATTGATTGTCGAATCTAGTCACTGCTCATTTAACAATTTCAAGAAGACACTCGCCATCCGGTCTTCTAATTTAATTGCGTTTAATGTTGTATTTTTGGAGAGTTAAATATTTAATCCTATACACAATGTACGTAATTCACTTTATGTGATAAACAAGCAATTTTTATATTTATTTTCACCCTTATAAAAGAATGGAAAATAAAAGGGTGTACCATTATGTTTTATTTGTATATTTTTAATTGTGTGACCTTAGAATTTAAATAATACATGAATGACCGTTAAACATATTATGTTATATACCACAAAGAGAAGTGATACTTTTTTCGTAAAAAAGTTACGCTGTTATTTTTAAGTTAAATGTTTAATTATAAAATAATATGTAAAATGATGTTTTATGTACAAACGATACTTTTTAGTGGAAAAAATATGAAAAAAAATTAAAAAAAAAATTGCAACTTGTACTTTATTATGAGTTATTATTATATTATATTATTATTACTATTTTAACTTTAGTTTCATTGTTTTTTATAGTAAGGATGTCGTTGTATTTATATGTCATAAGTTTGAACTATTTCACTATTAACTATAAGTTATGGAGTATTATTTTAAAAAAAATTGTTAAATATTGTGTACAATATATATTTTTTTAGTTAATAGCTAAAAATATCTTAGATTTTCACGTTTCATAATTTCGATCTAACCTTTATATGTATACATCTGCTATAACACTTGTGTAATGTTTGGGATTTCCCAAAGATAAAGAATTAAAAAAAAAAAATTAGGTAAGGTCTGAATTCAAGAGAATTTGTGTAATTCTAAGAAAATCCAAAAAATATTGTATTTTTAACTTGTATCGTATTGTACAACAAATATTTAATTGCATACTTAGATTATCTTTTAAAATTATCTTTAGGTTAAATGTTTTCATGATTTACTTATTTAAACTATTTGAATCTCTAACAATAATATTATTCATATCTTTCTTTGATTTATATCCTTTAGATTCTAATAAATGTCGGATATCCTTCACGTATTTATATAACATATTGTTAGAGTGATTTTACGTGTGAAAATGTTTCGAAATAATCAGAATTAAGTATAGATCATATTATTTTGAGAGGTTATTAGTTTTAGCATTTAATAAATAGATAATCCGCGTTGATTTTTTTAATTTAAGGAAGTTATAGAGAGTCACATTATAAATTAAATAAAATGAGTATTAAATAATAAGCTACTAATAACATTCATAACATAACATGAATTATTATGAATAATTATAATAAATATTTAAAGAAATGGGGGTCTACATATTTGGTTTCTTTACAAATATGAAACTGAGTAAACAATGTGTTTTCTGATGATTCTCATTAATAATTGTATGTTGGAGTTAAAAATCATTCTAGCAGAATGAGAAACTTTTTAATAACTAATTGCGTCCTTAAGAAATATACACGTTATAAAATAAACACTAACAAGATTTATTTCATTCTAGAATAGGAAAATAAATCGATCGGAGAGGATGCACACTCATTTCCATTAAAATCTTCCAAATTATAATTTGATCTTTAAAAGAATTAAGCAGGTAATGCGAGCAAATGGTGAACTGACCGTGATCCGTACGTTGTCGATGAACTTTATCCTTTTATAGTTTTGCGGCAAAGCAGTGGCGGAAGAAGAACTAATTAATGATTTGGAAGAGAGGTTGCGGCGTCGAACACAAAGTGAGAGGGATTAGGGTTTGTATGCGAGATGAAAAAATGAGAAAATATTATTTTTTTATAGCATATGTGGATGACATAAAATCGCTTTTGGTTGCCATATAAAGTCCGCCCGTTTATAATGTAAATTGTAATTTTATCATGAATAATTCAGCGGTGGACAATTTTTTTAGTTAGTGGTGAATTTTGAGTAATTACTGATTTAGTATAATGTTACACTAATATTAGATAATTTAATACTAAATTAGATAATAATCTCACTTAAATTACTAATTAACCAAATACAAATAAAAAAATCGGTGCAAAAATTACGAATGAGAGAAAAAATAATAAATAGTATACAATCGTTGGCAAGGCATATTAAATATTAGACATTATCAAAAGTAATATTTTTTTTTAAGTGTCAAATAATTTGACATATATATAACATAAATATTGGTGCAAGAAGTCTTTATTATAATATAAATATTTTTTACACTTAAGTAAAATACACTACAAAAGAACACGACAATGACGACGGACATTATCGACGGACAGTAACCCGTCGGTAAATACCCAAACTTACCGACGGCAGTAATTACCGACGGCATACCGATGGACGTAACTCCTCGGTAGAGTTGTCTGTCGATAAGTTCTCGGGAAGTTGGCAGCAATTTAGCCCGCGCATAATGCCGACAAAAAATATCCACTGGCAATATTTAATAAAAAAAAATAATTGATTTTTTATTTGCCTACATAAAGGTAGGCGTCGGCAATATTAGAAAAAAACTCAATTTTCATTTGCCGGCGGATAAGTAGCCGTTGGCAATTAAAAAAAATAACTAGATTTTTATTTGTCGACGGATAGGTAGCTGTCGGCAATGCCGGATGTATTTACCGACGGATTCTATCCGTCGGAAATGTTGGATTTACATACGAAAATGGGTCCGTCAATAAACTTGATAAAACAGACCACAACAACGAAAATATTCAATCGCGTTTTGACAGAAAAAAGAGAGAATCGTCGCCGTTCAGGAGAAGAGTCGCCATCTGCTGGAGCACACGCCAGAGCACTGACACCATCACATATTAAGGTATGTTAGCCTTTTAATTCAGATTTAATGTTATTTTTTTATTCAGAATTTTAATTTGATTTGAATTTAGGAATTAGGTATTGATAAATTTAATTGGGGGTTCAATTTAGGAATTTAGGTATGACTTATGCAATTGTAAATAATTTTAGGTTTAGGGTCCATTTATGCAATTAGGGTTTAATTTATAATTATTTATAAATTGAATTCGATTATATAAATTTGAGTTAAACTAGGGCTATGTAGGGTTTGATTTGTAATTAGGGTTCGATTGTGCGATTATGCAAATATCTTTAAAAGTATTTGTAATAGTGGTTTTTAAATGCCGTGATGATCAGTTTTGTTTAATGTATATTATTGTTTTTTGTTATATATATATTATTATTGATGTTGTGATTGGTTGGATAGACGTCGGTGATGACGTGGTGCACAACGTCGGCCGGGAGGTTTCGTCCCTCCAATTAGAACATTATTGTCCTTGGTTTTTTGAGATATGCTTAGGAGGTTTTCTATGATATTAGGTATAAACATAACATTTTTAAGAAGCACATTTTGAGAATTCGTGTTGCTAGGTATATGAGATGATCCTATGTGAGATATGGGAAGGGAAGAACCATTACCAACAACAAGTCTCTCTGATCCTTGATATGGAATTGACTGAAGTGAATGGTTCTCCAAATCAGCAGTGACATGTGTAGAGGCGCCATTGTCAAAATATTAAGAACCTTCATGACCTGGGAAACTATTACCATCAGTATATCCTCTTGTGTGTTGACCAACCAGTGCATGAGGGGAATGATCTGCGAGCTCTTTTGAGAATTGAAGTTTGACTGTTGAGTGTGATCTGGTCTTTGAAAGTTTACATCAAACCTTCTGAAACACTTAAGAGCTACATGATTCGACTTCTCACACAGTTGACATGAAGTTCGAGATCCAGAGTTAGAGAATCTACTAGATCTAACTCTTCCATGGCCCCTAGCATAGCGACCTCCTCTCATTCCTGCATATCCACCTCGACTGAAAGAAACATGTGTTGTTGGATTTTCAACTGATATATTTCTTGAACTGGAAGAGGCATGAATAGCAATAGTTTGATGTGTAGTTTGATTTTGAATGCGCATCTCATGTGTTTGCAACGCATATTGAACATCCTGAATTGTGAGTGCCTCGATTTTGATGTGAGATTAACAACTACAGATTTATATTCAGGTCCATGGCCTCCTAACACATACAGAGCTCGCTCCTCATCAGAGATTATAACACCTATGGCTAGAAATTCATCAGCTATGCCTCTCATTTTTAATATGAAGGCATCGACACTTAAATCCCCCTTTTTTAGGGTTTGAAGCATAAAACAGAGTTCAGAACTCTGTCTTTTGACTGAGATTGAAAAAGACGAGTTAAAACCTGCCAAATCTCTGACACAATCTGATAGCGAGTGATGTGACCAAGCGTCGACTCAGTTAACGATGAGATAAACCAGCTGAACAGTAGTTGGTCCTTGCGAATCCATAGTAGATAAGCTGAGTTTTCCACTGGCGGATCCAGTGAATTGCCGGAAGTAGAGGATAGAAAGTGCGGCGGAGCTAAATCATGTCCTAAGAGCATATCTTCATATCCATATGCTCGTACAGTAGATAGAACTTGAAATTTCTAGTAATTGAAATTGTTTCGATCGAGACGCAGAGTAAGCGGCGGAAAATGCCCTAAACTGGCCATCGGTTGTGTCGCCGCCATGAAAACCAGGATCGGAGAAGAAGTTACGCTGGATAATCTCCAGAGAAGAAGAAACGTGAGCTCACGAGCTGAAGAGAGAAGGCTAGCGAGCTGAAAAAAATGAGCGCGAGCTTAATATCTCTGATACCATATTGAAACTAAAGAACAATTTAGAGAATTGATTTTTATCATTATGAAACTAGATTTCTGATTCTCCAGCTTGTTTTTTTATATACAAGTTCTTCTTAGCTTACTGGCTAAGCTAGCTAACTAATCCCTACTGTGTAGCTAATTAACTCTAACAATTTTAACTGACAACTAACTTATTGACTTTTTTACAAAAGACCATAATAACCCTAATATCCCGTATTTCTTTAAATTTATTATATACAAAATGGAACCATATATCTCTAGCCATAGCAACTTCAAAATTGGTATCGTTACAATAGGAACTAGCAATAGTTTCGATCATGTAAATATTATGGAAATCCTTTAATTAGCTAGTATGGGAGTCGGGCCAGTTTTGGTCAAGTAAATATACTTAGACTGCATTTTGGTCTTGTAACTAATATTTTTATTTTGTGCAATTTTTGTTATCAATGTGTGCTTGAATATTATATTTATTACAAAAATATCTTAAATGTCTTTGCCTAGAATTAATGAAAATTTGAAATATTAACGACCTGCTACAAACTTATAGGTTAGTGAAGGAAATATTCAAGGATATTTCTGAAATAAATAATATATTGAGACAATTATCAAAAGTTGAACAAAATAAAAGGTTTTAGAACCAAAATTGCACGCATTTCGTGCCAAATTTTAAACTGCCTAACAAGAAATATCATTTGATTTCATTCGGTACTAGACAATGCAAGACTTTGTAAACCGTAAATCACAATATCCAAATCATTGAATAAGTTATGGCAAAATTTTGTATCTATTGCACGGTTGGAGTTCGAATCTAATTTGGAGTTTTGTTTTATTTTTTTTTTACAATTTATTCATCTTTTGGTTTGTATAAACAAACGAGTATTTTGTAGCGACATTGCAAGTCACTGCTCGTTTAACAATTTCAAGAAGATACTCACCATCCAGTCTTGTAATTTAATCGCATTTAATGCTGTACTTTGTTTATTAGTCAATTGAAGAGTTAAATATTGTTGAAAGGCATGGTCATGATGCATGTTATGATGTATTGCATGGTAAGCATGGAGTGTTTGGCTGCTCTGCACTAAGGGACAAAGGTGACAGCTGCATTCCAGCTGATAAAAGCTCAGCAACGGTCAAGGAAGGACAAAATACAAAATATATGGCCAAGAATGGAGACAAGTGTCACAGCAGATCATCCTTGGATCATGTGCTCTAAATCGGATGATTGACAAGTGTATAATGATTCTAGATTGTTCCTAGGTTATTTATCTATATATATGTTGAGACACAAAAGATGTAAAATCAAGAAAGAAAGCTGTAATCTCAAGAACACAAGAAATGAAAATTAGGGTTCTTATTCCCTTCATGTTGTCCATACTGTTTCTATTGTTTGTTCAAGATGGTATCAGAGCGGGTTCGTCTTGCCTCTGATCCGTTTATTTTTTAAACTTTTAACCTGCTCAAGCCCTTTGTTCCATGGTTACTGTGAGAGAAAGTAATCTGGAAGGAAACGAAGGCCGTGGAATGGAGCTTGTGTATCTTCAAAGTCAGTTGGTGAGCATTAAACTGAATGACAGCAATTACCTACTTTGGGAACAACAAGTCTTAGCTGCTATACGAGGATATGGGCTTGAGGATTTCATCAAAGGAGAACAGAGTGCTCCAAACAGAGTGGTAAATGAAGCATCTTCTTCAGGTATCTCCATTAATCCTGAATATGTTAAGTGGATGAAACAGGATTAGTTAATTGTTTCTTGGTTGTTGTCTTCATTAAGTGAGAGTGTTCTTGTCACTACTGTTGGACTAAATACTGCAAGTGAAATATGGAATTGCTTGAGAACAAATTTTGCAAGCTATAATAGGGCTAAAATCATGCAACTCAAGCTGCAACTACAATCACTTAGGAAAGGAAATTTGTAGATTAAGGACTACTTTAATAAAATCAAGTCTGTTTGTGAATGTTGGGATCTATTGGTGAAAAGGTAAATGAAAATGATCAGATCATGTACCTCTTGAATGGACTAGGAGCTGAATATAATCCTCTTATTGTTTCAATCACCACAAGGCATGAGGAGGTCAGAATGATGGAAGCATATTCTATGCTTCTGAGTTTTGAGAACAGGATTGAGACAGTTGATGGAATAAATGATACAAATAGTGTCCATTTCAGTGCAAACCTCACCACACAGTGCTAATAGAGGAAGGGGCAGAGAAAAAAGCAATTTTCAACCTCAAGGAAATAGAGGAAGAGGCATCAATGGCAGAGGTAATGGTTATAGAGGCAGAGGAGGCAGATTTGGTTCTTGTAGGCCTAGATGTCAAATATGTGGTTATAACAACCACACAGCAGACAAATGCTATTATAGGTTTGACTCCAACTTTCAAATCAGCTCCAATTATAAAACAAGGACAGCAAAAAAAAATCAGCAAGCTAATCCATCAGGAGGAAATTTCATGGCTAACATAGCAAGTTTTGGGAATGAAGAATCAGAAGCAGGAAATGACTACTGGTATCCAGACTCTGGAGCTACAAATCACCTCACATATGAACTCTCCAACCTGAACATGGCTACAGACTATAAGGGGTCAGAAAACATCCAAACAGCTAGTGGAGCAGGTATGCCTATTGCTCATTATGGTAATTCTATAGTGATGGGACCTAACCACTCTAAATCTTGCAAACTTAATAACCTTCTACATGTTCCCAAAATAAGTAGAAACCTACTCAGTGTCTTACAGTTTGCTAGAGACAATAGTGTCTTCTTTGAATTTCATCCTCTTTTCTGTCTTGTGAAGGATCAAGCATCAAAGGCTGTTCTACTCAGAGGGATCCTTAGGGATGGACTTTACCACTTCAAGTTAGTTCCAAGACAGAATCATCACCTCTTTTCTTTTCAATCAAGTGTGCAATCAGCTGAGCTCAGAAATAAAGTAAACCTAGATTTGTGGCACAGCAGGATAGGTCATCCCTCTTTTGAGATTGTAAAGAAAGCTCTCACACATTGTAATCTGCCAATTTAGAATAAAAGTGATGAGTCCTTATGTACTAATTGTCTGAAGTCTAAAATGCACAAACTCCCCTTTCAAAGTTCTGAACATAACAGCACTAATGTTCTTGATATTATCCACAGTGATGTGTGGGGACCATCCCCTGTCATATCTTACAATGGTTTTAGGTACTATGTCAGTTTTATTGATGATACTACTAGGTACACATGGATTTACTTACTGAAGAATAAGTCAGACAGCAAAGCAGCCTTCATACATTTTAAAAACCTTGTAGAAAACCAATTTGGCACCTCTATCAAGACTTTTCATTCTGATGGAGGTGGAGAGTTCATTGGTCTTAAGGGTACTCTTGACCAGGCTGGGATCAAACATATACTCTCTTGCCCTTACACACCTGAACAAAATGGAATGACAGAAAGGAAACACAGGCATATTGTTGAAGTGGCCTTATCCCTAATTTCCCAATCCAACTTACTCCTCAAATATTGGAGTGAGGCCTTCATAAGTGCTGCTTATCTCATAAACCTGACCCCAAACAAGGCCTTAAACTACAAAACCCCCTTCGAATCCATCACTAAACAAAAACCAGACTACTCTCATCTTAGAAGCTTTGGATGTCTGTGTTTTCCCCTCCTCAGGCCATATAATCCCAACAAACTTGAACCAAGAAGTCAACCAAGTGTCTTTATTGGATACAGTTCTCACCACAAGGGATATAAGATTCTCCTCCACTCAAACAAAATCATTATCACAATACATGTCCATTTTCAAGAGAATAAGTTCCCCTTACAAAACAAAGAGATTGAACCCCATTCCCTAACAACAACAAACTCATCTGATCATACTCCATTGATCAGGATTACTCCCACTCCATTCACCATCTCTACTGCACCATCCAGTCCAAATCATTCCCCCATAATAGACAATGCACCATTATCTCCTAACACCTCCCACAGCACATCAACTCAATCCACTCACTCTCATACCTCCTCACATTCAAACATCATTCCCATTGGTCAAATCACTATAGATTTACCCATTGAGCATGAAAGCATACCTGATGTCACTAACAATACTACTAGCACTCATTCTGTTGCAGGTACTCATCATATGCAAACAAGGCCCAAATCAGGCATCTCCAAACCAAAGACTTTTGCTGCTATATCACAACAGGAAATTGTGGAGCCAATATCAGTTGATGAAGCCTTATGCATGGTAGAATGGAAGAAGGGAATGACCCCAGAATATCAGGCACTCTTGAAAAATCACACTTGGGATTTAGTACCTGCACCTCCAGACAGAAAGTTAGTTGGATCAAAGTTGATATTCAAGATAAAAAGGAACTCAGATGGATCAATAGGTAGATACAAGGTCAGGCTGGTGGCAAAGGGCTACACTCAGTCTGCAGGACTTGACTATAATGAAACATACAGTTCAGTTGTTAAACCAGCTAGCATCAGAATTGTCTTGTCTTTGGCTTTAACAAAAGGATGGGAAAATAAGGCAGCTGGATGTGGACAATGCATTCTTGAATGGAGAGATTGACTCAGACATCTACATGGAACAACCAGCTGGATTTCAGGACACAAATTTCCTAAACAAAGTCTGCAAGTTAAGAAAAGGCCTCTATGGTTTGAAACAGGCCTCTAGGGCCTGGTCTAGCAAATTTGGCAATGCTCTTACTTCCCTTGGATTCTCTAACTCACAATCAGACACTTCATTGTACATCAGGCATGGAAAGGACTCTTGTACCATAATCTTAGCATATGTTGATGATATTATCATCACTGGAAGCAAGGATGTAGAGATTGACATGGTGATTTCTGAATTGAGACAACATTTTTCTATGAAGGAACTAGGGTCCTTACATTATTTCTTGGGCATTGAGGCCATTCCCACTTCTACTGGCTTACTCCTCAGACAAAACACCTACATCTAGAAAGTTATTGAAAGAGCAGGAATGAAGGGGGTAAAAGGTGTAGTTTTTCCAATGATGGTCAGTCCTCCTCTTTCAAAATTCTCAGGACAGCCAATTGAGGATCCCAGCCATTATAGACAAATTGTTGGTGCTCTAAAATATGCTACACTAACCAGACCTGACATCAGTTTTGCAGTCAACAAGGTAAGCCAGTTTATGCAAAATCCTCTCAATCATCATTGGAAGGCTGTGAAGAGAATTATCAGGTATTTGAGTGGAACCATAGAATATAGACTGCAATTGAATAGGTGTAGGAACCTTGATGTGATAGCTTATGCAGATGCTGACTGGGCATCTGACATATATGATAGGAGGTCAACTTCTGGATCATGTATATACTTTGGAGGTAACCTGATTTAATGGAGAGCAAAGAAGCAACATACAGTCTCAAGATCATCCATAGAAGCTGAGTATAGAAGTCTAGCTCTCACTACCTGTGAGATAATTTGGACTAGATCATTATTGCAAGAGTTAAGAATTGAGCAGACTAAACCTAGAATCATATGGATGGGCAACCTTGGAGCTATCTCCATTTCAGCTAACCCCATAAGCAATGACAGAATAAAGCACTTTGAGCTTGACCTACACTTCATAAGGGAAAAGGTGCTAAGGAAGGTGATAACAGTTAGGCATATACCAGCCATAGACCAAGCAGATGACATCATGACCAAACCATTGGTAGGACAATTCTTTGACAGGCTCAGAAACAAACTTGGGGTATTTTCAGAGGCCAGCACAGAATTGAGGGGGCATGTTGAAAGGCATGTTCATGATGCATGGTATGATGTATTTCATCGTAAGCATGGAGTGTTTGGCTGCTCTGCACTAAGGGACAAAGGTGACAGCTGCATGCCAGCTGACAAAAGCTCAGCAACGATCAAGGAAGGACAAAATACAAAATATATGGCCAAGAATGGAGACAGTGTCACAGCAGATCATCCTTGGATCATGTGCCCTAAATCTGATGATTGACAAGTGTATAATGATTCTAGATTATTCCTAGGTTATTTATCTATATATATGTTGAGCCACAAACGATGTAAAATCAAGAAAGAAAGTTGTAATCTCAAGAACACAAGAAATGAGAATTAGGGTTCTTATTCCCTTCATGTTTTCCATACTGTTTCTATTGTTTGTTCAAGAAATATTTCATCCCATACACATTTATATAATTTATTTTAAGTGATAAACCAGATATTTTTTATTTTATTTTTCAAACCTTTATAAAAGAATGGAAAATAAAATTGTGTACCACTATGTTTTATAATCTTAGTTGTGTGACATTAAAATTTAATAATACATGGCATAAACTTATAAATGACCGTTATATAGATTATTGTATGCACGATGAAGAGAAGTGACACTTTTTTGATAGAAAGTGACACGATTATTTTTAAGTTAAATGCTTAAATAAAATATAGTATTTAAAATAATATTTTATGTCAAAAACTACACTTTTTAGTGGAATAGTAACAATATTAAATGAAAGAAAGAATATTTTTTACAACTTGTACTATACGAGTTATTAAAATATTATTATTATTATTATTATTATTATTATTATTATTATTATTATTATTATTATTACTATTTTTGCTTTATTTTTATTTTTTTTATAGTAAGAATGTCGTTGTATTTATATGTCATAAGTTTGGATTATTTGACGATTAACTATAAGTTGTGGAGCTCTATTTTAAATATATTTCCTAAAATTTGTGTGAATATGTTTTTTTTAGTTAATAGCTAAAAAATATATCATATTCTCATGATCAACATTTCTGATCTAGCCATTATATGTATACATCCGGTATAACACTTATGTGTGAATTTTAAAAATTATTTTAGGTATAAGGTCTAAATTTCAGAGAGCCTGTGTAATTCTAAGAAAACCCAAAAGATGTTGTTTTTCCTTCTTGTATCGTATTGTGCAACAAATCTTTAATTTCATACTTAGATTATCTTCCAAAATAATTTTTAAGTTATATATTTTCATGATTTACTATTTAAATTATTTGAAATTCTAAACAATAATATTATTCAAATCTTTCTTTGATATATATTTATTTAGATTCTAATAAATGTCGAATTTCCTTCACGTATTTATATAACATATTGTTAGAGTGGTTTTATGTGCAAAAATATTTCGAAAGAATAAGAATTCAGTATAGATCATATTATATTGAGAGGTTATTAATTTTAGCATTTAATAAATAGAAAGTCCACATGGATCGTATTAATTTAAGGAAGTTATAGAGATAATCACATTATAAAATTAATAAAATGAGTATTAAATAGCAAGCTACTAATAACATGAATTATTATGAATAATTATAATAAATATATAAAGAAGTGGGGGTCTACAGATTTAGGTTCTTTAAAAATATGAAAGTTAGTAAATTATGTATTTTCTGATGATTCTCAAAAATTATCGTATGTTGGAGTTAAAAATCATTCTAACGGAATGAGAAATTTTTTAACAACCAATCTCGTCCTTAAGACTTATGCACATTATAAAATAAAACCTAACAAGATTCATTCATTCCAGAATAGGAAAACAAAGCAGAAATTATGATTAAATCGATCGGAGAGGATGTACACTCCTTTCCACTAAAGTTTTACAAATTACCATTAGATCTTTAAAAAAAATATTAAGCCACTAATGCGAGCAAATGGAGAACTGGCCGTGATCTGTAAGTTGGCAATGAACTTTATCTTAATTTGTTGTTTTGCAGCAAAGCAGTGCCGAAAGAAGATCAAATTAATTATTTAGAAGAGAGATTGCGGCGCCGGAAACAAAGTGAGAGAGATTAGGGTTTGCATGTGAGATGGAAAAAATGGGAAAAATCTTATTTATTTATAACATATGTTTATGATGACATAAAATCACTGCTAGATGTCTATATAAAGTCCGTCCATGTATAATGAAAATTGTTATTTTATCGGAAATAAAGTGGTGGATAATTTTTCTATTTAGTGATGAGATTTTGAGTAATTATAGATTTTTTAACATTGTTACACTAACACTTAGATAATTTAATATTCAATTGGATAATAATCTCACTTAAATTAATTCACTAAATACGTATACATATATTCATGTAAACTCACACAATATATATAATTAATTATTCCTTACTTTATATATATAATCCATGATTAATATTAATTCTTCTGACTTTTTGTTGTCAGGCCTTTTCATTTCAGCGCCGTGAAAGAAATAAATAATGTTTCAGCCCAAAAAATGACCAAAGTTGAGAACGCCTAAAACCCTGAACACCCGCCTGATCTGCACTACAAACACAAGTTAGAAAGGACCACCGGTGGTTTTCCGGTGGAAACCTCTCCGATGCCTAAGTCAGTAAAGCGTTTGAGGTGTTTTTCAGGAAAAGAAGAAGGAATGCACAGAATGACATACCTTTCTCAGCTCAGGGGCTGAGATATTTATAGTTTTCCTAGTGGGGACCCCTTTCCGGGATCTCGGAAGCAAAGGCCACGAATCATGGGCCGTTGGCGTAACCATTTCCGACAAGTGGTCCCACTTGTCTCTTCCTGGGGAGTTGAAAGGCCAGGTCTTTCCTAGTACAGCTCTTTCTTCTATTTTGGGTTTAAAATAGTGACTGGCCCAGCTTTGCTTTCTCTTATGTCTTGCTCACTCCTGGGGAAATCCACTCGCCAGATCTATCTCGAGCTAGTATTCCGTGAACTGCCTATGAGGAACTCCTCTCTGGTTCGCCTTATCTTGACCTCCCAAGAGATGAGGTTAGATCTTTCTCGGAGATGAGCCAACTACCAGCCACTACTCCCTTTAATCCAGATCTAGCTATATTCCCTAGCTATTCATCTCAGTGACACTAGATCAGGTCTACCCCCATCCAGGTCTGACTATTAGGGCCACATCAACTCCTCCCCCCGAAACATAGTTAGGGTAGATCTTTAAAGTGCGGGAGCTCTTTTCTCTACTACAGGCTAGGGTTCCTGCACGCCCTTCCAAAATTCCGTATCTGACCCAATCCCGATAAATCCGCTTAATAATTGGCCCTTTAGCGACGGTCCACATCCTGAGGCGGTTGATCCACCTCACACGCCTCTTCGAGTACTGTACCATCGAAAGGTCAGCGACGTGTCTCTTGGAGGTTGGGATTCCAGCTCATTGTTTGGGGTACTGTGCGTCTGACAATCATTAAATGCACGTATCCCATAAAAATCCCGCTTTTTGCTCGAATTCTGCTTTTTGAAACACCTTTTTCCTTATACCTCCCGCTATCTCCCTCATTATCCTCGCTTTTTTCAAAATTCCATTTTCACTAGATACTTTTGCTCTCTGTTTCTCCTTCCCGGCGACTTTATACCAGCGTCAAGCTTTTCCGATCCTCTCCAATCACCAGGTATTTCTTTGACCCTTAATAATTATCCACTAATGGCACAATCTCCTCCCACCTTATCCGCTGGTTTTCCGGCCAACAATTCCTCAACCGAAGGCTCTTCTGCCACTGTCTCTATTCCTTCTGGGCCTGATACGTCTTCTTCCTCCCCTAGTAATCCTATTCCAACGACTTTATCAATGACGGCAATGGAGGCTACCTCGCCATCCGCCTCCTTCGAATATCCACCCTACATTCCCGGTCGTCCCTATATCTGCAGTATTCTCAGCGACCGCACCGTGGACGGCTTGCGCTATAAATACCAAATTTCGACGTGTTTTGAGTTGTTGAGTCCTCGCGGCGGCGTGATGGTTTATCAGGCGCCGGCGAGTTTCTTGCCCTTCTATGTAGACCAGTTTCAGGCGGGCTTACGCTTGCCGGTGCACCCATTAGTTTTAGAGATCTCCCGCCTATACGGGGTCCCAGTTCATCAATTGGTTCCCAATTCCTTTAAAGCTATCATAGGTTATAGCTTAGCCATGAGGTATGCAGGCCTGGTCCCCACAGCTCATATCTTTTACCATCTCTTTCAGGTGAAGATCTCATCACATGGGTGTTTCTACCTTTGTGCCAGATCTGGGGTCCGCTTTCTTACAGGCTTCCCTACTTCGCATAAGGCCTGGCATAAAAAAAATTTCTTTATCCAATGCTCGGGAGAATGGGGTTTTCCTCCTCACTCTATMGATGAGTTGCCCYCTCAAAGGGCCTATGYTGTCAAGGAAAGACCTGCWCRTATACAAAAAATAATCTCTACCTTWAAYGCACATGTCTTTCCTRTCTCTGAGCTTCTTACCCCTTCCACCATAGACTTTTTTCATTCCGAGGAGGAGAATAACTACTTGTCTCCTGAAATTGGTAAAAGATAGATGATTCCTGACGTGTTTTAACTGCTCTTGTATTGGTTTGACAACTGATCCATTTGTTTGTTCTTTCAGAAAGTATGATGCAAAGAATCATGGTTGCGCGCCAAGGAGGAGCCCCATCCGGGTCAGGACCTCCAACCCAAGCACCCGAGCCTAATCGGGCAGGGGCTGGCGGATCAGGAATCGTCCAGACCTCTCTTGAGCCCGAGGTAGAGATCGTGGCTCCTTCAACTCGGGGGGAGTGCTCTGGACGTCCCTCCAAGAAACCTCGTGCTGCAATGGGAATGCTTCCAGCTCTGGGAGCCAGGATATCAACTCCCAATGATACCTGGTTTAACCAGTCGGTCTTGAACTGTTCGAGCCAACTAGCTATCCAATTTATTCAAGGACAATGTCCGACAGCAGATAAGGCTACTCTGGAGAAGTGGTCTGACTCGGACCTCATAGAATCACTCTGTCAGGATGAGGCTAGGGTAATTTTTTTTTTTTTACTTCATTTTGCTAAGTGTTCTTTTCCCTTCAGGCGGCAGCCAAGAGATCCATTCTGGTGGCCAGGGCTAGGGGAACCCTGATGAATACAACTCTGGCCAAGGAGCATCAGACCCTACAAGAGAAGGAGAGGAAGCTGCGGACGTTTTGCAAAGAGAAGATCAACGAACTGAAGAAAGCTGAGCAAGAGCTTGAAGTCATGAAGAAAGCTGAACAGAAGGTTCTGGAAATGGCTCGAGAAGAGGCGAGGAACGAGGCCCTAGCCGAGGCGAGGAGTTTGGCAGACGAGACAGCAGCCAAGGCTCGCGAGACCTAGGAGAAAGAGTTTCTGAACTCTGAGAAGGCCTTAAGGCTCATCCAGATCACCAGGAACTACGTCCAGCGGGCATTCCTTGGGTCAGAGCATCTATACCAACTGCTGGCTCCAAAAGCCGAAGCATACTTTCACTTGGCTCTGGACGCCCAAGCGAAGTGGGCCCAAGAAAAGCCCACAGTCCCTTTTGACCGTGCAGAGGTTCTCAAGCAGCCCCCAGAGCCCACCTCGTTTAGCTACTCACCCGAGCTAGATCGCCTCCACAAGCTAGACACACCCGAGCTGGCTGCACTTATTTTCGCCGATTTTGCTGCTCCTCCAGCTTCTTCAGAGGCAGCTCCGCCAAACCCAGATCTGTATCTGACCTTGACCACCTCTACTCCCTCCCCCACATTCGCGGGTTTAGAGGAGTTGCCGGGTGGGGCCTCCCCCGGAGCACTGGCTGGAGACGCAATCGACCAACTTGCGCAGGAGCTAGATGCGGATACCTAGGCTTATCTCTGCTTGCTTTTGCTGTATTATTCTTGAAAGACCTGTTGTTTTGCCTGTGTGGTTGGTCTGTCTTATGCTTGTTTCTGAACTTGTACTGGATCATCTTTATTTTATGATAATGGATGTTTTGTCTTGTTGCAACCTTTGGCATCCTAGGATTTCCTGATTTCCCGGGAACTCTAGTACCTTTTATATTCTCTAGCACGTTCCTGTCTTTATTATAAATATGTGCGTGTATGCTTCGTTCTTTCCAACATTCTACAATGGAGTCTTCTCCTCTTCTTCAAGAACTCGATGTCGTGAAAAGAAAGAACATTTCTCTAGTGGTTGAAAATCTCAAACTCTCCGATAAGCTGGCTTTATTCCGAGAGAAATCAGCAATTTCCATTGTCTTCTGGAAATGAAGAGACAGAAAAAGCACCATTACAAGCGAGAATGGGCCGAGATCCGCCAATTGAATCACCAACTGCAAGAAGAAAAGGCTGATTTGGTGGAGTCAGTGAGCCGGTTGACTATCGCCGCCGGCGAAGCACATGCTCTGTCTGAGCGAGCTGACAAATACCGTCAGCGCTACCATGAGATAGAGCGCGAGCTGTGGCGTGTTCACCGGGCTCTGGTTGCTGATCGGAGGTCTTCTTAGGGATAAACCCCTGTATTTATCTTTCTTTTTGTTTCCTGCATTCTGTAATCAAAATTGACAACCTTCGTAGAAGGTGTGTGCAATCTGCTCTTTTGTATTTCCAGAACTTAATGAAAACACACTAGTTTAAATTTCTGCACTGCTATTCAAGAGAAATAATTTTTCAGTGATGGCCATTCTCGGCCTCTTGCTTATCATGCAATTCCATGATAAAAATTTAATCGATTTTGGTTTTGCTTAAATCAAACGCATCGTGTTTTTCTAAGTAACGACCATTCCAGGGTTGCGAGGCTTACCTTCTAAGGCCTCTGCCTGTAGTCAGGTCTTACCTGCAGTTGACCAAGCGTTTTCACGTATTTAGTCTGACAATCAGGGCAGACATTAGTGCGTGTCTGCATACATTAGCCAATCCTGGCGTAACCTGCTCAGATAAGTAAGAAATATTTTCATGGGCTTTTCGCCCCAAGTTAAACCTAGGCACCTGCCTTTAGCCAATTCTGGCTTTAAACTGACAATCAGGTCAGACAAAATTGAGGGCATCCGCCCTTAGCCAATTCTAGCTTTTAAACTGACCATCAGGTCAGGCAAAATCATGGGCAGCCGCCCTTAGCCAATCCTAGCTTAAACTGACAATCAGGTTAGGCAAAGTCATGGGTAGCCGCCCTTAGCCAATCCTGGCTTAAACTGACAATTAGGTCAAGCAAAATCATGGGCAGCCGCCCTTAGCCAATCCTGGCTTAAACTGACAATCAGGTCAGGCAAAATCATGGGCAGCCGCCCTTAGCCAATCCTGGCTCAAACTGACAATCAGGTCAGGCAAAATCATGGGCAGCGGCCCTTAGCCAATCTTAGCTTAATTATGGACACGTAATTAATCTGGGGAACGAAGATAAACCTGCAATTTTTATTCAATAAGACCAATAAACGCCAAAAGGTTACAACTATGTTTAAATTTTTTGTAAATTAGCAATATTCCAAGCGCGAGGGACCTCGGTCCAATCCAGTTCTTCCAGTTTATAGGCTCCTCCCGCTAAAACTTGGATGACTCGGAGTGGTCCTTTCCATGCGGCATCTAGCTTTCCCTTCGCCTTTCCTAAATCAGATCTCTTCAGGACCAGATCTCCCACCTGAAATTGCCTTTTGAGTACAGACTTGTCATATGCCGCCTTTATTCGTCCTTTAATGTGCGCCATTCTAACGGCAGCTCTGTATCTTTTCTCCTCAACCAAGTCCAGAGCATCTTGAATCAACAACTTGTTCTGCTCTTCTACAAAGTTCTGAACTCGATGAGTTTCTATGCTGATCTCGGCAGGCACCACGACATCCATACCATAGACTAGGCTAAAAGGCATCTCCCCTGTACTTTCTTTAGGATTAGTTCTATAGGCCCATAAAATTGAGCTCAGCTCATCCACCCATCTGCCTCCTGCTCTGTCCAAACGGGTCTTGATCCCTTGCACTAATATGCGATTAGTGACTTCTACTTGACCGTTAGCCTGGGGGTGGTAGACAGATGTGAAATGCTGGTCAATTTTCATCTTCGTACACCAAGCTCTAATTCTGGTACCCATGAATTGGGTGCCATTATCCGAGATGAGGATTCTGGGGACGCCGAACCTACACACCACGTTTTTCCACAAGAACTTCATGACTGCCTCTTCCGTGATTTTAGCCAAGGCCTCCGCTTCCACCCATTTGCTAAAATAATCGATTGCCACTATTAGAAATTTCTTTTGGGCAGGAGCCATGGGGAAAGGGCCGACCAAATCAATGCCCCACTTAGCGAATGGGCAAGGAGAGCTCATCATCATGAGCTCTTACGCGGGTTTATGTATCAACGACGAGTTCTTCTGGCACCTTTCACAAGTACGCACAAAATCTTCTGCTTCTTTTCGCAGTTATGGTTAGAAATACCCTGCCCGCAAGATCTTACTTGAGAGAGCTCTAGCACCCATGTGGTTGCCACAACATCCCTCATGAATTTATCTAAGGACCAAAGCTCCTTCTCCCCGGCTCAAGCATTTTAGTAGGGGCTGTCCAAATCCTCTTCGGAACAGCTCTCCCTTAACTAAACAAAATCTAGCAGCTCTGGTCCGCATCTTCGCTGAGTCATTCTTGTCCTCTGGTAGGAGGCCCTTCTCTAGATAAGCCATTATGGGAAGGCGCCAGTCATCTCCTTCTACCACTGAGCACACCTGATCTGTCCCAAATTCCGTATCTGCCCTCAGCAAAGTAATCACCCTTTCGTGACAATCCATAGCTGAACTAGCTATCTTTGCTAAATAGTCAGCTCTGCCATTCTCTTCTCTAGGGATCTGCACTACCATCAGGGGTTTCATATCTCTCGCTAGATCTCTGAACTTAGCCAAATATATCTGCATGGTATCCTCCCTTGTTTCAAACTCTCCACTTATCTATTTACAGACAAGCTGGGAATCCACCTTAGCACAGATCTATTCCGCCCCCAAGTCCCGTGCCATCTGAACTCCTCTCAGGAGAGCCTCATATTCAGCTGCATTATTAGACAAAGCATAATTTCAAGCGCACGGCGTATTCAGTGGCCACTCATTCTGGGTCAATCAAGACTATTCCGGCTCCACAGCCCTGATTCCCTACAGAGCCATCCGTGAAAATTATCCATTCTCGCCTTTCTTCGGAAGAGCTGGTCATTTCTTGCATGAAATCAGCCAGCGCTTGAGATTTGATCACAGTTCGAGCTTCAAACACAACCTCAAATTCGCTGAGCTCTATTATCCACTTGACCAGTCTTCCTGATGCCTTTGGTCTGTACACTATAGCCCTTAATGGCAGGTTGGTTTATGTTATAAGACAGGAAGTACGGACGCAGTTTACGAGCTCTTCCCACCAAAGCTAGCATTGCTTTCTCAACTTCGACATACCTTATCTCTGCATCATGCAAGACCTTGATCCAAAAGTAGACCAGTCTCTGTACTCTACCTTCCTCCTTGATCAAGACAGAGCTGACTGCTTGCTGTCCTACAGATAAGTACAAGATTAGGGGCTCTCCTTGAATGGGTTTCGTGAGCAAGTTCATGCCAGCCAAGTGCTCCTTCAGCAGTCTACACGCTTCCTCACACTCATCACTCCATTGGAATTTGGCTTTCTTGCGCAAGGCCTGAAAAAATGGCAAGCTCTTCTCAGCCTAGCGCGAGACAAACCGACTCAAGGCGTTGATCTGTCCCACTAAGCATTGCATTTCTTTCACATTTCTAGGCGCCTGCATCTCCATAATCGCTCTGACCTTCTCAGGATTTGCCTCGATACCCTTCTCTGTCACCATATATCCCAGAAACTTTCCAGCTCTTACCCCAAACATGCACTTCTTGGGGTTGAGCTTCATCCTGTATTTTCTCAAGGTATCAAAGGTCTTCCTCAGGTCATCCACATGCGACATTGCTTTCATGATCTTGACTAGCATATCGTCCACATAAACCTCCATATTTCGGCCGAGCTGGCCCCTGAACATTTTGTCTACCAATCGCTGGTATGTAGCACCCGCGTTCTTAAGCCCAAAAGGCATAACCACATAGTAATACGTCCTTTTCGGGGTTATAAAGCTGACACGCTTCCAATCCTCTTTCACTAACCTGATCTGGTGATACCCTTGCGAGGCATCCATCATGCTAAAGAGCTCACATCCAGAGGTGGAATCGACGAGCTGGTCAATCCTTGGCAATGGGTAGTGGTCTTTCGGACAGGCGCGGTTGAGATCACAGAAATCTATACACATCCGCCAATCATCTGTCTTTGGGACCAGAACTGTGTTGGAAAGCCATTCCGGAAATTGTATCTCCTGGATATGCCCAGTCTTCAAGAGCTTGTCTACGTCTGCCTCTATGATGTCCTCCTTTTCCGGCCCAAAATTACGCTTCTTCTGTTTGACCGGTTTCACCCCCGGACTGATATTAAGGCGATGTTCGGTGACCTCTGGGTCGATCCCTACCAGGTCTTGGGGGGACCAAGCGAAAACATTTGTGCTTTCTCTAAATAAAGAAAACAGGTCTGTCAAGACCTCTGGGCTGAGAGTCGCTCCTACGCGAAGGACTCGGCTGTCATCACCCGGGACTACCTCAACTAATATCAGCCCCTCCTCTCTTCGAACCAGGTCTGTTTGAGGTTGTTCTATCCAAGCTCTCTTGCCCTGTCGCTCTTCCTCGTTGCGCCTAATGCTCTCCACATACGTTTATCTTGACGTGTACTGATCTCCTCTTGCTTCACCTACTCCATCATGAACGGGAAATTTCAGTTTCATGTGATAAATTGAAACTACAGCTTGAAATTTGCTCAAGGAATGTCTTCCTAACATCACATTGTAGGAAGAGGATGCATCTACCACCAGAAAACGAACGGTCCTGGTCTGTCTGAATGGCTCATCCCCTAGCGTGACTAGAAGATTAACCGCCCCAAGAGGTTTTAGCGCCCCTCCTGCGAATCCAACTAAGGAAGTCGTAACTTCCTCCAGTTCCATATCCAAGTCCATTTTCTTAAAGCAATCGTAGAACATGATATCCGTTGAGCTTCCCGTATCGATAAAAATGCATTTGACCGTGTAATTGGCTATGGTGGACGTGATTACCAGAGCGTCCATGTGAGGGGCCAGGATCCCGTCTTCGTCTTCGGACCCAAAGCAGACGTTCGGACTCGGGGCCACTTGACCCACCTCTTTTCCTTTCCTCACGTGATCTCGAGCTACGTGAACATAACTATTCAGGGTACGTCTGGAATGTTCATCCCATTCTCCCCCAGTAATCATTTGAATCTCTCCTCGAATGACCTGGGCTTGATCATCTCTTCTTCCTTCAGCGCGCCCCCTATCCTGGTCTCTTTTGTTTTGTGGAGCACGATCATAGCCGCTATGGCCAGATTTGGTTTCCTCTTTCCTCATGCGGACGTACTCTTTCACGTGGCCTGCCTGAACCATTCTCTCCAACTCATCTTTCAAATGCGTGCACCCATCGGTATTATGCCCATATTCGTTATGGAATCGGCAGAATCGGTCAGACCTCTCCTTCTTCGGCTTCTGTGAGTAGGTCTTGGGCCATTTCAGTTCTGGGTACCGCTCTTTCGCTTGCAGTATTTCGCCTTGCGGAGTTGCCAGGGGCGTATACCTGTCGAAGCGAGGTCTCCCCACGGACAGTTCTGGTTTGGGCTTTTTCATTGATGCCCTATCTTCTCTATCATACCTTTCCCGTTTCCTTTCTCCTTCATCTTTGATTTTCAAAGCCTCCTCCAAATGAATGTACTTCTCAGCTCTCTCCAAGAGCTCTCCAAACTTCAAAGCTGGCTTCACAACTAGCGATTGGAAAAACTCGCCCCTCCGGAGGCCTTGCGCCAGAGCATTCACCAATAGTTCTTCGGACGCAGACGGCACCTCAAGTTGTGCGGTAGTGAAGCGATTGATATAAGCGCACAAGCTCTCCCCTTCCTTCTGTTTCAAGCTAAACAACTCAAGCGGCATCTTCTGGTATTTCCTGCAGCTCGTAAACTGGTGCAGGAAGGCCGAGCTGAACTCATCGAAATTGCTAATGGATCGAGGCGGCAACTGCCTAAACCAAAGATGTGCTGACTTAGTGAAAGTCATCGGGAAGACCCGGCACATGACGGAATCAGAGAATTTGTGTAACGCCGCTGCTATTCAAAGCGACTGAGATGGTCCGCCGGATCTATCGTCCCGTTGTACTCGAAGCCTAAGGATCGATAAGAAGCTGGCACGTCATCGCGCATAACCTCCTCCGTAAAAGGAGTGCCTCGCCGCGCCGACACCACGCTGGTGACCGTCATCCTCTTCTTGAAATCCCGCACTTCTTTCTGGAGGCTCTGCATCTGCTCGGCTAGGTCTGGATTGGCCTGGCTGGACTTCTCAGTATCAGAAGTAGAGAAGTGTTCTTCTCTGCCCTGCAGAGGAGTCCGATCTATGCGCTGGCCTCGTAGTGGCTCAGTTTCCGCCACCGGGACAGTTCTTGCCGGTGGTGTGTTGGATGGCGGCGTCGACATCTCCGCGAACTTCTTTTCTACCACCGTCTCCACGGCTTTGCCAATGAATTTCGAGAGCTTCACAAGGAAGGATTCATTGAATGAACCGCCATTAATTGGCACAGATCTACCAAGTGGGGGTGGCGTAGTGCCCGGCACGGCCGCTGCCGATGGCGCTGTCCCTTCTGGCCCCATCGCCGACGTTTCTGTCGACCTGGGCATACCCCACGGCGCAATGGAACTAGGGGTTCCACCGAGCTCTCCTACCAAGTTCCGTCGTAAATCGTCTAAAGCCATAGAATAAAAAGAAGTCCTCACATCTTAGCTTGATCGATTTCACCACAGACGGCGCCAATTGTTTCAGCCAAAAAAATGACCAAAGTTGAGAACGCCTAGAACCCTGAACATCCGCCTGATCTGCACTACAAACCCAAATTAGAAAGGACCACCGGTGGTTTTCCGGTGGAAATCTCTCTGATGCCTAAGTCAGTAAAGCGTTTGAGGTGTTTTTCAGGAAAAGAAGAAGGAATGCACAAAATGACATACCTTTCTCAGCTCAGGGACTGAGATATTTATAGTTTTCCTAGTGGAGACCCCTTTCCGGGATCTCAGAAGCAGAGGCCGCGAGTCATGGGCCGTTGGCGTAACCATTTCCGACAAGTGGTCCCACTTGTCTCTTCCTGGGGAGTTGAAAGGCTAGGTCTTTCCTAGCACATCTCTTTCTTCTATTTTGGGTTTAAAATAGTGACTGGCTCAACTTTGCTTTCTCTTATGTCTTGCTCACTCCTGGGGAAATCCACTCGCCAGATCTATCTCGAGCTAGTATTCTGTGAACTACCTTATGAGGAACTCCTCTCTGGTTCTCCTTATCTTGACCTCCCAAGAGATGAGGTTAGATCTTTCTCGGAGATGAGCCAACTACCAGCCACTACTCCCTTTAATCCAGATCTAGCTATATTCTCAGCTATTCATCTCAGTGACACTAGATCAGGTCTACCCCCATCTAGGTCTGACTATTAGGGCCACATCAAATAAAATGGTTCAAAATTGAGAAAATGTTGTAAAAAAAAAGTAAAAGTTGGCTTTTAATCCCCCTAAATAATTACATTTATTATTTTTACAAGTTGGGGATTTAGGGCTTTTTGTAACAACTATGAGTCTTATATACACCACTTTGAATTTGTGACAAAATGAAATGAATTTTAAGTAAACATTGATGCGAGAATTAAAATTTTGTATTTAAATTGTAGGGAGAAATCCATTATTACTCATTATGAACCATTGCAACATTTATGCCGAGTTAACATTTTCGTACTGAAATTGAAGGGAGGAATCCATTATGACTCATTAAAAACCAATTCAATTAGACATATAAATTGGAGGACTTGGTACAATTCCACATTAAGCAAAGCATACCAAGAGAGACCACTTGAAATTGCAAAATCGTTATCGTTACAAAACGAACTAGCAGTAGTTTTGATCATGTAAATATTATAAAAGTCCTTTAATTAGCTAGCATGGGGGCCGTGCTAAGCAGTTTTGGTCAAGTAAATATACTTTGGTTGCATTTTGGTCTTGTAACTAATATTCTTGTTTTTTGCAATTTTGGTTATCAATGAGTGTTTGAATATTATATTTATTACCAAAATACCTTGAATGTCTTTGCTAAGAATAAATGAAAAATTGAAATATTAATGATCTGGTACAAATTTACAGGTTAGTGAAAGCAATACTCAAGGACATTTTCGAAAAAATAAAATATTGAAACAATTATTGACAAAAGTTGCACAAAATAAAAAGGTTTTGAACTAGAATTGCACGGGCCAGATTTTAAACTAATCATTTGATTTCATAAGGTAAAAGACAATGAAAGACTTTGTAAACCGTAAATCACAATCACAATCATAGAATAAGTTATGGCAAAATTTTGTATCTATTGCACGGGATAATTTCATTTTTGGTACATTATGTTGGCCACTTTCCATAAAAGGTACGTGATGTTGGCCAGCATCAAACTACATACATTAAGTTGGCAAATTTATCAAATTTGGTACAAGAAAAGCCCAATCGGGCTTTGATTCTTACATGGCATGATTTAATCATTTCTTATCATTTTTAATTTTAAAATGATAATAAATTAATTTTCAAATTAATATTTAAATTAAAAATGATAAGAAATTAAATTTTAAATTAAAAATGATAAGAAATTAATTTTAAAATGATAAGARATTAATTTTTAAATTAAATTAATTTTTTAATTAATTTTTAAATTAAAAATGATAAGAAATTAATTTTTATATTATTTTTAAATTAATTTTAAAATGATAAGAAATTATTTTTTAAATTGAAAATGATATGAAATCAGTTTTTAAATTAATTTTTAAATTAAAAATGATAAGAAATGATTAAATCATGCCATGTAAGCATCAAAGCCCGATTGAGCTTTTTTTGTACCAAATTTGATAAATTTGTCAACTTAATGTATGTAGTTTGATGCTGGCAACATCACGTACCTTTTTTGGAAAGTGGCCAACATAATGTATCAAAAATAAAATTTTCCCCCTATTGCACGGTTGGACTGTATGTAAAATAAAGTGCACGTATAATAAATTATGAAAGTTGACATATACAAAATCATCAAGGCTGTAAGCGCTCCTTTAGAACTAGTAGAGAGTTCAAATCTAATTTAGAGTTTTGTTTTTTTCCAATTTATTCATCTTTTAGTTTGTATAAACAAACGAAAGTTTTTGTATTGACAACGCAAGTTTGTATTTGTAGTACATGATTGTCGAATCAAGTTGCTGCTCGTTTAACAATTTCAAGAAGACACTCACCATCCAGTCTTGTAATTTAATTTTGTTTAATGTTGTATTTTGTTTATTAGTAAGTTGGAGAGTTAAAAGATCTTATCTTATACATCACTAAAAAAAAAAGTGACATAAAGTAACATAAAATTGTAGCACTTTTTATATTAGGTACTTTTTGTAACACGTGTTTGTAACACTTTTTATATTATAATATTTATATAACATTTGTGTAACACTTTACAAATATACAAAACTTCTATGTAACACTTTTAATTAGGTAACACTTTTTAAGTAACACTCTTTTTTTTTTTTGTTAATTTTGTGTAACATAAATTTGTATCACTTTAATTCAACAACAATTTGATTTAATTAGTTGCTAACACTTTTAAAACTCATTTTGCAAATACAATATTATGACACTTTAAGTGAAGATGATTTCATAAACAAATTTAATTTTGCAAAAAAACATTAATTTTAAATTGAATATAAATTCCTTATATTTGAATAGGGTATTGCATTATTGAAAAAACAGAAGATACCATTCAAATATTCAAGCCCAATAGTCAAAGACCCTATTCAAATAGAAATTAAAAAGTAACTAATTACTCAAGCCCAATATCAAGACCCAATAGCAAAGGGTTCTAAACACTACAAGAAATTTGAGTTACAATGACGCTACATCACGTCATTTAAAATCTATTTTTTCGTCACTGAGAATAATTGATTATGAAATTCAAGCGTCACAGAGGTTGTCACGGTATGACTGTCATATTAGGTGAAAGTGATAATTTTTCAAACGCGTCACCAAATATTCGGTTTTGATGATGCTGATATAAATTGTCATCATAGGTGATACTATTTGGTGACGCTGAATTCGTCACATAAGTGACTGAAAACTTGTCATATAAAGATCTGTATTGTCACTGTATGTTACCATTTTCAATGACGAACACTTATTATGTTATCAAAACATTTGACTTTCCGTGACAAATATAATTACAGTGACAATATTTATTGACTTATAATGACGCTCATATTGTCATAATTTGTATTACACATTTGTCAAATATAATGTAATTCGTCATGATAGATTTGTTTTATAGTGACGAAATATTGATCGTCACTGAACAACTATATTTGCAATGACAACCCAATGCGTCACCATTTACTATGAAAGGTGATGACATGTTCTGTCACAAAAAAATTAGCAATATGTGCCGAATATTATAATCATCACAAAAGATATATGTTCGATGATGATCTAAGAGGTACATAAGGTGATAAAATCCATTGTCATTAAATGAGTTTATATGGTGTCAATCATCACAAATGAGTTAGTTTAAGTGACAAGTTCAAAGTATTATGTGATTAAACAAGTTGTTATGATTTATAAAAGTGACAATTTAAAATTATTATGTGACACTTCAAGTTGTAATTATTGACTCAATAATGAGATTTCTTATTGTCACAATTTTATTATTCTTTCATGACAATATAAACAGTCCACAGTCCTGAATATATGCATTAATTTATCATAAACCGTGTAAAAAAAACATAAAGATGAAAAATAAAAATAAACAAGCATGAAACATTACAAGAGAAATGATAAGAGTATCCATTCCATCAAAATATTACTTGGAACATTCAGAACATAGGGAACTTCTACGGTGCCTTCACGGCACCATTCCCCACTTAGTGGGGTGCATTTACAACCATTAGATCAATTTTAGGTTTTCTAAATTAAGAGATCTATGGTTATAAATGCAGGGGGTGAGGGCATGGTGCCCTTAAAGGTACCGTAGAATTTTTCCAGAACATATACCAGAATAGTACTACAATTAGAGTACTTGGAACATTCAAGCCAAAAGATTACTTAAAAAATATTCAAAACATAAACCAAAATAGTTCTTGGAACAAACAACTAGATTAGGCAGTATGCCCACTCCCTCCAAACAGATGACAATCTTGAGATTGAGTATCGAGGAGATCATTAATCAATTTCTCAATGCAAGTACGCTTCATGGAAGCTTTACCAGGAGGAAATAAATCTGGTTGAAAAAGGAAACCATATATTTAGTCACTTGAGCATTAAAACATGTCTTATATGTTATCTAAGAGATAAATGAGTGTACCATAAGTAGTCAATGAAGCTCGGATCAACTTATCAAGTTCATTAAGATTGTTTTTTGTTTTTTTAACTTGTCAATGCATTTTTAAAGGTTGTCATAAGCAGTTTCAATTAATAGGAAGTTGTAAAGCTCCAACTAAAATGTTTTACTTAAAAGACCAATCGAGAGAAATCATCAGTATATTAATCAATAAGGTAAAAAAGAGCAGTTCGCAAGCTTCATATAGAAAGAAACAAACTTACAAATTTGGAAGAGGATGCAACCTCAAGAAAAGAACTCAACATAGTGAAGCAAGAAAATGTCATAATCATATGTGTTTTACTCTGGGTAGCTGCAAAGTCCAACAATTCAAGTCAAAGATCCAATATATCAAAAGCAAAATAATGCTAATGCAATCATACTTACTAATGATCAACAAGAGATGAGCATTATTGTTCACTAAAACATCCCAATAACACGTATAATATAAATGTTCTAAAAGAGTTATCTTAAACTTTTTATATACATTCTATTCATGCGAAAATTGAGCTTATGAATAATTATATTGAACATAACTCAAGCGGTATAAACTTCAGATTTCTGAAGTTTGAATATAAATCTTCCAATATTTCTTTCAGCCTTTCTTTTCACTCCTCCCATCGGTAAGTGTCATTTCAAGTTAGAGATTAACAAATCTCTTACAAAGATATTTCTTTAACTTGATCTGTTCTTTTTTCTTAGTTGCTTATTGTCAAATCATTAGGAAATTAGAAACAATAATGGCATTAAACAATAATAAATAACCTCCTCGAAGAATCCTTCTCAAGCTCAACCAGACTTGACCTTGAGGTTTGCTTCCATATATTGAACTTAACTCTTTAGAGCTTGATGAGAGATTATGTCTCATATGTAATGGTAGGTCAACAAGAATACGGGCTACAACTATTGTGGCAGCAGCTCGTGCGGGAAAATGTGCACAAAATTAGTCAAATGTGTAAAGTCCGAAGTAATTCAGAAACTCTCAGATCGCCCTAAACAATATTAAAAATCCTAATGCAAGTAGAAACGTTAATTTTGCATTCTTGTAGCACGAAGTTGGGTTTTCAGTCTTCCAATTTAAATAATAGTTCAAGAATTTTGAAGCCAATATACCATCAAACAAAGTGAAACGCATTCGGTCCACAAGTGTGGATTCTTGAATATTAAATTACAACAAATAACTATCAGCAGACCCGTTTTAGCCCCCCAGCCTCATGTCGAACTCAAAACAACTAAACATAATCATACTAGACTAGGTGTACTGAATTGAGGTTTATATACATATAGTAGACCAGGGGTACAAGTATTAACAAAGGCTTAAACTTTATTTAGTTCATAAACCTATACTAATGACAAACCCAAGTTGTCATAAAGCATCACCTCCATTACCATAACCAAGCACATTAGCACCTAAATTGCACACACATGATCGTCTCACACAGGATGTAATTTAGAAAGAAAGAAACATAATTTGTTTTATCCCACTACAATCAACATCATCAAATAATTTCTCATTCTTAACTTATCATACTATTGAATATAAAAACATTAACAATATTTCAAAACTTAGACAAAATAAAAATTCAACGAACTCCATTTTTAAATATAATTAGGACCAATTATCGTAGCCTTATATCATCTCACCTCATCAAACACGAGATTGATGAATCTTAACGACAATAGGAGTGTAAAGATGACTTCACACACTGGGACACCAACTTTTGCCAAAGGGTGAATAAACCATTGCAACGCAAACGCAAGCTGCTCCGGCATCGTCGTTGTTAAGCAAAGGCTAGCACTTTGGGATATCAGAAATATAGGACATGAAAATTGGCCCTGAAAAAAAAAAGAAATGGGCCCACTACAGAAAATATTCCATTTTGGAAATTTGAACAAGGAATTTTACATAGTCTAATTAAAGAGAAAAAATGAAAAAAAAAAAAAAAAAAAGACTTACAGTGAATGTTAGACATGCTGTTGTACTAGCGGCATAAAAGCCTTTCTGGGTAAGTTGAAACGGCCCAAATTTCATAATGACATATTTATAACCTTCAAAAGATGAAGGAGGGGCTGATAATTCAGTCAATGAGGCCGGTGGGGCTTCTCGAACGTAAAAGTGAAGGAGCACTATCGGTACCCAAACCCGTTAAAACAAACAAGATACCACAGAGCAATGTCACTCTTCCCAATTGATCCTACAACAATATTGGACATTTAATAAGGCAATTTACCTGCATAAACAAAGTACAATTACTACAAATTGGTCCTGGATAGATATATAAAGCACTTTTTTGGAGAAAGAAATGAATGTGTTTATCCTCCTTATAGTTATGCTAAAACTTTTACCACCAAACTTGGGAATAAATTAAAAAAACTACCCTTAAATTATTTTCCAGATAAGTCTCAATTTTAGTCATGCAACTCTTGGGGGTTGGCAGTCTTAATCCTTTAATTATTTTAAGCGGCAATTTCGGTCCTTGACGATTATGCGCTTGTCAAAATAGTAATTTCATTCTTATGATTCTCATAAGATTTTTTGGATATTTTTTCGCATTTAATGCCATTTTTGGGAATAAATCAAAAATTGCAACAACTTGAAACTAATAAGACCAAAAATGCACAGATTAAAACTTACAGGACCAATATTGCAAAAAAAGAAAAAAGGTTTATTTATTTCATTTTATTTTTTGAGATTAACCCTCCAAGCATGGGCAACGTTACCTTCCAGACCTCAGTAGGCTGAACCCATGTCGACAATAAGGCCAGAAAGGCTACTACTCCCACACGCATCGTCACATCGGATTTTGCTGGTAAAACTACCGACGCTAGCAGCCATGCCTACACTTTAAACAAACTCTTGGATTATTATGTAAAAATAATTGTAATATCAATGCATCTATACACAATTACAAACTTAATCTCTTACAGAAAATTTGAAAAATACAAATCAACAGAGATATGAGACAGACACAACATCTCTGAGTGCACATTATCATTATTATTATGAAACAAATGTAAAAGTTAATCGGCTTAACATCTTGTCCATGACTCACATGGACAAAACATAAAGAACAATACACTTAATCACTTACAAAACTAGAAGGTTACACTCATGCATATTACACTTGTTCAATGTAACCCGTATACCTCTAAGATCCAAATGTTACACATAGAAATGATATTAAGGTATTAGAGGTCTGAATTAATACAATATCCATTATTTTCTTATCTCACTAATTACCAACCTTCTGAATCAATTAAATTTGTAAAATTTATAAGAATGACCAAAGGCAAATATACAATAGTGAAAACAAGAAGAAAATAACAGCCATCCCAAAATTGTACTTTAATCCTTTTTTTATTTCAATCCAAAATTTCCTAATAATTTCTAAGACACAACACAAGAAACAAAGCCAAAATTAGCATTAATGAATTACTGAGTTATTATACAATCTTACACATTTGGGTTGAAAAGAATAGACCTAATCATCAGAGTAAAAAAGAAAAGAAAAAACATAGTATAACAATCCAATAAAATAATAAATAAATAAAGTAACTTAAATATACCATCTTAATTCTGGGATAACACTGTGCAAGAAAGTGGTTGGAGAAGAAGTGTACTGAGCAATTGAACTTGAAGTTGCCCCGTATATTGCTCCGAATACTTTCTCCTCGGCAAAGAAATTTCTGGTCATCCATTTTTCCCAGTTATTACTAGTGGGCCCAACGCCATTGTTACAGCTTGCTGCTGTGCATCTAATTTGAGGTTTGAGCTTAATTAGGTGGCGATGTTGTTGCGAGGTGATTTGGGAAGGGTTTGTGAAGGAAGAGAGAGAAGGGGATATGAGCAGTAGTTTTGGGTGCGTGATGAGGAGCTTTGGGTAGATTGGTCGGTTACTAAGTTTACTCAGAAAATCGTCATTAACACACTAAGTTCATAGCCTAATTCAGCCATCATACACCACAGTTTCTACATCAATTCAACCAAAATAGAAGATCAGACCCTCAATATCATCTAAAAAAAAACCATCTCATTCTAATTCCACGAACCAGAACCTCTGTCGAATTCAGCCACCATAATCGTCGGCGGTGGACCCCATCGCTCAGTCTAGGCTGCCTCTTTGCTGCTCACCGGCACATCGCTACCTCAGTCAATCTCCACCATTGTGATATGTGAGTGATGTATGTGTTTGTGAGGGCCGCGACGGAAGAGGTGAAGGAGAAAGGGACTTGTTGGTCCTTTTTTTTTTTTTCTGATCTGGGGATGGCAAGAGTAGGCGTGATGCTAATGGGAGAGTGAAGTGAGCTTTTATCCATTTTATTTTCCAATGGAAAGACAATTTGAGATCTAATTTATCATCTACCCAATTCGGTGATTAAAATCCACTTAATTTTTTGGGATAATAATGAGAGGCTCAGGGTTTGCAAACAAGAACATATTTCAGTCGACGATATTTAATTCAAAAAATTTTTAAATTCAACTTAAGTTATGATATAATTTATTGTGATTATACGATAATTATACGATGCTTAATTTTTGGGCATTTGATTATATATACATAGAGTCTTATGATAACATAAAATAATTATTGGTCAAAAATCTTAAACAGGTTATGGGTTTATATTGTAATTATATGATAATTATACAATACTTAATTTTTATATTGTTTAGTTAATAATGAATTGTATCTGAATTGAGTTGTTGTGTACTCATTCCTTTTATTAAATATTATTAGATTGGAGTTGGATATTGGCACGAGATGATGGAATTGGTAAAGAATTAATTAGTTTAATTATATATTGTCGTTTCAAAATTTGCATATTGATTACGAGTCATGTCTTGATATTTATTATTATTATTTATTATTATTATTGTTATTATTATTATTATTATTGATGTTGTTTTTTGTTAAGGTCAAATTATATTATACTAATTTATTTTCTTTAAAGAAATATGTGTTGGTATTATTTCAATAAAATTATTTATGATAATTTGTTTATCTTTTAAATTACTAAAACGTGTTTAGCTAAAATAACGTCTCTCGAATTATTTTTTTTAAAATATTAGTGTTTCCGCTTCTATGTCCGCTATGGAAAATTGTGATGTTACAAAATTCAACTATTTTACGCCTCATTCATTATCACAAATAAGCACATAAAAAAAAAAAACCAAACCTAAATCATTCGGTACCCCCCGTTGCATATAAAGCAAAACATATCAATAAAGAGTAAGAAAAGAGATAGGACCCTAATATTGTACTTGATGGGAAGAGTCGATTGATGACATCCAGGTAGGTGGTCAAAGAGAGAGGAACTTCCAAATATGGTAAGTGTGAAGAAAAGGAAAAACAAGAAACAAAAGAAAAACAAAATTACAAAGAACCTTTGTTATATTGTATTTTTTAAATTTGTAGTTTTCTTAGATTTTTTATTTCTAGTTTTTTCCTTCTTTTTTTTTTTTTTGTATCCTGTGTGCTTCTATTTATTTGTGTGTGTAGATGAAATGTTTTGAGAAGAGTAACATAATTTCTTTGTAAAGGGCAAAAATTGCAAAATTGACCGCAGTAACTCAATATCACAAAATATATTGTGTAATGATTTTAATTCGTAATTTTTTTTAAATATGATTGAGATGTGCGCATTCAATAGTGTTTCTAAATTATAATAATTATTAATACTTAATAAATAGGAAAAATTGTCAAATAGTCCTCCAAGTAGAGGTTCATTTGTCAATTAATTTTACATCCAATTTTCAGTTAAATAGTCCCTACTTTTGTCAAATAGTCCAAAATTATAATATGAATATGGCACAATACCCTTACTATGAAAAAATAATAAAAATAATAATAATAAATAAATAAATAATAATAATAATAATAATTGGGGTAGCAGGTGGCTCTAATAGACAAACACTGATTAACAATATGTCATATGTAATTTATCTTTTAATTAAGATAACTAATTTAGATTTTTTAATTATATATGCTTTATTTTATTTTTTATATTAAAAGAATAAAAGAAAAATATTGAATTGAGTAAAAGAAAATTGTTGATTTGACCAAATATAATTAAAAAAAAATAAGGGAAGATTTAATAAAAATATATTAAAGTATGTAGATATTAGGCTCTGATGATACGCAAGTGAGAATTTTGTAAACTAATTATTCAAACTTTATTTATAATCTTTTATATTTATTTTAAATAATTTTATTATTAATAAAAAAAAATTAGATTTCTTTAATATTTTTTATTTACTGACTTGGCATTTTTTGTTTAAATTCATAGAGAGTCAAATATCTCTACAATGAATTATCTTAGTAAAGATAATTTGGTAAATATAGAATTATAATAATATTACTTAATTTAAAAATAAGAGGCACCATTGGGTACAAAACTAAGGTTCATATAGTTTTTAATAATTTTTTATTTGTACTCAAGATATAAGAGGGAACTGTGACGTCAAGCCATAGTAACAAAATATCGATACCGGTATCATTCGACACTGTTAATAATTTGAATTTCATTCAAGTTTTATTCGAGAATAAAACGGACAAAATGCGGAAAAAGATTGCACTGATTTTGTATAAATAATTATTTCGCAATAAAAAGAGTTTTCCACATTAATGTTAATTATTTCTATTATAATTATGACAAGTTAAAGTAAAATATTATTTATGATATAATCAATTAATCATAAAAGTTAAAAATAATCTTAGAGAAATAAGAATAATAATTTTAAATATTGATATTTTTTATTAATAAAATAAAATAGGAAAAATTATTTCCCCCCAATGTATATATTTTTTTAAACATTCCCCCTTTAAGTATTTTTGTTCCATTTTGCCCCAAATGCGTAAGATTTTTAAATGTTACCCTCTAAGAAAACCGTTGGATTCCTACCAAGTTCTTTGACCAATTTTCAACAAAATTATTATTATTATTATTATTATTATTATTATTATTATTATTATTATTATTATTATTATTATTATTTCTTATTTTTTTGACTGAGAAATTCTCCATTTGAATATGAAATTAGCTGGAAACTTACCTACCGATTTTAATTTACTGGTTTTAATTATTTTTTTTACTTATTTCAATAAGGTATTCACACACACACACACACACACACACACACACACACACACATATATATATATATATATATATATATATATATATATATATATTGCATAATTAAAATAATTCAAGATTTTTAAAAGAACGGAGGTGTTATCTATAATTTACACGTACATCGGAGGTGTTTTCCTCTCTAAATAGAACGTTAGTGTGTGCTAACTCAACTCCTAATATTTTGTATCTTTACTAAATTATTGTTTATGAATCTATCGTGTTCCTGAATTATTAGAAATATTTTCATTTGTGATATAATATTTATTTGACATTTGTTTTCATTTTCATCAATATTATAGAGGACAAATTCTTACTCTTTCTATTAATTTAGGTTTATTTGTTATGTGGTTATACGCGTGTGACCCGTTGACTTTTTGAATACATAATGAGTTGGGGGTTTTATTTAATAAATTTCGTGTAGTACGGGTTTTATTTGACAATAAAGCGTAAAAATATTTTTAGCACAAGTTGCAATAAATAGTTTTCCCTAATAATCTCACACTTACAAACTGCCTGCCGGCTTTTTAAACCGGCTTTTTAAACCAGACGAGGAACTAAATGAACTTTTAAAAATGTAAAATCTACTAGAGTACATTTAATGTAGGCATATGATAAAAGTAAAAGAACATTATCTAATATTACTGTATTTGATTAACCAAGTGATGCTTTAATTTTCGTTTCTTGTCATTTGTCATGTGGAACATAATTGATTGATTAGAAGCCAACTGATAAGACAAGAATTAAATGCTATTTTGAACATTCGCGGTATGAGAATTCCTTTGATATAACACAATCGCAACATGTATAACGACGAAGACCTGACCAAATAAATTAAACATACTCGAATAAACTTAATGAATAGTTTAATATGTATTCAAATTCACAAAGTCATACAATATATTATTTATTTATGTAAAGTTGGTTTCATAATTTATTTAGATATATACAGTAACAAAAACTAAAAATTCATATTTGATTGTTAGGGAATTATTGTTTTTAATATGATAGTATTTGACGTATTACATTTATGTTTCTATATTATTAAATTCCCTTTTTGCACATATATGAATTTTTAATTTCCATATTTATTACCCAATCTTATATTTTACACAATTAACTCAATAAAATTTAAACGATTATCAATTTAATATGTTAATTTTGTTTTAGTTCATATTTAGTTAATCTCAATTTAATATAGTGCGAATATTGATGCAATATAAATATTAATTATTTTTATTTAATATAAATTCATTTAGTGTAATTTAGAATTTGAATAATAAAAAAAATAAAAGAATCTCCGACTCCATTAAATTGAATCGAATCGATTGAAAACCCCGAACGGTCAAATTGGAAAATAGACGAACTTTTCCGATTTTTGAATAAAATTCCGTAAATTAATTTTTTTTGAAAAAGTTGGCATCGTATCCCTTCGATCCATGCATCCCCTATCTATTTTTATTTTTATATTTGATATGGATTATTAATTTGTATATTTTTATATATTTTGCCATGTTTATGTATTGATTTTATTAAATTTTTCTTGGAATTGATGTGAAAATTTGCATTTATCATTTTGTTATGTGTTTTATACATTAGTTTTTGGTTTAATTCTAACTGGGAAAGGATGGAAGAAAATTATAATAAAATAAAATAGCACATATTTATTAATAATAATAGAACCATATCTATCAACAACTCTAATCAAACTTTTGTAAAGAAACATAAAATAAAACATATTTAAGCCAATTTATTTGTGGTTCTGTTGGTCCAAAGGGTAGAGAGCTCGCAAAAGATGAAACTCTCAAAAGCTTTTGAAAACACGCGAACATTGCCCACGTTCTCCTTGCAAAATCCATCTTCATTTTGCCTCCTGCAACAATTTATCTTGGCGCCAAAAATCCCCCACATCCATATCCGTATTCCACTCCGCGACAGTTAACACAAAGTACAATTCTTTCCCTAATTTTAGGTTTTTATGGATGACAGTCATACTAAATAGACACAGGTGTGAATCTCTCGCTCCATAGAAATATGTTTATAATTTTGTGAATCTATGATATTGCATTATTTTTGTGAATTTCTTGTATTGCGTTTTTTCTAAGCTACATAAAGTTTTGGGCTTTTGATCTTTTTGCAGTAGCGGCCATGGAGCAAACACGTAGAGAATGTGTTCGATAAAATGCCAAAAAGAATAAAAATTTTAAATTATATCTAATTACGAGGTGCTTCACATGTATAATTTCTTCGTGCTTTCTTATCAGTTATTTGCTATTGCGGATCAAGTTGAACTTAATTATTGGGATGCAACGGACCGATCTAAAGAGGGTAAAATAATAACATTGCAACAATCTAGAAGGTGTTCCGAGAGGATGTAAGGTGTCCAGTCCCAAAATTCCACCGTTTAGGCCAGTTTCTACCTTTATTTATTCTTTAAATAAATATTTGTTTAAACCTTCATCGTTTACAGCGTTGAGCTTCCCGATAAATCTAGGCCGTCCAATGGGAGCTCGATCTTGAACCAACAATGTGCATGCTCAAGCAGAGGCTCTAGCCACTCCATCTGGAGCCACACTTAGTAGTAAGCAATTCTCGGATTTTGAACTTAAAGTTTCTGTGAAGTGCATTCATACTTAAGTTTCTGGTCTAAGTACGTAGCAGGAATTTATATTTTGTTATATTTTTCATTTTTCCTTCATGCTTCTAATGAAAAAAGTTGCTTTGATACACACGCTACATAGTTAAAACAAATTACGAACTTGTCTTGTGATTTTTATCCCAGTTGCCCCTTTTCTCTTCGCCCTCTCCAGTTACATGTTACAAGTACAAGTCGGCCCTTTTTATTTTTTATTCTAATTATTATTAGTTTTTAGTTGTATCTAAGAATATATAGTTTTATAAATAAATTAAAAAAAAAAAGAAAATAACATAGCTTTGCAGTAAGCTCATTTTTCTTTAAAAATATATTTGGAATTGTCAGTTCTTAACTTTTAGCTGTATTTAACTGTTGATCATTTTTGTTAGAAGAATTCAAGTACTCCCTTGAATTTTTGATTGTAATTTCATTCAAGTTTTGGGATTCATTTTTAATTCAAGTAAGGTTTCTTTTATTTCATGCTTTGTTCTTCAATTTCATGCATGTTCATCAATTTATGCTTTTTGCCTTAACTCTTTGATTTCTTGTTAGATCTTTTGAACCGTCCATGGAATCTAGATGAGTGACACGTCTAGATCATAGATCGAGTCTCGGATCGTTTTATTTCAAGTGTTTCATATGCTTTATTTTGGTTATTATGTTCATGCTTTGTTTCATACTTAATCCTCGATCTATGCTTTGTTGCTTGTTAATTCTCGTAAAGTAATAATCTTTGACGTCAACTTTCATTGCTCTTTCTATTCATGCTTTTGATTTTTGTCAATTTGCATTATTCAAGTTTTTATGTTCATGCAAGTATGGTTGTACCTTGATCTTTCATGCTTGTACTTGGTGAAACACTGCTTGTTCTTGCTTATTTTCATTATTGGTTTGCATTTTCGTTTTGAGGCATACGACGAGGCATCCGACCAACTTGCATTTTACATTTCCTAGTGTAGTTTAGTTAGTTTATTTGCTTATTTTTTATTTTCTTTCAATTTCCAAATCTATAAACACCTTGATTCCTCAATCGAATCGATCTCCGATAATATCAAGCCAAATGAACTTTTATTTTCAAAACCACTAAAAATCACACAACAAAATAGCGTCGTTGCGACTTGACTTGGTTAAGATTTTCGATTTGATTGTTGTTTCTTTTGTTTTTAGCCTTCTTTGTTATTTGACATTTTTTTTGTTAAGTATGCAAGGTACGTATAGCTATGGTGGATACATTCCCAACATGGGAGGGCACGGTGCAAACCATGTTGGGAATGGAATGTTGTATAATGGTTTTGGCAAAGTTCGAGGGCATGGTGCAAACCACGTTGCCAATGGTGGATTCGGCTCTGGGCAATCCAACATAGGAGGACATGTTGCAAACCATGTTGGGTATAATGACTTCTCGGGTACGAATGGTTCGTATGAGGATATGGTGCTTCTAATCACTTTCCGAATATGCACACTCCGAATTACAGTTCACATAGTGGTTATGATGCCCCAAATCAATTTCCGAATATGTCTAATGGAGGCTTTTCTAGTCCGAATGGGAATGTTGGTGGCCAATTTCCGAATCACGGACCGTATGGAAGCCCTGATGCTTACAATTTCAATCATGACCCGATTGGTACCATCAATAGTGCTCAAATTCTCGATCCGTATGAGTTGATTGGCGGTGTGAGCTCTAATTCCCAAAATGCCCCCCCCCCTCCCTCTCACGATTCCGATGAATGCTCCTACTCCATCCCCCGATCCGACCCTCTTGACTATTATGCAACAATTGAAATCTTTGTCCGATAAGGCGGCTTCGTTTGATGCTCGATTCAATGCTCTTGAAGCTACGGACGACGAGTTACACACGACATTTGTGCAATTAGAGAGTGATATGACCATGCTAATTGAAGCTAATGAGGACGAAATATTGCCAAGCCAACCTTCGCATCCCCTTGCGGTCAGGGTCCTTGATAAGTGTGGGGTGGTTGATGATGAGCTTGTCCCGCCGTCCGAAGGGGAGGTGGTTTCTATTTCAAGTGTTCTTACTCCTCTCGAATCCAACCCCGTGGACCCTACGTTGGCAAAGGCATTTTCCGATGGCCTACTCAAATCTCCAACCTCTAAAGCCCTTATGCCTTATCCTTCTACAATCCCTTTTGAAGAGTGGTTACATGTGGATGTGATCCGAGAATCGGTCAAACAAGTTTATATAGATGAAATGAGCATTGAGGATGCGTTTGCCTCGGGGCTTGTGCTAAAAGTTGTGGAGACGATGACGAAACCCTTGTTTACCTCGACGATTCATTTGTGCTTGAATGTGCCCAAGAGTTGAGCAATAAGGATAGTATATTTGTCGTTGAGGGCACCGACGAATCTTTGGCGGGGAAGGAGGAGATCATTGATGATATGATTGAAAATCTTGAAGAGTACCTTGGAGGGATCGGTGATTTGTTCGAATTAACCCCAACAAGATCGAGGGGAGGCACAAGCCCGAGCCTAAGCTTCCCTCATATCACCTTAAGCGTGCTTATTTGGAGAAAGAGGAGAGCCAACCGATTACCATCTTGGCGAATTCGGATCGAGGTGAAGAGGAGAGGTCGGTTGAAGTGCTTAAAGTTCTTAAGGGTGCTATTGGGTGGAGACCCGGAGTTGTTAAGGGAGTTACCCCTTTGAACCCACATGTTGAAGAGATAGTGAAAGCTGGGAATTGGAGGTTGTTGTAGGAAGGATTGGTGTTTGTGATTTCCAACAGAGAGTGAGTGAATCCCATTGACTTGGTACCAAAGACGAGCGGCATGTTCGTTTTTGAGGATGGAAAAGAAGAATTGTTGGCACGAGGGCTACGACGAGATGGAGGATGTTGATCGATTCTAAGAAGTTAAATGCGACTATCAAGAGAGATCATTTCCCTCCACCGTTTGTCGATGAAAGGTTAAACAAGCTAGCCGGCCATTATTCCTATCGTTTCTTGGACGAGTTTTTGGGTCACTTCAAAACTACCATTCCACCCGAAGACCTAGCCGAGAAGAGTCTCATTTTCCCATTAGGAGCGTTAGCTTTTTGGCGGATACTATTTGAGCTATGCAATGCACCAAAAACGTTCCAAAGAATGGACCCTCCCGACAAGGAGGATATTGTTTTGGTGGATCCTCCCGCTCTCTTTCCACCTTGACCAAAAAGGGAGTTCGTCAAGATGGTGACGTAAAACAAGCGCTTCTTGGGAGGCAACCCAAGTTCTTGTTATTTATTCCTTTTATTTTCTTCTTTCTTTCTTATTTTACAAAAATCCAAAAACACTCGAAAAACTCAAAAGATTAAAAAAAATTGTGTTTCTTTTTGGTCCTTGTTTTGTTTTGTTTCATGTGCATATTTTCTTGTGTTTTTTACTTTGTGTGATTTTCCTTTTTAGTGTTTTGCTTTCCGACTCCAACTTTTACTGATTTGATAAGCTAGTAGTGTTCATGGAGCCGGGAGAAACAAGCCATGCTCGGTTCTCGCTTGGATTGCTTAGATGCTTAAGTGGACCCCACCGAGCTCGACCCAAACTCGCTCAGTTAAGGAAGTTTCTATCTCACCCTCCTTTTACTTGATTTTCATTAAAATGCAATGAGGTCATTGTTTGGTTTAAGTGTGAAGTAGGTAGGTGGTTAGGGTCCGGGTGTCACAAGCATGATTTGTCGTTTTTAACTCGAGCCTTGGCGAAGTGACGCATTCTTGGCAAAGTGACGCTTACTATTTGCGCATTTATATTGTTGAGTCATTTTTGTGTCTTTTATGTCTTTATTACATTATTGAGCAATCACCACTTGCTTGGAGGTTTGAATAGTTTACTTGTCGGGTTTTTACATGTTTATGCCCTCTTGTGTGAGAAGTTAGATTTTTGTGCTTCGTCCAAAACCCGCCTATATATATAATCAACATTTACTCGTGAAAAGATTGCAACGTTATAAAATATCTTTTGATTTTGTTTCCAAAACTCGATGCAAACTAGTGAGTAGCCTTATGTGAATTATCGGTTTTGCTTGTATTTTTATGAAAATTGCATTGAGGTGGCTTGATTTTGCTCGTACATGACTGAATTTGGAAATGGCCTCGAGTCACATATATCACCCTTATTCCGGCCATATTCAAATATATAAGCTACTTAAAAATCCCAAATGAGCCCCCTTGAGCCTATGCCCCGTTTCTTATTAACCGAGCTCGATTTTAACTCTTATATCTTCATAAATAGTGAGGTGAGAGTGTATATTGTGAGTTGACTAGAAATGTGTGGGATCAATTTTGGGTTTCGGATTTTAAGTTGCTTATACAAAAATAAATGAAGTTAAAACATAAAGAATAAAACTCCAACACAAACCATGAATTCGAGTGAAAAGCCTAGTTCAAAAAGGCTAAATTTAATGAAAAGAAGCAAATTCAAAAAGCTTCTAAGTGTTGTGAAATAAATTCGGAAAAGCGTGTGAGTATACGAAAGGGTTTCGAACGAAAGTTTGGTGATTTGGGGAAGGGTGAAGCGATTTTCGAGCTTCGGAATTTAGAAGTTAGGATTTCGTGTGTTATTGATCACGTTTGATCGTGTGTTAGCCACTATATCCAAATATTACATACCTTACCAAAGAACCAACATTACAACCCGAAATAAAGACATCTTTTGATTCTTGTTTGATCATGTACAATGGGTGATTTTGAGTTTCTAATTTGTGAAATCTTGACGAGGTGCATACATTGTCCGACTCGAGCATATACACGTCCCTTACTAAACACTTGAGTGAATTGAGTGAACACCCTCAAAATTCCATTTGTGAGGAAGTCATCGATTTGGTTTACATTTGAGAAGGGGTAATACGAGCAATGCTTGACGATAACGAGTTTATGTTGATACTTTAATCATATTAATAAGGATTAGCACAAGGATTTTTCTTTTTACATAATGTTCATTGCATGTACATCCTCGATCCTTTTCGTTGTTCGAGGACGAAAAACCGATAAGTGTGGGTTGGTTGTTTTGAATGTAATTGTGGTATTTTTCTCATGATTTTAATTAGATTTTTATGTTGATTTTAGTAGTTTTTAATCGAGTTTCGTTAGGTTTTTCGTTTGTTTTCTCGTTTTTGTTATTTTTTGTGTTTCTTGTTGATTTTATCTTTAATTGGGTTAAATAGATTTATTTAGATTGAGGTTTTGTGAAATTCTTGGGTTTTTATGTTCAAAATTCCTATTTTTATAGGCCAAGGCATTGAGGACTAAAATTCAAGCCAAGTCGTGCCAAATTCAGTGCCAAGAGCAACTCCAAAAAGGGGCAAACATTCTAGAATTGTAACCATCCCTAGCCATGCCTTGCCAAAACTCGCGCCAAGGCATGGCATATGCCAACTTTGAAGCCAAAACCTGTGCCAGGCCGCCCGCCCACGCGCGCCTGCGCGCATCGCCTGGTAGCGCCCGCGCGCATGCCTTGCCCAGCTGCCGACGCCATCCGCTCGCCAACCCACGCCACACATCACGCCATCCGCTCGCCAGCCCAGTGCCCAGGCCCCAGACTGCCGGCCACCAGCTCCCATGTTCGGCCATGGCCGAGCTTCCTCGATCCATGGTCGAGCCACCTTGAGCCAAATCGAGCCAAAATGTGCCAAAAGGTTAGCCAAGTGTCTAGGAAGGTCAACACGGGTCAAATTTGATCAAACCCAGGGAATTCAAACTTTTTGGCTAATTTGGCCCATTTAAACCCAATTAATTCTATTATAAATAGAACCTAACTCTCATTTTGTAAAAATACCTCCTCTCAACCTGAGCTTGGGTTTGGGATTATTTTCTCTCTCTAAATTTAATTACAAGCTTTTACTTGGGTTTGTAAGCTCAAGAAGAATTCAAGTACTCCCTTGGATTTTTGATTGTAATTTCATTCAAGTTTTGGGATTCTCTTTTTAATTCAGGTAAGCTTTCTTTTATTTCATGTTTTGTTCTTCAATTTCATGCATGTTCTTAAATTTATGCTTTTTGCCTTTACTCTTTGATTTCTTTATCGAGTCTCGCATCGTTTTTATTTCAAGTGTTTCATATGCTTTATTTTGATTTTTATTTTCATACTTAATCCTCGATCTATGCTTTGTTGTTTGTTAATTCTCGTAATGTTTTAAATCTTGACGTCAACTTTCATTGCTCATTCTATTCGTGCTTTCGGTTTTTGTTAATTTGCATTATTCAAGTTTTTATGTTCATGCAAGTATATGGTTGTACCTTGAACTTTCACGCTTATACTTGGTGAAACATTGCTTGTTCTTACTTATTTTCATTATTATTTTGCATTTTTATTTCGAGACATACGATGAGGCATCCGACCAACTTGCATTTTACATTTCCTAGTGTAGTTTAGTTAGTTTATTTGCTTATTTTTCATTTTCTTTCAATTTGCAAAGCTATAAATATCTTGATTTCTCAATCGAATCGATTGCCGATAATATCAAGTCAAATGAACTTTTATTTTTAAAACCACTAAAAACCACACAACACCATCCATGATTAATATTAATTCTTTTGGCTTTCTGTGGCCAAACCTTTTATTTCAGCGCCATTAGTTCGTTTGATAGAAATAAATAAAATGGTTAAAAATTAAGTAAATGTTATGAATAAAAAATTAGATTTTAATTCCCCTAATAATTACATTTATTATTTTTTTCAAGTTGGGGATTTAGGGATTTTGGTAACAAGAATGAGTCTTATATACGCCACTTTGAATTTGTGACAAAATAAAATGAATTTTCAGTAAACTTTTATGTGAGGATTAAAATCTTCGTATTTAAATCTGAGGGAGAAATTCATTATGACTCATTGTGAACCAATTAAATCAGACATAAATTGGAGGACTAGGTATAGTTCCTCATTAAGAAAAGCATTCCCGAGAGAGATCACTGGCTATTAATAATGTCCCGTTAAATCGAATTGGTAAATGTTAATATAACATCTTACCTCTAATACCCTTATCTTAATGGTAATACTCCATGGAATTAACAAAACGTAATTGTATTTAATTATTTAAGACAAAATCTTTATAATGACCAAGACACGGTGATAAAAGAATCTCCATTGCAATAATTTTGAACGAGAGAAAAAATAATAAATAGTAAACAACCGTTCGTATAACACATTAAATATTAGATATTATCAAAAACAATATCTAATTAACATTTCTTCTAAATGCCAACAAATAATTTGACATATATATAACATAAACATTGGTTCAAGAAGTTTTTATTATAATGTAAATGTCTTTTTACACTTAAGTAAAATAGTCGTTGCGTTGAAAATACTCAAGATAGTGACAATCCCACTAACAGTTATGCATAAAAAATATTGTGTGGCCGTTACACGGTAACTCTTTCATGCGGGGGCACTTTTATAATTCGAATTAGGTATTTCTCAGATAAGATTCAGATGTTTTTCTAGTGCTTAATTTCATCTTAAATGCAATAGATGTAGTTTATGCTGTAATTAATTGAGTTCCATATTTGATTTAAAGCATTACTCAGGAGTTTGTGAAGTGTTGAAGATGGTAGATCAAAGCTAGAGTCATCTCCAGAATTACGGACGTCGTAGGCAAACAACTAAAGGCTAGTTAAATAATTAATTTTAGATACACTAGAAATCATTATATTATTGATGAATGTAAAAAAAATTAACATTTAAGAACATCAAAAAAAAAAAAAAAAACTTGGATTACTTGTTCTATTCGGCTAAAATACATAATTAGTCTATTAAGTTTTGGACTTCACAAAAATGGTCCACTAAATAAAAAGGTGGTAAATTTAGTCCACCAATTAAATCTTTGTCGCACATTTAGTCCAATTTTGGGAATTTTGACCAAATGACAGTCGGTCAAAATCCAAAAAGTTGCAAATTAAGTCCACCAATTAAAATTTTGTCGCATATTTAATCCAAACTCTTGTTGCAAATTTAGTCCACCAATTAAAATTAGACTAAAAATACGACAAAATATTTAATTGGTGGACTAAATTTACCATCCCTGTATTTAGTGGACCATTTTTGCCAAGTCCAAAAAGTTAATGGACGAATTTTATATTTTACCCTATTCTATTCCAAGTCACTTTCTTTAATATTTTCTATATCACATGTATTTTAATTTTTTATTTTTTTTAGCCTTTGAATTTGAAAAAGTAATTTTTTTTAAAAGCGATGTATTTATGAAATTAATATTAATCAGAATATATATTCGATTTTTGCTGTTTTAAATAGGTCTTGCTGATTTGAAAACATAATTATTTGGTCATTTTCGATTCTTCCGTCCCTGAAATTAAGTGGATTTCGTTTGTTTTGTTAGCAGTTCCTAATTTTTAAAGGTCCTAATTTTTTGTTCATTTTTCCTTTCTCCGAAAAGATTAGCTACAGTGAGGAAAAGGGCCCATCTTACAACTCCCAAGGTTTGCTTATATTGACGCAAATCAGTTTTTACCAGTGAATTTTACATATCGCCATAAATATAATCATCATTGTTATTTTTTTTTTCAATTAGTGTTACTTTTTTATGTTAATGAAATGATAAAGAAAAAAAAAAATTACAAACCCGAATTATGATAATTTTGACATTTTGCCTGTTAAATTTTTTTTTTCGTGCAAATTATCTCCCAAAATGTACGAATTTTATACTTAACCTCTTGAACTCCTATATTTTTGTGGAAATTCTAGCAGGATCTCACTCGTGTGACATGCACGCTAACATATAAGCGGTAAAATTGACTTTTCATCTCCTTCGTATAACTCCCGCTCAAAATAATGGCACGGAGCACTACGTAGGTTCCAAATCCTACGTGTATACATATATTAATGTGAACATTATATATGTTAACAGGTCACACGAGTGCTCACGTGTAATTGTTTTGAGAAGGAGTCATAAGTAAGAGATGGAAAGTCGTTTTTACCCCTATATAACACGAGTGAGCTCCGACCAAATATTCCACAAAATACGGAATCAGGAGGTTAAGTTCAAAATTCATACAGTTTAAGGGGTAATTTGCACGAAAAACAAAATTTAGAAGGCGAAGTATCAAAATAATTATACTTCAAGAGGTAAAAAAAAATTCTCAATGATAAATGTAAATGATTATGATCTGCATACTTAATTTATTGTCAGCATGGGCAATATGAATCTAAGTAGCGTTTACATTAATGTGGGTTGAGATAGGATCAGGGCCGGTCCTAACTTCCGGGGGACTATAGGCGATATTTTAATTGGGGGCTCAATTTGAGTTTAATTTAAAAAAAGAAAGAAAAAAAAAATTAGCACTTCCTTAAATAATGCCGGAAATTATCTTGAACTCAAACACCAATGTTCTCGTATTTTTTGAAGCAAAAATGTGAAACATCACATCTCTTTAGAAAGAATAATTGGAGTTTATAATAAATGACAAGATTATTTAACTGTTTATACATCTAAATAAAAGAAATCACATAATATAATCTTATTAGTGTTAACTACTTATTTCCATTATTCATGAATATCAAAGTTGATTATAATGATTTAAAAGAATAATTTACAAAAAAGAAATTAAAAAAAAAGAAAAAACTAAGATGAAAAATGTTCTGAAGGTGAAATAAAAAATATGAATAATCATCTTCAAAAGATGAAAGTGCAATATAAATAATTGGGATTTCAACTTTCACGGAAGAAGATGGAAAAAAATAAAATTTCACATTTTAATATTTTGAATCATCATTTTTTTCATATTTATATAATATTTTATTTTTGAATTTGGGCCCCTCAAGATTGGGGGCCCTAGGCCCAGGCCCTCTATACTATACTATACTATACTATACTATACTATACTCTATATATATATACAAGGAATCGACCCGCGCTTCGCTGCGGGTTGAATATGCTATATATAAATTATTTGCAATATTTTTATATTTGCAACATGTTTAAAAATTAATATCATGTGATGTTAATTGTAACCAATAAATTTGTGTATGAAATATATAATGGTAATTTGAAGAAGTTTTATAAGAAAGTAAGGTGCCAAAGAGAATGTTTAAACTAATCAATACATGTTTAATACTAAAAAATATATGTAATTTAATAATTTTTAAAAATCGTATGGATACTTAACATTCAACAAATATAACTTTTAATACTAACTTTCACTATATAAACATTAAAATATTTACAGAACCCCACAAACTTAGATGATGAATAGTACAGTCGAAGTTGTATCCAATAACAAAAGATTATCAACCTTGTAGTTGAATTTCCATCCCACAGCATAATGTACTGAATATTATGCCTGAAGTTGTAACCAAAATTGTAGGCAAGATACATTCAACATACTTGAGGTTGGAGCTAGTATCATAGGATAATTAGAAGCATGTTTGAAGGTTCAACCTGCACTGTGAGCTAACCAGTTCTATTCTTGAACCATCAACTAAGTTCTAGTCAAAACTACTCATATTAACATATATATGCACAGACAAAGATATTGTGGTAATTAGAATAATATAAGGGGTTTGCTCATAGATGTTCATATTGCAAAAGACCATTAGTGAGGGCAAAATGAATAAAAGGCAGTGAAGTGCTTGTCTAGTTAGCTCATTCTTGAAGGACCTTCTTGAGTCGCTGAGATTGAGGTAAACCAAATAATCAGGCATTGCTACATCTTTTATTTGGTTAATGAAATTAGTTCTTTATTACAAATGTAGTGTTTCAGTTTCTTTGCTGGTGATTCTTCGGTGAAAAGGTCGCTTGGGATCTCGAGAGCTGCCGGAGAAAGAGAAATTTGTTGATCGGTTGTGAGATGATATTTGACTAGTGTCATGTTGGAGTCTTCAGCCTCCGAGATTGAACCAATAATTGCTTTACCTTTATCTTTGGCAGACAGAGGTGGCTTTGATGTGTTCGGTTGAAACGAATTTTTTTTTTTACCTTAAAAGTAGCTGCTGAGATGCTTGATCGGTTAAACCAACTATAAAGTTATATTCATTATTGATAATTCCCTTCACAGTTTCAGGTAGTTGGTCATTTTGCACACCTTTTGAAATCACAGAACTTGTAAGCTGGAATGTAGTCAATTTTTTTATCTGCAATTCCACCAAAGATAACAGCCTCCAATTTTCCAGTGTCATCTTGAAGAGTCAAATTCAGCCGCATACTGTTAATAATACCAACAACTAATCAAATGCATTGAAACATATGGCATAGAATAATTAAGACTCACTTCCATTATAAAATAAATAATATTAACAGAAACTAACTTATAATATATAATTATTACTTTCTATGAATATCAATAAAGAGAGGATAACTGTATAATACCTAATTCTTAATTGAGAATTAAGAAATATAATGTAAAAGCAATTCCAATAGTGGAGTACCAACCAATGTCATTGAAGGCTGTACAGTAACATGGAGTAATAGAGTATAGTATTTGAGTTACAATTCTGCAGATGACATGATTCATTTCCAATTTTATTTGTTATCTTTGAATTCTTCTTTATATCTAATATATTTTTATTTTTCTGTACTTTATTTAGAAGTTCTAAATTTTAAACCTTCAGTTGTTATTGTTTGTATAATATTAAATTTTGTTAATTACTATTATTTCTTTATTAATAATATTTAGTTTTGTTTTTTAATTTCTATACTTTGAAGTAAACATGAAGGATATACTAAACATTATAATAATTCATAATTTAATATATAAATTATACTTGCTAGTTAATAATAACTAAAAAATCTGCTTTTTAAAAAGTTTATTGTTTACATACCCTGATTTCTTTTAATTAATATATTCATTGTTCTTAATTAAACTGAACTTCAGTTTAAATTTTTATCTATTTAATTAAATTAATAAACATTTAAAATAATTGAGAAATTTAAACCCAATATAAATTGCAAAAAAAAGAAGAAGCCGAAGAAGAAGAAGAAGAAGAAGAAGAAGAAGAAGAAAAAGAAGAAGAAGAAGAAGAAAAAGAGAATAATCAATTATTTACATGATGAGACATGATTTTATTCTCCTTCAAGCAAATAACTCTATATTACTATAGAGTTCATGGCATTCTCCTATAAAATTTATTATTTGTATACATTGTGGGTAATGCAATTGAGTTTATAATATATATACCTATTTCCAAGAAAAAAAATCATACCAATATTATTGCAATGAAATAATTATTTTCTTGCAATAAATGAGAGGAACCGTTTATTTTATTAATTGAATATTCAGATAATAAAACAAAATAATATTACAATGTTGTAATTCATTATATAATAAGATTTAAAAAAAAAGTTATAAAAACCTGAAAATGAAAAATCAATCATTGAATATTTCTATATTACTATAATGTTCATGTCATTTTCATATAAGATTTATTGATTGTATATTGCGGTGACTGCATTCGAGTTTATAATTTATATTACCTATTTAAAATATAAAATATCACCGATATTATTGCAATAAATGAAATAACTATTTTGATTGTTTAGTTGAATAATCAGATAATGAAAAAAAAAAACATTACAATGTTGTAATTTATTATATCCTGGTTAAAGAAAAAAGAAAAATAAAATATGTAGTTTCACTGTCTTTGTAAATTTCATATCAATTTCGGAACATAAATATCTTTTTTTTTTTAAAGAAAAATTTATTCAAGCATTAAAAGAAAAATATTTATTTATGTTGTTTAACTGAGACAATGTTATTGACCAATATTGGCTTGCAAACACAGGTAAGTTCCTTGTTTTTACAACTAACTTATTGATAGGAAAAAAAATAGAGGCTGTAACTTACATAAGTCTTGGTGTTATTGGTCTGTATTGAGCGCAAACAAATGAGTTATTTCCATCTTTCGCTTTGAATGTGCACATTGAATATGCCTTAATAATAATAATAATAAAGTAAAATTATATGATTATCAAACTTATCCTCTTCTCAACATGATCATATAATTAATAACTTATATTAGCACACCATTAATCAAAAAAAAAAAAAAGGAAGAAAAAAAGCATGTATGTTCATAATATGTATGTTCCTAAATCACAGTTTAAGTTTATAATATGGATCTCCAAAAGATCAAATTTCTAAAAGTCCATAATTCAATCCCGACTCATGCCACCATTAGGGCAGTAGTACTGTGAAAGTCATTGAAAAGCAAAAAAATCCCTCTATTTACCAAAACTTGAACCAGAATTTTTTTTTCTATTCTGAAGAACAAATATATTTAAAGAACTTCCTTAAATTCAGTAACATATGTCATATAATATAACAAAGGAATTTTTTCAACATAATATGAATATGTAATTAGATAGAATTGTGTATATCTGACCTTGCAATGGAGGATATTTTTTCTGTCACTTCGGCAGTAAAAAAAAAAAAGTTTGCAGTAGTTGCAATAGGCTGAACGGAAGCACCAAACGATGTTCCTATAATTATAAGCACAATCAAAAAAACCAAAATTTAAAAAAATACACATGTCATATAATATAACTAAGAATATTTTGAAGACAGTATAACTATGGAATTGGTTACAATTGTGTATATCTGAAAATTGTAGTTTACATTCATAATATGGATTGTTCAATGAACTAACATATATATAGCACAAATGTGGACCTCCAACCCCAAATCATGCTACCATTAAGGTTCATCAATTGGAAAAAATAAATAAATAAATAAATATAATAATAATAAAATTACATTCACTTTATTTTCTATTTTGTTGTGCATCACAAAAGTCTTACTAATTCAAAAGATTCTAAAGTAAAATAAATAAATAATCATAAAAATAATAATTAATTACATTTATTTTCTTTTTTTGTTATGCAGATAATTAAAAAAATAATAAAGTAAAATAATTAAATAATCATAGTAATAATAATAATAAATTACATTTATTTGTTTTTTTGTTATGCAAACCAAAACTTGAAGCAAAACTATATAAATTCTGAATAATAGAGCAATAATATAAAAAAAACAAAAAAGAAGAAGAAGAAGACAATAAGCATTGGAAAAAAAGAACCTGGAAATAACAACAAAGAAATGAGAAGAATTTTTGGCACCTCTCTCCAATTTTATGAGAGGAATTAAACAAATGGACGAAGAAAATGAAAAATAAAATAGAACAGAAAATAAATCAATGTATTTAAAATTTAGTTCCGAAAGAAGAATAAAAAATTTACTGATCTAATCAAAAAATGGGTTCATCTTCAGCACATACAAAATAGGAATTATTGCCAAGAATAAATCTCTCAACAATCTCCCCTTTTGTCTTTTTGGACAAAACAATACGACGCAAACATAAATGAAAATAAAAATACTAACTCCCCCTAAGTTAGAAAACTCCCCCTAAACAAAATACCCAATGTTATTAAAATTCAAACCAACATAACATACCAACATTATTCAAAATAACACTTATTAAAACAAATCAAATAAAGGAACTTAATGACTTCGAATCCTCTTCGAACGACGAGGGGATGTCGAAGTCCCTTCACCCTTTTCCTTCCTCTTCCTCTTCTGCATTCGCATCATTCTCCTCAAAGTCTTATCGCGAGGGCGAATTCGCTTTTCCTGAGCAAGACTTGCCAAGGCTTCGGCAGCAACGATATCTTCTCCATCAGCTCCATCTCTAGCATCATCACTTTCAGCAGCAGCATCTTCAGCAGCGTCTATATCCTCAATATCTGCAGTGTCAACATCCTCAATATCTTCAACAGCAGCGTCATCTTCTCCCCGTTTTTTACCAGAAAGCGAAAGGGCCTTCAAGAGAGAGCTACGTAGAGCCTTCAGCTGAGTCATCTGCAAATCAATGGAAGCCACATGGGCACGAAAGACCTGGGCAGAAATGCGGACCATGTTGGGATCACCGCTCCCAACATCACTAGCAACATCATCCTGGACAGGGTCTTGCCACGGCAGATCAATAACTCAAGCACCTGAAACATGCTGGCCCCTCAAAGCAAACCAATCAGCTTCACCCGTGAGTACATCATCACGACGGAGCGTCAATCCTTGGTTCTCCAACAACCTGAAAACCAAAGAAGGGAAACACAATGAGGCCGCAGACTTCGTGGTGGCAAACTTAGCAATGGTGTCAAAAACATGCTGGCCAAAACTAAACGGAATTCCCCTCCCAAGCCTAAACAAAAACTGGGCCTGAGGCCGCGTAACATATGTCGTGTTCTTGGAGGGGACCCAGTTGCAAATCGCCACCTTGTGCAAGATAGAGTAGAGAGAGGAGAGCCTAGTACTCGGCAACTGTTCAAACCAAGAATGCACCATACCACCCGACAAAAAAGAAATAACTTCATCCATATTATTTACAGTAAAATCACCCCGATATGGCTTAGTTCCAAACAAATCATCAATTAAATCAGGAGTGAAACTTAACACTCGACCACGCACAAACACTTTGCCATAGTTCACAGACTCCAAATCAACAATAGACGGCAAGAGATTGGCATAGAACTCGACCACAATATCTCAGACAAAAGGCATAACAGTTGAAACTGTGGAGTACATACCTTTGTGTTGAAGATAGGTGATGAGATTGTGCTTCTCAAAAAGCTCAACAGGGACCCGGTGCTCTACAATCATGTGGAGGGTCCGGTACTCATCAAACAAATCAGCAGTTTCAGCAGTCAGAAAAGTCTCCGAAAAAGGATTCATATCCTCAAGTTCAAGGACCGGAGTAGGAGTGTCTGTGGAGGACTGGGAGTGTGCACAAGCATCGGAAGTGGATGGCGTGGGAGCATGAGAAGCAAGGGGAACAGAGGCAGTATGGGAGGACGACTCAGCCGGAGAAGGATGTGATGTTGGTAAGGAGGTATCAACATGAGTACCAACATCATCCTTCAAAGCAGCTTTCTTTTTCTTCTTGTCCTTCTTGCATACTTCAAGAAAATCACGTAGAGGTATATCAAGGGAGGAATCAGGGGAATGCTCAAACAAACCTTTATCAAACTCAGGTTGATCATCATGAACTGGAGATGAAGGGGGAACATCGGCAGGCGGTTTGGCGGAGCTGGTGACTTCGCCGGTGATAAAACCCAAAACAGTGTAGGGAGGAGAGGAATACTCAGTCGCAGAGGACTTAGGAGAGACCATGACTTTTGCAGGGTTAGATCTCCTGTCAGCCTTCCATACAAGCTGTTTCCGGCGAGTAAACTTCTTCTCCGGCAAACTCGGGGCAGAAGAAGGCGGCGGCACAGACTCCTTGATCGGAGCAGCAGGAACAAAGTCTTCATCATCAGGGTCGGACTTCACCGTGACATCCTCCGCGAGTTTCATGTGCTCAATCGGCACATTGCGGCGTGGACCTGCCTTGGTCTTCGGAACTGCGGGCGGCACAATACCCGGTGGAATATTGCGCAGGCGCCTGGACCTCTTCAAGGTAGGATTCCCCACTCGCCCAAAGGTTTCAGCAACAAACGCTAAACCCGGGGGATTATCGACATCAATTTTGTTCCCAGGCTGTCCTGGGAACACTTTCAAAATAGGAACGGCGTCAATCGGCGGCGAAATTAGAACAGCAGCGCTGGAATCATTTGCCGGCGAGGGTGGTGGCGATGTTGATAGCGGTGGTGGGATGGAAGAGGAACCACCACCGATTTCGACGCGAATATCCAGGCCACTGACTCGCACATAGGGCGCAGGGACCTGTTCGCCAGTGCGGCGGAGTTCTGCCGGTAATTCTGGAACAGACGAAGGTGACGGCGGGTTTGACATCCTGCAAATTCTTAGAAATACAAGAACACGAAATAGAGAAAATTGGAGAGAGATAAGAAGGCTGGAGAGTTCAATTTGCAGGGGTTAATTTCGAATGTGATCAAATTGCACAACTTAATCTACGAAATCGGCCGAAAGTACAAAGCTGAATTAATTGAACCATCAGCACAGTTGAACCTATCTTGTGCAATGCAAATTATCACTCACCAAATTCACCTCGTTATTACCTGTCCAGCCGTCTGATTTTAACTCCACTGAAACACTTAGTTATCTCAATTCAAAACAAAATTAAGAGATTTCAAGAAAGACAAGAACACAAGTAACACACGCACAGCAAGATGGCATCTTCACAAAGTATGAATGTCCTATGGGATTCCTAAAAAACATGACCTAAAAGAATACAAAAACATATAATGATTTCAGTGACTTGATCCAATGTTGCTTTTTATTACTAACAACATTATAAACCAACATTGCTTCAGGTGAAGTCAATGGAAACTTACCCCTTAACCCAAGTTAATGACTACGTCAAGATCTCTCAAGAAGGTAATATTTAAAGATTGGATCATTTTGTATCCAGATTTTCTTCATCCTTGAAGGGATTTGAATCTTTTAATCTTCAGCAATTGCTGTTAAAAACCTCTTGTTTTTGGACCTGGGAGAAAACCTGTTTCTGCGGGCAAGTCCCACAATCACCCAATTGAAGAGGTTGGTTCTTTTTGCTGTCACTTTTATTGCAACACAAGACCTTATAGCACTTTCAATCAGACTTAATGCATTAGAATTATGTATGAAAAGAAATATAAAAATGCATGCAAAAGTATACAGATGTTGTGACTGATATTGATATGAGGTGTCACAACATCACAAACCAACATTGGTTAGACAATGCACATACCGAGATCTCTCCTCAAACGAGAGAAGGTCTCGAGATCTAATGCCTTAGTGAAGATGTCAGCAGGCTGATTATCTATTCCAATATGCTCAAGGCTAACAATCTTCCTCTCAACTAGGTCTCGAATAAAGTGGTACCTTATGTCAATGTGTTTGATTCGAGAATGCTGGACTGGATTTTTGGAGATGTCAATGGCACTGGAATTGTCACACAGCACGGTCAAAATACTACTGTGCAGACCGTAGTCCTCTATCATCTGGTTCATCCACAGTAATTGTGTGCACGCACTTCCAGCTGTAATGTACTCGACTTCAACTGTAGAAAGAGATATACAATTTTGCTTCTTGCTGTACCAAGAGATTAAATTGTTACCCAGATAAAAACACCCCCCAGTAGTACTCTTTCTATCGACCACATCCCCAGCCCAATCCGAATCAGTGTACCCTACAAGTTCCGTACCAGTATCTTTTGTGTACCACACACCTAGTTCAGTTGTACCAGCAATATACCTAATTATTCTTTTAACTGCTTTCAAGTGTGACTCTTTTGGATTAGACTGATATCTAACACATAAGCACATACTATACATAATATCTGGTCTACTTGCTGTCAAATACAACAAACTCCCTATCATACTTCTATACATGGTGTTATCAACACCCTTACCAACATCGTCTCTCGACAGCTTTACAGTTTTGCCCAGTGGGGTTTTCTTAATTGTTTCACCTTCTAAACAAGAATTTTTGACTAGGTTATTTGCATATGTAGTCTGGGAAAGGAAAATACCACCATCAAGCTGTTTGATTTGTAAACCAAGGAAGTACGAGAGGTTACCTTCCATGCTCATCTCGAATGTATCGGACATCCGAGTAACAAACTCCTTGACCATCTGCTCGTTAGTGGATCCAAGAATAATATCATCCACATAAATTTGGAAGATTAAGATGTGCTTATTGAATTTAAGAAGGAATAAAGTTTTATCAACTTCCCCTCGTCTAAAGTTCAAATAAAGCAAATGTTGAGTTAGCCTTTCATACCAAGCTCTTGGAGCTTGCTTTAAACTATAAAGTGCCTTTTTCAGTTTTAAAATTATATTTAGTTTTTGAGGATCCACAAATCCTTTAGGCTGCTCAACATACACTTCTTCACTCAAGACTCCATTTAAAAAAGCACTCTTAATGTCCATTTGATGCAATGAAATCTTCATATAACAAGCAACAGAAAGCAAAAGCCTTTACCGACTCAATGCGGGCAACTGGGCAAAAGTTTCATCAAAATCGATTCCTTCAATTTGCGTATACCCTTGTGCAACAAGTCGAGCTTTATTTCTCACAATGTTGCCAGCCTCATCAGTCTTGTTCTTGAATATCCACTTTGTTCCCGTCACGTGGGAATTTTCTGGTCGTGGCACTAAATCCCAAACATCGTTTTTGACAAACTGATCCAGCTCTTCTTGCATTGCTCGAATCCTGATCTCATCCTTGAGTGCATCCTCCACTCGCTTGGGCTCTATTTTAGAAAGATACAAAGACTCACGAATCTTAGAACAATTAGTAAACAGACATACGTGTCTGACCATCTCCTTGAAATTAATCTGTCTCCGTCTTGTACTCCTTTCGTCTAAGTCACCGATAATTTGGCCCACGGGGTGGTTTTTTTGGATTCTGGATGGAATATCCCTTTGATGAAGATCAATGGGATCATCTGGATCTTCTTCTTCTGAATCAGAATCAGATTCTACAACTTGACTCGATGTTGGTTCTGATGTTGGTATCCCAGTATCAACATTGGTATCAACATCACTCAATTCTCTGGATTCGGCACCTGTATCTTTGTTCTCAATACCTGCACTATCAACTGAAGGAGAAGTGACATTTTATTGAGGATTTTGATCATAAACCAGATCATTATCCTCGGTAGGTTTGATTGCACTCGTTAGATCGTCGAACTTGACATTAACTAACTCAAACATGCTTCTCGTTCTTAGGTTAAACAACCTATATGCATGACTGTTTTGAGAATAACCCATGAAGATGCACTTATCACTTTTTGAGTCTAGTTTAGCTAGATGATTTTTGTCATTGAGAACATAACAAATACATACAAAAACATGAAAATAGCCCAGGTTCGGTTTCTTACCCATCAACAACTCATATGGAGTAGCACATGACCCTGGTATAAAATAAGCCCTATTTGTAATATGACATGCAGTGTTCATTGCTTCAGCCCAAAAACGTTTTGCAATGACATTAGAAATAAGCATAGTTCTAGTCATCTCAGCAAGAGTCCTATTCTTACGTTCGGCTATGCCATTTTATTGTGGAGTAATAGGTGAAAAAAATTCATGACTTATGCCCTCAGACGTGCAGTATTTAGAGAAGGATGCATTTTCAAACTCCTTTCTGTGATCATTTCTAATCCTACCAATGTTCACATTAAACCTTACACACAACTTTTTTGCAAGTTTTTTGAAAGCCTCAAACTTTTCAGATTTTTCTATTAAAAATTCTACCCAAGTGAATCTAGAAAAATTATCAAAAATCACTAACACATACCTCTTACCACCAAGGATCTCAACCTCAAGTGGTCCCATGAGATCCATGTGTAGAAGATCAAAGTAAGATGATGTAGTGAGACTTTGCTGGACCGGATGAGGCACCCTTACTTGCTTTCCTTTCTGGCACGCCTCACACACAAGAATGATCTTGGTGTTGAGTTTAGGCAGTCCACTCACAGCTTCTTCTTTGGCCAACCTGTCCTGTAATTCACGTGTCCAAGCTTTTGATGCCACAACTCAGCATCACTTAATTGGGACAGTCTGCAAAAAGCATCACTTTGGATTTGGTAGCAATTATCTGAAGTTCTTTGACCAGTGAGAATACATGGTCCATTCTCCTCGTATACTTCACACTTCTCTCGGTTGAATTTGACACTGAAGCCTCCATCACACAATTGACTTATGCTAATCAAATTTGCAGTAAGTTCTTCTACCAGCAACACATTTTCAAGAGTCACAATGCCTGGAAATCAAGAATTGCGCAAATGGCCAAAAATGGAACATGAATCGCAATTCTTGATGACTCTGTAATAGCTTGCATCAACATAACTGCACAAGGTGTTGATGCTTTTGGAATTCCAATTCGCAGCATTCATTTCGTCAGCAGTCCAGTCTTCCTCCTTTTTTGGGATAGTGTCGCCTTCTCCATCAGTGACACGTGRCTTTTCCCATCCAACGAGGATGGTTCTCCATGCTCGTTCATCTATGCTCTTTAAGTGTTAACGCATCCTTTGTTTCCAGAGAGAATAATTCTCCCCGTTGAGGATCGGTGGCCTTGGGTTGCCTTGAGCGTCCATAGCACCTAAAAAATAAGGATCAGTACTTAAAAGGTTAAGTAACCCGCTCTAGATGCCAATTGTAAAATTTGAAGGTGTATGGTTTTAAAAATAAGTCTTAGATTTATGATGTTGTTATCAATGTTTAGCAACACTGGTTAATAACATCAACCAGAGTAAAATAAAAATATGCAGCGGAAAATAAATTTAAGAACACGGTTTAAACAAATTCAGTTCACAAGTAAAAGTACTTGTGAACTTGGGTGTATAAACCCGAAAACTATATTACTTCTTTGTTTTTCGATCAATACAGAAAAATTAAGTAATATATGAAAACTAAGGTATCAAAACACATGATACTAAATACTTGTCGCTTAGGTTGAACAAGCTCTTCTCCGTTGGTCATGCAACTTTGAGTCACTTGTCGATCTCGATCAATGGCTCCAAGTAGTTTTCGTGTTCTTCAGTTCTAGCCGTGCGTCTTGCGTTGCTTTGCGTCGATCTCCTCTTCAAAATCCCGTGCGTGAAGATCAATCCCAAGCTTTAGGAATCCCCTTGTCTTAAATAGACAAACATAGAACCCTAAACTTTGTAAATACCTAAAACAAATCCTAAACACAATCGAGGAAACTAATAAGGTCTTAAACATAAACTAGGAAACACAATATATTCCTAAATCTGGTTTCCTAACTTATTTTGTGCCCAAGAAAGGCAAATAACAAAATAGGAATTATTGCCAAGAATAAATTCCTCAACATTCTTTCTTTTGTTTTCAAGTGAATTGCTCGTTGTTGTTTGCTTAGGTTATGTGAAATAAGTTGGTTACAAATTTCCAAGTGTGAATCACCTGAAACGGAAAATATCATAAAAAAAATCAGTAGTTTTACATCAGCTATATTAATAACCGATGTAATAAATTCCTTTACTTTTTTACATCGGTTATAGTTGACCGAAGTAAGTTGATTCACAATTGCATCGTCTGTTCAAATAACCGATGTTTACGTCGGGTTATTCTTACATCGTTTTCTCTAGATACGGATGTAGTGTAGTCCAGTTTTACATTGGGTATTTCATGTTTTTACATCAGTTTCTAGAGAAAGATGTAGTGCAGTCCAGTCTTACATCGGTTGTGTAAAGATTGTGACATTTTACAACACTCTCAACTACATCGATTGAAAAACCGATGTTAGTGGCTAAAAATAACTGATGTAAAAGCATTTTTTTGTAGTAGTGTATTATTTGTATCGAGTAAAAAAATTTGTATTACTTAATAAATACATGACAACACTTGTGCAATCAAGTAATACTTTATTTTATTTTTTTTATTACTAGAAGTCCTCTCGTGGGACTTACATAATGTATATTCATAAAAAAAATTAATAGTTATAATGTATAAAATAATAGAATACATTTAAATATAATGACAATTAAAATATACAAAATATATGAAAAAATATAGTTGTATGATAAACGGAATGATAAAAACTAATTGATTCTTAGAAAATAAATTTTATAATCCTATAAGATTCAAATGAAAGGTATTAATATAATTTCTACACACTAATATAGTTCACTATCTCACATATAATTTGAATGTCCATTTTCTCTTCAAAAATTTTACATAGTGCGAATAAGATGTGATCAAATAAATAAAGATAAGTATATAATATAATTAAATAAAAGTACAAAATCTTTTTTTGTTTATAGAATTCATTAAAATATCAAGTTGGATCAATATTACAATATTATTTATCCAATGGGAAAAAGATTGTAACCATCATGTACTATACACGTTTTTTGGGTTTGCATCCTATCGTTTTTTTTTTTTTTGTAATTTAATGCATCCTGTACTATACAAAATTTTGAAAGTGCATCCTGTACTATACAAAATTTAGAAAAAACTAGTTTTACTAAATAAAAACTAGAATTTATTAAATAAATATGCAAACCATATTTTATCCTAATGTTTACCGGAACTACTTTTATTAAATAAATAAAATTTATTATTTATTAAATAATAAATTCGGTGAGTTTGCATATTTAATAAAATATGTCGGAACTAGTTTTAAATAAATAATAAATTCGCCGGAACTCACCTAAAGTATACGTGTTTGAAAATATGCAACCTCACTCGCGAGATTAGGTGAGTTTCGGCGAGTTGGAGCGAGTTGGCTAGTCGGAGGATGCACTTTCAGAATTTTGTGAAGTACAGGATGTATTAAATTACAAAAAAAATGTTAGGATGCAAACCTAAATGTATAGTACAGGATGGTTACAATGTTTTTCCCTTATCAAATCATATATAATATATGAATGTAGAGCTTATTTACAAAAATAATAAATTTCTTATAAATGGTCAACTTATTATATGATTTACATACAGATAACATAATTATACAAATTGCAAAATGAGATTGTCCTGAATGATCTAATGCCTTATTCAAAAAATATAAAACTATAAATCATTTCAATGAGCATCTCTTAGATGAAATAAATATTTAGATATTTGTTTCATTCAAATAACGGAGATTTTTGGTTTTATAAAATATATATTTGGACGCACTCATTTGCGTGTTAAATTAAATAGATGTTTGGATTTATTAAATATGTATTTTTTTAAAATCAACATTTTTTTAATAAATATTGTGTTAGATTTATTGTGATTATTAAATTTTCATTAAATACATAATATATTATCAAATTAATATTAATAATAATTATAAATTAACTAAAAAGGACAAAAAAATATGATATTAGGTTATATTTATTTTGATTATTAATTGTTTCATTAACTGCAAAATATACTATCAAAGTAATAATAATAATAATGATAATAATAATAATAATAATAATAATAATAAAAAATACAAATACTATAGTAATTAAATAAGTCAAATTCCATTGGCCAGAATTTTTTTTCTTCTGGCAGACCGAAGGCTGGGCACAATGCCTTACCCAGAAAAATTAAAAATCTATATGATACAAGTGAATAGAAGTACCAACATGTTTATTATTTTTATAATCATCACAATATCCATTCGTATGAATAATAAAAGACTACTTTCTAAATCGGGTAAAACACTTTCTAGAACGGGTTGTCAACTAATCTATAAAGTCGTATTTTCTAGAACGACTGCAAAAACCGTTCTAAAATCAGACTTTCTAGAACGATTTTGTCTACAACGGTTCAATAACCGTTCTAGAACGCCTCACCCATTCTAAAAAACATTTTCTGCACTAGTGTATATAGAGAGAGGTAGATATAAATTTCTTAATTTTTGTCAAAGTCAAATGTGCTATCCTAGAATGGACATGGATGGAGTATTATAAGCAAGTGTATCTTTATTAAACAAAAGGGTTATTAAATTTTTCAATATATCCGTCATGAGTCTTGCACTTTCAACACCAAAATTGCATGGGTTTTGAGATTACAACAAAATCATCCCGTGAGACACTCTTTTTAGGGTACTTTGTAGATGAATGTCCTTAATATATGTAATGGGACACTTGCCTAAAACTGTCACATTAGAACATGAAAAGGTGTTCGAGATTATAGAACTCTTTGGTGAAGTGTTAAATGTCCTATTATAGTGTGTTTTAGTATCAAAACAGGACACTTTCAAACGTCTACTATAGATTGTCTTCGTATCTATATAAGAGGCTTTTAAATATTCTACATTGCAGTGTTTTCACACTAAAACAAAGTGACTTGCTTTGAGAGGGATTGAACGTGTATTATAGGGCCAAATTTAGCAAAACTCCTAGTTATGACATTTCCCGCCTTAATTAATAAATTAAGTGTTTTTTTTTTTTTTTGTCTCAAATTTATATGGCACATATATACAATTTCCTTTCATTATTTCTTTCATTCTTTCATTCTTTTCTTTTGAGAAATAGTGATACAAAATTATAACAATGTTCTAATAAAATTGCACATGGAATATAGAAAGTTTTTTTCTTATTGTAAAATTGTATCTAAGTTTAAAAAATATTAACATTCTTTTTGTTAGTTATACACGTATCTTCACTCTGTAAATCTCAATTTCAGAACAGTCCATAATTTTTCTACTCATTTCACTCTAACGGGTCACTAACGGGAATGATGGCAATGATAGCAAATAGTGGAGGACGAGAGTTAGTAGCATCAGTTTCTCAGCAAAGTATTAACTTTCATTAGTCAAAATTCTTGAATGCTTGCTCACTTTTCTTCCTCCATTTTTTGAAGCGACCAAAAACAATCAAGAATGAGCAGCGCAATATCTTGGTACTTCTCTCTACTATAAACAAAAGCCCTTATTTTTATTTAGTTTCTCATTAAATTATAAATAATGATTTGTATTTATGTGTTATCATAGAAACTCGGAAGAAGATAAATAGAGATTTGGGGGGTTTTCTTGTAATAATTTAGCTTACATATATGTGGACTTAATTTGGGTTTTATAAATTTGACTTTTCATGTTGGTATCGTACTAATTTGGTACATTTACCATTCTGCCAATGGTTCACAAATTCGTGATTTTATATAATGCAAAAGTTGTTCAAGTTACAAATGATTCTTATTTATTGCCATATCATAATCATAGAATCCATACTCATAAGAATAATTCTTATTCATAGTGATGGCTCCTAGGTCTCGAAGAATGACTTCATAACAAAGATCGAAGAATTGGTTTTGAGATGATAATGAAATAGAAGAGATTGAGCAGATAGAAAGTGAGATGCAACCCAGTACTCAGTTATCAAATTTCCAAACACAAGCTTTGTTCTTATTACTTAATCTTTCTAGCCTGTAACTTCGCTAGTGCAAAAAAGACTTTAACAAACATTCTAGAAGGTATCCGGCGGCTGTCTTCTAGTTCTTGCCCGGTGACATTTTTGTAATAAAAAGTTATATACTAGAACGTATATTTTGAATACGTTCTAATATACTAAATTATTTAGAACGTATTTTATAAATATGTTCTAGTATATTAAATGTTTTAGAACATATATTATAAATAAGTTCTAGTATGTTACATTTCTTAGAACGTATATTATAGACACGTTCTAGTAAAAATTATCTGGACCGTATTAATTTATATTACGTTCTAGATGTAATAAGTTTTAATTAAATCAATATTGGAAGAAAAAAGATTAATCTTCGTTTTGACCTAGAACCCATCGCCTCCTCTTCTCCATCTCTGCCTCTCCTCCGTCCTTGCATCTCGGCCTCACCGCCACTCCGTCTCCTTGCATCTCCGCCTCACTGCCTCTCCGCCTCGCTGGATTGGAGAGATTTCACCACTCAGGCCGTCAAATTATATTAAAATTCCCATATCCATCCCTAACCCCTTTCCTTTATCTCCCACCGAATTCTTGTTCCTCTCACACATCGAACACCTCACTGCACCACCACCACACCGGGCGGCGATGAACAGGAGCGACAAGAGTGAGCAGCAACTGTATCGAGGCGATGGCGGCTCGTTTGGTTGAGCGTGAGGGTGGGTTCCGTTCCGGTCGGCTGGCTAGGTTTGATACTATATCTTTTTGTGTAAAACATTACATATACAAGGTCGCTCAATGTTCTCTAGAATTTCTCTTTCTGTGTCAATTTTTAATAAATGCAAATGCTGCTCTGAGAGGGGTTGAACAGGGGTTATTGACCAGAGAGAGCGAGTATTTTGCTGTTGATGTCTTCTCTGAGATGGATAGTTAAGATTTCGCCATTTGGGATACTGCACTGCGGGACTGATTTTTTTTTTAAAAGTAATATCGATGAAATCACAACGTTGCTGCCATTTTCTTGTTCTTGATGATAGAAATATAATGATGGATTAATTTTTTAATTGATTCTTTATGGATATGCTTCTTTTCATTCGATAAGTCTGATTCTAAGATTTCCAATATACACGTTGAACTACAGTAGAGAATACAATATGTGGATGGGAATCCAATTTTCTATCCGTCTTCTTGGATGATAAGAAGTGGTAAAATTACATATATTGACTAGTATATTGTTCTTTAGATCTTGCAATTACTTTTATTGGTGAACTTACTAATTGTGATTAATTAATTTGGTGAAATAGGAAATATGGGATGAAATTAGAGAAGGCGATACTGAGAGGGATGAAATTCTTCTTGAGTTGGAGCAGGAATGCCTTGATATATATCGTAGGAAGATAGAAAGGAGCAGAAAGAACAAAGCTGAGTTACGCCAGTGTTTGGCTGAGTCTGAAGCTGAAATTGCTCAAATTGCTTCTACTCTTGGAGATAGGGTTTTAGTGCCTCAGGTTTGCTCTCTATTACTTCATTGTTGTTATTGAATTGACTTTTATAGTCATTATGACTTCCTATTTCCGCTCTTCCAAAATAATGTTATGTCTATTTCTTAGTTGCTTCTCTCCATACTCTATACCTATGTGCTTAATCTTTTTTTTTTCTTCTGTATTAGTATGAGAAGATTAGCTGTAACCTTAAGCAGCAAATTTCTGTTATAAGGCTCGTTCTAGAGAATTTGAGGCTGAACAAACAAGAGAGAATTAAAGAGATCTCTGGAATAGAATATCTTATTGCGGGGATATCTGCAGAAATAGCAAGCAATGATCCAAATTTGGGTTCTGATGTAACGGTTTGTTCATAAGCATTTTTGCGGTTATAGTTTTCAGAATTGACTTGGGCTTAGGGAGTTTCTTTTATTAAAAGCAGCTTGTATTTATTTATTGGCTTTCTTTCTACTACATTTTTAAAAAAGTAATTCACCCTTTCCCTCCCAGAATTTGCGTCTGCAAAAAGTAAATAGCCACATCAGTGCAATCCATGGACTTTCAGTAGTCATGTCGCTAGAATTTATGAAAATAATGGCTGAAGTTCATCCAAGTTTTGTTGATGCTGTTGCTGGTCAAAATTAACTCACTGAAGCAAGAGAAACAATAGCAGTTACTGAAGGTGACCCCTCAATGAACCTCTGTTTTTATCTGTTTTGCATGAGAAAGATTTTATTATACCAGATATCTTCTATTTGCGTTTGTTCATGGAAATGAGTTAGTATCCTCTCGACGAAAATTAAAATTCTCCATCTGGATAGCTATAATTGCACCCTTATCAAAGTGCCGAATGCCGATGTTATGTCTTTTGGATTTGTGATCAACTTTTGTGTTTCTCAATAGTGAAGTTTTTGTTGATTGAATTTAATGATTGTGATGAATTTACGTTTGCTACGTGAGATTTCCAAAAATCATTGAGATGGCATGAACCTGAATTAGATTATTCATGTCATGTTACAGATCCATGTCATGCTATTTCTGAACAATTCATTTATCAATCCATGTGTTAATCCACTTTTCTATATGTGTACGAATCTTACAGTTGTAGCTGCAATTACGTGAAAGTGGTTACAATTGGTTTCGGTCGTCAATGTCAGTATAGACCAGATAAAGTGGCTGAAATGTTTCCAAGCAATTCCTGACCCTCAGTGTTTTGTGCTTATGTCTCGATGGCTTGAGTTTACTTTTTTCTTTCATTTCATTGGATCAAAAATTAATCATCAATCGCATTGACATTTGTTCTAAAGGGTGGTTGGATATTTAAATTGTTATCTCCTTTTTTTTTTTTCTAATTTAAGATAGTATGTTGCGGGTTACACATTGCTTCATTTGGTATTGATGTAGGCATTAATTTGTGAGTCTTAGCTACAAAAAACTTTTCCTATTATTTTTTTCTGTAGGCTTCAACTGACTTGAGCTTGATTTTGAGCTTTGATTTATTTTTGCTCCAAATGACAATATCTCTAATTATTATCTGCAAATAGTGATAAATATAGAAAATATGTACTAAACTCTCATTCTGCTGTTGTCTTGGGTGTTGGTGTAAACCAAATTATAAATATATTTCAAAAGTCATTTAGTTAAAGAGACATGTCATATTGTTTAAGAGACATGTCTCATACTTCAAGAGTCATGTCATTTAGTTTAAAAGACATGTCTTATACTTTAAGAGTCATGTCTTATAATTGAAAAGTCATGTTTTTTCATGTATTATAAATAGGAATGCATGATCTAATGTTTGAATATCAAAATCATAACAAGCAAATAAGAAATATGATTCAAGTTCTATTCTTCATTTTTACAAAATATATTTTCTTCAAACTGGTATCAGAGTCAAGTTAAAAAAAAAGTGAGAAGTTAAAAAAAATGAGAGAAAAAAAAATGTCTAACCAACTTGTTTCTCTTATCCCTCGCTTCAATGGTGAAAAATTCGATTATTGGAGTAATCTTATGAGATTATGTCTAGAATCTTAAGATTTATGGAGCGTCATCGAAAAAGGTGTAAGAGCACCTGATGATGTATCAACACTAACTGCTGCTCAAAGAGATGTCTTGAAGAGCACAAAACAAAAGGATCGAAAAGCACTTTTCCAAATTTATCAAGCACTTGAAATTCCTGTTTATGAAAGAATTTCAAAAGTTGCAAGTGCTCAAGATGCATGGAGGGTGTTGGAGACAACCTATTCTGGACAAGATCAAGTTAAGAAAGTTCGTCTACAATCTCTACGAGCAGAATTTGAGAAGTTAGAGATGCGTGACAATGAGAAGATCTCGAGATATTTCACTCGAGTGACTTCTGTGTCTAATCAAATGGCTTCAAATGGCGAAGTCCTAGAAGTTCAAAGAGTGGTTGAAAAAATCTTACGAAGTATGCCAAGTAAATTTGACCACATTGTTGAGGCTATTGAGGAGTCACAAGATATAACCTCAATGTCCATAGAAGGCTTACAAGAAAGATTGGAGGCTCACGAGGTTAGAATTATTCAACGAAATCCTCAAATTAATTCTACGCAAGATCAAGCCTTAAAATCCCAATTCTCTTCTACGGGAGGCCGTGGATTTTATCGTGGTCAAGGAAGAGGTCGTAATCAAATAAGTGGTGGTAGACATTCGTACGACCAATAAATACAAGAAAAACGAAACGATGAGTCTCAAAAGATGGAGAGACAATCTTTCCAAAATAATCAAGGAGGCGGAGGCCGAGGTACCTACAAAGGTAGGAAACCTTATATTGAGTGTGATCACTGCCATAAACCTGGTCACAAAATATATAATTGTTGGGAGAAATATCCGGAGAAAAAACGCGAGACAGGGTTTCTACATCAAAATGAAGTTGAAACTTCTGAAACTTTATTGATTGCTTCTGATGGAAATATCGAGAATATTTGGTACTTGGATAGTGGTGCAAGTCGACATATGACTGAAAACAAATATTTGTTTGCAACACTTGAAGAGGCGAATCATGGCCAAGTGACTATTGGAGATGCCAAGTCATACAAAATCCAAGGTGTTGGAGAAATATCTTTCAAGACGAAGAACGGAAAAATTGAAAAAATATCAGAAGTGTTCTATGTTCCTGGATTGCAAAGTAATTTATTAAGCGTCGGGCATTTATTGAGAAAAGGCTTTGATATTCATTTCGCTGGAGATATGTTTATCATGAAATATAAAAATCATCATGTTGCAAATATCAAGTTGGGATCGAACAATTTGTTTCCTATCAAACATGATGTCGTGAATGTCACTTGTTATCTCACTTTTGAAGATCAAGTCTCGAAGTTGTGGTATGAAAGATTCGGGCACCTAAATTATCGAAGTTTAAAGGAGTTGTCAAAGAGCTGCATGGTTCAAGGTTTGCCGAAAATCGATGTGATCGATGAAGTGTGTGAAAAATTTCAGTTGGGAAAACAACACCGTGAATGTTTCCCATCTAAATCAAAGTGGCCATCGCAATCAGTTTTGGAGTTAGTGCACCCAATTTTTGTGGTCCTATGCAAGTTCCATCGCTTGGAGGAGGTAGATATTTCTTGTTGTTCGTCGATGATTATAAAAGAAAAAGTTGGGTCTTTATTGTGAAAGAAAAATCCCAAACTCTTTCATGTTTCAAAGAGTTTAAACTTCAAGTTGAGAAATCGTCTGGCTTTCAAATAAAGAATTTATGAAGTGATCATGGAGGAGAATATGTATCCTCATTATTTGAAGAATTTTGCAAAAACCATGGGATCAGACATGAATTAACTGCTCGTTATACGCCGCAGCAAAATGGTGTCGCCGAGCGCAAGAATCGAACAATCATGGAAATGGTTCGATGCATGTTGAAGAATAAAATGTACCGTTGGAGTTTTGGGCCGAAGCCATGTCTTGTGCTGTTTATTTGATAAATAGGTCACCAACGAATAAATTGGAGAATTTAACTCCAAACGAGATTTGGTATGGCAAGAAACCGAATGTTAGTCACTTAAGAACATTTGGTTGTCTTGCATACTCACATGTTCCAAATGCATTGAGATCGAAACTTGATGATAAATCTGAAAAATGCATTTTCATCGGCTGTAGCCAGAAAACTAAAGCATTCAAACTCTACAATCTAATGTCAAAGAAAGTCGTGATCAGCAGAGATGTGCGCTTTGATGAAAAGGCGTATTATGATTTTTCAGATTTTTCTGGGATATCAAATCAGACAATTCTTGAGGTTGAAGGAGATGAAGTTCAACCTTTGCAATGTGAAAATGATGAAGTTGTTGAGCCTTATCAAAATTCCCCCGAGTCAATACCAAGAAAAATGAGAAGTTTGATAGATATTTACAATGAAACTAGAGAGGTGAATGCTGGTGATTATGTGTATTTTACATTCTTTGCGGGAGAAGATCCAATCTCATATGAAGAAGCCTCACAAAAGGAAAAGTGTATTGAGGCTATGAATGAAGAAATCAAGTCTATTGAGAAAAATGATACGTGGGAGCTCATGTTTTTGCCTTCAAACAAAACACCAATTGGCGTGAAATGGGTGTTCAAAACGAAGACCAACCTAAATGGCTCAATAAACAAATACAAAGCAAGATTGGTAGCAAAAGGCTACAAACAAAAAGAAGGTGAAGACTTCAATGAGGTATTTGCTCCCGTCTCTCGACTTGATACTGTTCGATTGATTATCTCTCTTGCTGCTCAAAATGGATGGACGTTATTTCAAATGGACGTCAAATCAGCTTTCTTGAATGGTTTTCTTCAAAAAGAAATATACATTGAACAACCGCCGGGATTCGTAAAACAAGGAGAAGAAGATAAAGTCTACAAACTCAAGAAGGTGTTGTATGGGTTGAAACAATCGCCTCGTGCATGGTATGGACGTATTAATGAGTACCTCTTGAAATTTGGATTTGAAAGATGTCCATACGAGCACACACTTTACATAAAAAGAAATTCTAATGGTGGTTTTATGATGGTGAGTTTGTATGTTGATGATCTTATTCTTACTGGAAATGATTTGGAAATGGTTATTGATTTCAAGAAATTGATGATGGATGAATTCGAGATGACTGATTTGGGAAAATTACATCATTTCTTGGGAATCAATGTTCAACAAACAAATGAAGGAATCTTTATCTCACAAGAGAAATATGCACATGAGATTTTGAAAAAATTCAAAATGGAGAATGCGAATCCTGTTGCAACCCCATGCATTACTGGTTTAAAGATAAGCAAACAAGGTGAAGGAAGGCTTGTTGACACAACCATGTTTCGAAGTCTTGTTGGTAACTTGATGTATCTTACAGCAACGAGACCTGACATTATGTTCGCTGTAAGTTTGATTAGTAGGTTTATGGAGAAACCGTATTCAAATCATTGGGAGGCAGCAAAAAGAATTTTTCGTTATGTTAAAGGTACTATTGACTATGGTATTTTTTATGATACTCGTGCACCTGTGAAACTCATCGGTTATACCGATAGTGACCTTGGAGAAGTATTGATGATTCTAAAAGTACTTCGGGTTATGTGTTTAATTTGGGAAGYGGAGCAATCTCATGGTCATCGAAAAAGCAATCTATCGTGGCACTTTCTACTACTGAAGCGGAATATATCGCAGTATCTTTGACTGGAAGTCAAACTTTGTGGCTAAGAGGAATTTTGGAAAAACTTAAGTTCAAGCAAAATGATCCAACTGTTCTATTTTGTGATAATAGTTCAGCCATTTCTGTTTCACGAGATCCTGTTTTGCATGGAAAAACGAAACATATACGGTTAAGATTTCACTTCTTGAGAGAGCTTGTCAATGAAGGAGAATTAAATCTGAATTATTGCCGAAGTGATGAGCAATTGGCCGATATTTTTATAAAACCACTTGTAGGGCCCATTTTCTCAAGAAATGTTGAAACTTTGGGAGTACGAAGTAAATTTGGTTTACGGGAGGCAATGTTTGTGTAAACCAAATTATAAATATATTCCAAAAGTCATTTAGTTGAAGAGACATGTCATATTGTTTAAGAGACATGTCTCATACTTYAAGAGTCATGTCATTTAGTTTAAGAGACATGTCTTATACTTTAAGAGTCATGTCTTATAATTGAARAGTCATGTTTTTTCATATATTATAAATAGAAATGCATAATGTAATGTTTGAATATCAAAATCATAACAAGCAAATAAGAAATATGATTCAAGTTCTATTCTTCATTTTTACAAAATATATTTTCTTCATTGGGTGAAGAAAATTGACGTTAATGCTCTTGGTATAATGCTGCTTCATATATATTGTAAATCATGTTATTTTCTTTTGACTGCATGGATTTAATTAAATATGAACATTAATACTGAGGATCCAAATCTCATCAACTTTCATTTGTCTTTTAGTGCGTCCAATGGCATGCAAATTGCACTTATATTGCCACTGGGTCTAGTGACAGAACAGTGCCCCTATGGGATGTTCAGAGTGGGGAGTGCGTCAGAATGTTCATTGGTCACAGAAGCATGATCTTATGATTGGCTATGTCTCCTGATGGGCGTTACATGGCATCTGGTGATGAAGATGATACGATAATGACGTGGGACCTCGCAACCGGCCGTTGCATTTCGCGTTTGGTGGCCACAACTCTTGCATATGGTCACTTGCTTTCAGGTAGACTTTTTTAAAAAAAAAGGGTAAATACAAAATACTATCCTGGAGATTTATTGCAAATACCTCATTGAGTATTTGTTTAACAAATACTCCTCTATCAAGGATGCAATATTTAAAACAGTAATTTTTGAAAGTAGTTTTTTTTTTTTAATTGAAGTAAACCTCATAGCTATTTTGGTAATTTACCCTTTACTTATTTCCAGTATGTAAAATAGTAATTTTGGAAGATAGCTGTTTTTTCCTTTTAATTGGAGAAAACAGTATTGGTAATTAACCTTTTACTGAATATATATATATATATATATATATATATATATATATATATATATATGTGTTGTGTGTGTGTGTGTGTGTGTGTGTGTATGTGTGTGTGTGTGTGTGTGTATTTTTTGCGTAGTTTAGTAGTTTTATGGTCACTTATGAAGTACAAGGTCAAACTCAAATCCTTAGACTGGGAAATGTCGATGATTATTATTATTTCAGCTGTGAAGGTTCACTTCTGGCATCCGGTTCTGCCGATTCCACTGTAAAATTATGGGATGTAGCCACAAGTTCAAAGGTGTCGAAAACTGAAGAAAAGTAAGTATACTGGATTCTCTTTGGTTTAATGGAATAGATTTTTTTACTCTGTATTTGGTCTTTTTTTCAGTAGCAAAAGTGGAAGTACAAACAGACTAAGATCATTGAAAACCTTACCTACCAAGTCCACTCCACTCCAGTCTATGCTCTGCAGGTTACTAGAGACAATTTCACCTTATTTCTCTATTGTTACTCACCAATTTGTGCTAAACTCATTGTTTGATGCCCGTTTGAAAACAAGTCTCTCAAAGAAATCTTTTGTTTGCTGCTGGAGCTCCGTCGAAACAATCATGAGTTGTAAATTTCAGTCTGATATGCTCATTGACTTGGTATGGGATTGTGGAAATTAGAGAACACTGTTTTTGTTTCTTTTCTCGACTCTTGCTTCCTTATGCAGTTTGATTTACAATTAAACTGATTTGAGTACTTGAAATATGGTATAATTAGTCTAATTACAAAAATAAAACCCACTTATCTTTTAAAATAGCAAACGCCCTCTTGAGATTTGTATTTATTTTACAAATACCCCTCTCTGGTAAGACGAACAAATGTGAGTGGGAATTTATGATTTTTAGGGAATTTGTCGTTATCAGGCGATGCAATTGTTTCTTCTTCTTCTTCTTCTTCTTCTTCTTATTATTATTATTATTATTATTATTATTATTATTTGTATCAGATTTTTTGTATCAGTTGAAATTAACGGTAAAATTATGTAATGTTGATAGTTAACAATGATTTTTGATGACTGAAAAATAAAAATTATTAATGATTTTGGTGTATTCCTACTGAAACCATTAAAAGAACACCCAATAATTTATTGGGCACTGTACGAAATATTTGAAATACGGATTCATTTTTTAAAAGAAAATTTAAAACTTTTTAAAAGGTAACTTTTATACACCTCCGTACTTCTAGAAGGTTTTTCAATAAAGAAGGTGAGTTATTAAATCTGTTCTAAAAAATAGACTTTTTAGAACAGATTAAAATCCGTTCTAGACAATAGACTTCCTAGAAGGTAGGATTTGAAATCCGATCCGGAAGATAAACATTTTAGAACGTATGTTTTAAAATCCGTTCTAAAATACTTTTTAGAACGGATTTTAAAATCCATTCTAGAAAATAAACTTTCTAGAAAGTATGTATTGAAATCCGTTCTGGAAAATAAATATTTTAGAACATATGTTTTGAAATCTGTTCTAGACCCTGGGAGTTGTTCAACCACAAGATCTATGGGGATGTGGTAAAGGGAGGATATTAGGGGAAGCAGTGAGGCACATAATTAAAAAACATGGTCTTACGTGAACACTGAGGGAGGAGTTTTCCCCATCTTACTAATCATAATGGCAATCGGTCAAAGCCAAGTCGGAATTCCRGCAAAGACCAAGAAGTATCCATTCTTAATACAAAGAAGGATTTTTAAAATCCGTTTTAGAAAGTTGTTCCTAGAATGGGTTTGATGAATAAAGTGTGAGAATAGAATAATTCAATTGATAAACATTATCATTACAAGAGGGGTATTTATACTAGGTACAATAATTACATGAATCAAATAATATAAAATCAAATAAAATAATATCTCCTAAAGATAATAAAATAATTATTACATGAATCAAATAATATAAAATCAAATAAAATAATATCTCCTAAAGATAATAAAATAATTAATACAGGAATCAAATAATATAAAATCAAATAATATAATATCTCCTAATATCTCCTAATAGGCCCCCTCAAGATGGTGCGCCGACAGAAACACCAATCTTGGACATGAGTAGACGAAGACGAGGAGATGGCAGTGGCTTGGTTAGTGCATCGGCTAGCTGATCAGAAGAAGAGATATGAGAAACTCGCAAATGAGCGGTCGGCCAATCGAAGACGTGTGGTTGGTGCAAGCGGTGTAGGAACCGATTTCGCATCAAGCATACCATGTCTTGCTAGGAGATCAATGATATACTTGCGTTGAGATAAAATACAGCCGTGGGAGTCAGACAAGACTTCAATGCCAAGAAAATAAGAGAGAGAGCCCAAGTCTTTGATCGAAAAACGAGTGGCAAGTGCGTCAACAACACGATTGAGAAAGGCTGAGTCGCTACCCGTGAGAATCAAATCATCCACGTAGACAAGAAAGTAGGTTGTAATACCCGAGTGACGAAAAATAAATAGAGACGTATCCGACCGCGAGTTGACGAAGCCCATGTCAATTAAGAACCGTTTGAGTTCTACATACCAGGCACGAGGTGCCTGCTTGAGACCATATATGGCACGATTAAGCTTGCATACATAACCTGGGTACTTGACATCAACAAAATCGGGTGGTTGTGCCATGTAAACTTCTTCCTCCAGACGGCCCTGAAGAAAAGCATTATTGACATCGAGTTGACGAAGTGACCATCCTCGAGATAAGGCAACACTGAGAACAAGACGAACGGTAGTCGGTTTAACAACTGGGCTAAATGTATCAAAGAAGTCAACACCAGGCCTTTGATGAAAACCCTTAGCCACAAGTCGAGCTTTAAAACGGTCCAGAGATCCATCTGGGTTATGTTTTACACGAAATACCCACTTACAACCAACTACATTGAGGGATGAATCAGGCGGCACAAGATCCCAAGTATTATTACGTAAGAGTGCATCAAATTCGGCTGACATGGCTGATCTCCAACGCGGATCTTTGAGAGCCTGAGTGATATTAGAGGGCTCAACATTAGATAAGGAAACAGAGGCTTCAAGAGCATACCGAGTATTGGGTTTGTGAATCTGATTTTTTGACCGAGTGCACATTGGATGAGGGGCCACCGGGGGCGGAGGTAGATTTTCAGTTATACATGTTGAGTGAAGCGGTGAGGCATGGGACACAGCAGTCAGTGAAGGGACATCGTCCGGGGGTGCGGCCACAAGAGTTGGGGAAACCACAAGCACCGGAAGGGGTAGTTGCTGAGTAGAGTCCGATCGGAGTGGCATGTTATCCGATCGGTCGGAAGGACAGTAGGTTTCATCCGGTCGGAAGAACTTGTTATCCGATCGGACACGAGGGCAGTAGGTTTTGTCCGACCGGAATTCTGCAGTGATCCGATCGGAAGGTTGAGCGGACTCATCAGATTTATGCAAAATACTCGAAAAAGGGAAGACAGACTCATCAAACTCAACATGACGAGATATAAACACGTTAGATGAATACGGATCATAACATAGGTAGGCACTTTGAGTTTGCGAGTAACCAAGGAAAACACAAGGTCGAGACCGATTATCGAGCTTGTTATTAGAGTACGGGCGGAGCCAGGGGAAACAAAGACAGCCAAAGACGCGGAGTTTGGCAAGGTTAGGTGAACGACTAAATAGACGCTCAAACGAGGAGAACATAGAGAGGTTGGTCTTAGGCATACGATTTATAAGATAAACGGCCGTAGTAAAACCATACGGCCAAAAGGTGAGCGGTATAGAGGCTTGATGAAGAAGAGTTAAACYGGTTTCAACAATATGTCGATGTCGTCGTTCAGCATACCCATTGTGTTCAGGAGTATGAGGAGGAGAAGTGAGGTGTGTGATGCCACTAGAAGCAAAAATAGGACGAAGGGCAAGAAACTCTCCTCCATTATCCGAGTAAAATGAGATAATTGGACGTGTAAAATAATTTTCAACTAAGGCTTTAAATTGAGTGAATGTCATCAATACGTCCGACTTACGACGTGAAGGATAAAACCAAACATACTTAGTGAAGTGATCAACAAAGATAACATAATATTTAAAACCATCATTCGACAAAATAGGGAATGTCCAAACATCGGAAAAAATTAACTCCAACGGAGAAGTAGACGACAAACTAGAATCTTTAAATGGCAGTTTGTGGCTTTTATTCACCTTGCACGAAATGCAAGTGTCAGTTGAAGAAGAGCTAGAAAATAACTTAGACGAGGTAGCTAAGTGACGTAACACATGAGATGATGGGTGACCAAGGCGTAGATGCCACAGGAAAGACACTTTAGATGATGCCGTGAGGGCAGAAGGTTTATATCCCGAGGTGCGAGGCCAGTGGTATATCCCATCTTTACTGAGGCCGCTGAGGATGATGGCCCCCGTGCGACGATCCTTCACCTGAAATTCAGAGCCATGAAAAACAACCTCAATATCATTATTACGACACAATTGAGCAACGGATATAAGTGTTTTACTCATCGATGGAACACAAAGAGTATTCTCAAAATTAAAAGGCGACGTAGTACGTAACGTGCCAACATGAGTAATACGTAAACCCGAACCGTTACCAATGATGACATCATCCTGACCCTCATATGGCGAATGAAGTGAGAGATTTGCGAGGTCAGTAGTGATGTGATGTGATGCGCCGGAGTCAAGAATCCAATCCTCAGAAGCGGAGGCCAGTGGGTGAGCAGCGGTGTGGGCAAACGGTGGAGCTGTAGTTGGGCGGGCGGTGGGTTGAGGTGAAACTCCATGTGCAGCAAATGGTTGGGAGTTGAAGTTGGGGCACCGTTTAGCCGAGTGGCCTGTCTCCTCGCAGAGTTGACACCGTCCTTTGTACGGGCGAGGGTTAGGGTTAGATGAACTATTGGAGGCTTGAAATCTTTGAGCGTTGGATTGGCGACCTCCGAAATCCTTTCCCCGACCACGTGAGAAATTGTGGCCACCACGACCAAAGTTGCCAGACGTCGGGAAGCGACCAGCGGCGAATGCAGTGAGCGGCTGAGGACTAACCGCAGCAGGACGAGTGAGCAGTTGAGCTTCAAAATTTAAAAGCTTTTCATGAAGTTCGTCAAACGACACCGGCGTTTCGCGAGCTTGAATGGCGTTTGATAACTCACGATATTGATCATCGAGGCCATTGAGGACTTTGAGAACAATATCCTCCAAATCCATAGTTGATCCTAATAAAGCGAGTTCATCCACTGTGCCCTTGATTCCATGTAAGAATTGCGTAATGGTTTGATTACCCTTGACTGGGTTTTGTAATCGATTTTTGAGCGCCAATATCCTACCACGAGAGGGGCGCCCACACGTGTTGGCCAGGATATCCCACGCGGCCTTAGACGTTTTGGCTGTGGCAATGAAAGGGATTAGCGATGGCGTGAGCGATCCAATGATTGTCAAGAGGAGGAGCTTGTCCTGGCGAACCCAAAGCGAATACCCCGGGTTCGGTGTTGATGTGGTTCCAGTTATATTGGATGGAGGTGGGCAGGGCAGGGTACCATCGATGTATCCAGTCAATTCATAGCCGGCAAGTAGCGCTTCGAATTGAAACCTCCAAGAAGTGTAGTTGGTGGAATCAAGCTTCAATGGGATTTGCGCAGAAGCGTTGATTGAAACTACGTCCGATATCGCAGCCATTTTGCTGGAGCGAAAAAAAAATGTGGGAAGGGAAAAAAAAAAGATTGGTGCCGGTTGTAGGGTGTGACGAAAACCCTAGAGGCTCGATACCATGTGAGAATAGAATAATTCAATTGATAAATATTATCATTACAAGAGGGGTATTTATACTAGGTACAATAATTACATGAATCAAATAATATAAAATCAAATAAAATAATATCTCCTAAAGATAATAAAATAATTAATACAGGAATCAAATAATATAAAATCAAATAATATAATATGTCCTAATATCTCCTAATATAAAGGACCGGAAAGATGACTTTTTAGAACGGGTAACTAAACCGTTCTACAAAGTCTGACTTTTTAGAACGGGCAAAAAACCATTGTAGAAAGTCAAATTTTCTAAAATGGTTGTATCTAGAACGCATTAATATCCGTTCTAGAATGTCTCTACTGTACTTGTTCGTGTTTTCTTTTTCTATTTCCTTTTTCTTAGCGATGATTCCTACTTTTTTTTTTTTTTTTTTATGTGATGACTCGTAGAACTTGAAGTACAACTAGAAATAAAAGTTTAGAAATGAACACCAAATAGCGTGACATGGGCAACCCCAGGCCGAGGAGCATGAGCAACTGGAAAACCTAGAAGTCACCCTATAAACAATTGATCAAACAAGGTTAAATATTATTTTAATAGAATTCGCATAGAATATTGTTGAAATACATTTACTTCAATATTTTAAACTATATTATTTTTATGTGCTTTATTATCCTACACTTAGAAATACAAATAGAAGTCAAATTGAAGGTTCATCGCAACCACCACCGCAAATTAGCCTGGACATTTCTAGGGAACAATGTCAGTTATTATTATTATTATTATTATTATTATTATTATTATTATTATTATTATTATTATTATTATTAATATTTTCTAGCCTATAACTTTTTTTATTTTTTCCTTTTATTAGTTATGAGTCCTAGATTTGGAATTGCAACTAGAAGTCAAATGGAAGAGTTGTCCTAATAACAACAAATTAGCCAATAAGTTCCCAGGTAAAAGGTTATAACTTTTTTTATTATTACTTATTAATCATTTCTAACTTGCAACATTTTTTTTTTCTTTTTTCCCCTTAGTTATGACTCCACCTTTTTTCAAGTGATGGCTCACAGGACCCGAAGTACAATTAGAAATCAAAGATTAGAAAATGAACACCATATTGCGGGACATGGGCAGATCCAAAGGAGCAAGAGCAACTGAAAAACCAAGAAATCACTATATTCTTTTAATATGTGGTTACAGTGACATCAAAATAGAACCAAACATGAAATGTTATGGAATTCTATTGAATATTTATTTTATGTAATTCTAGATTCTATGGATAATTTTCTAGATTTTATTGGATTCTAATGGAATTCTATGGAACAATATTTTAGAATCACGTGAATTTTAATAGAATTCTTTAATGTATTATAATTATTATAACTCTTTTTACAAGAATAATTATCACACTTAGGAGAATGTACAAATTGCAATAATAATTCTTAGTGTGAAATATTGTCATTAAAAATATGAACTGTTAAAAAATATATAATATTATGTTACAAATTTTTTAATTAATTATTTTATCCTTTTCAGATAATCAATTTTAAAATTAATTATTTTTATAAATTTGGCAACATTGATCTTTTCTCTTATTTCATTTTTATTAAACAATGAATTTTATGTCTTCCCACTCAAGAAGTAAAAAAAATAATTTAGAAAAAAAAGTATGATTATAAGAAATATAAAGTTTAACATTGTCTTTTTTCTTAAATAAAAGAATATTCCATAATTTTATAAACTAAATAAACAAAATTAATAATAAGTTCTCATTATACGTTATGTGCAAATATGAATATTTAATTAATGTAATCATTGTCATATCATATTATATTGCAAATTGATGATTTTTAAAATAAATTCAATAAGAAATAAATATTTTTTCAATTGCACGAATATTTTTTCCTTCTAAATTTATAAAATATATATATATATTTACAAAAATTAGAAAAATAAAGTGAATAATTGTTTTAATGCTAGAGTGATGAATAATATCTTTTAATTTATTATATATGTGTGTGTGCGCGCGCGCGCGTGTGTGTGTAAATTTAGATCACTTAAATTTTAATATGAATTAAAAAATAGTAATTTCATAAAATTCTAAGAGTAAAAGGCAAGAACTTGATAGTAATTGTGTAGTTGTATTTTTAACTTAAAACTTAATAGAATTCCATTAAAATCCATCTTCTAACGAATTCTATAGAATGTATTAGCGAAAATGGTGAATTTGTTCCACTTGACATAGACAACTAGCGCAGGGTGCCAATAGTGAGAAAAGTTGAGATGATTAAGGTAATAAAATATTTCATTTAATTTGGTTCAATTTACTCGAGTATTTTCGCTAAATTTACTACCAACTGCTATTTTATAGGAGAGATTTGGTTTTCCTAAGGCACATAACACTGGATCTTGTTGTCCATATGCAAGAAAATAATACAATCGAAGGTAGAGTAAAAAATAAATGATTTAATTCTACACTACCAATTGAGAATCAAACTAATAGCAAACCAGTTAGAGTAGACGAAGACCAATTGAAGAACTTATTACCGTATTGTGACAGAAAAGATTTAAAGGTATATGAAACTGATTTATATATTGTATCGTACTAATACTATTTTTTTCTAGGAAGCAAGTGAGAAAAATAAAGGTCATCGAAAATGTTCGATTATGCAAAAAAACTACTGGGAAGTTAAGATTTGTTGACGCAAAAAACTAAAGGTAAGGAAAAATATATCAGTGTTTATATTAATTATATACATCAGCAGTGCTTATATAATGCTAGTGATATAAATAAGGAAAAATATAAAAAATTTGATCCATCCATTAATGATAAAAAAATATATAATTAACTTTGTAAACATAATCATTTGTCTTATAGTTAGTTACCAAAATGAAAAATATTCATTAATTGTAAACATACGTCATATAGTTAGTTACCAAAATGAAAAATAGTCTTTGTCGGTTTTTGGGCGACAATGGTGAGGGTTTGTCGATCATTAATTCATTTCGTTAATGAATACTACCTCGGGTTTTTTTTATTAAAAAGTGTCCCTTAGGAATTATGTTAAAATTTAAGGAATATATAAATTTAACTAATACTATTAATCAATTAATAATATTTTATATTAATTCCTATTCTATTTTTACATAATTATTTTATTAACATAATTTTTTTTTTTAATTTTTTTAAATAAATAAGGATAAAGTTGAAAAAAAAAAGTTAGCAAAGAAATTCTAATACAACAATTAATTTGAAATAAAAGTTCACAATTAATACAACACTTAAAAGGGATAGGAGAGTGTACACGTGTATAATAAGTAGTGTAAATATCTATATTACAAAATTATAAACCTTACAAAATAAATTAATCTCCTTTCTTTAATATATAAAATAATACAACAACATACATTAATTAAATATGATCTGATATTTTATAGTAACTTCAAATTTTGAAATTCTAAACTAGCAAATATTTTTTTATTCATTCAAACTTTGAAGATTAAATCTCAGAGCTTTGGTAATCTGGAAAACTCTCTCCCAGAAGTAAGCCCAAAATAGGGGTGTAAATGAGTCAAATCGTTCGCGAGATATTTACTATCCGACTCGATAAAAGTTCAATTGAACTCGTTTAAAAAGTCTTGTTTAATAAGCGAGAAAAAACAATGTTTATGGTATTCGACTCGTGAGCGAATTCATTGGTGAGTTTTACAGTAAGATCTTTATTAAACTCGTATAAATTAACTAATAATTTAATCTTTATTTTTATACATGTTCATATATATATATATATATACTGTCTCTTATACACATCTAGATGTGTATAAGAGACAGATATAGGGGTGAGTTCAAATGGGAACCATGTCATTATATGCGAACCTGCGAACTAGTGTTTTTATTATATACCAGCAGTGTTTTATTGATATTTTAGTTATATACATCAGCAGTGCTTTTATTATACAATTCTAATACTTTTAATCAAATAAGGAAATAGAAAAAAAATCGGATTCATCCATTTAATTAGATTTAAGGCCATTAATCGACCATAGGTTCACATATAAGATATGGTTTTCATTTGAACCTAATCATATATATATATATATACTTATTTGTTTATATATTTTAGTAAATGTATTATGCACTTTAAAATTATCTTATTTTATTTTTTAATAAAATAAAAAATAATTTAATTAATAATATATTTTTAGCTCGTTTAGTTTCGATTAAACTCTAAAAACTCGCGAGCCATCGATATATATTCATTAAAAAAAGCTCAAGCTCGACTAGCTAGATAGTAAACGAGCAAACTCAAACTCACTAAAGTTCGACTCGGTTCAAATTAGTTTACAACTCTAACCCAAACAAACACAAGAGTTTTGCTATGCATTTGGACTTTTCGAATTCAAATCCAGTTTTTATAAACCTAAAAAGTCTCCAACCAAACCTTTAGGACTTTAGAATAATAAGGTGAAGGAAATAAATACTTAAATATATATATATATATATTTTTGTTGACTATAGTGGATGTTTTCCTAAAATAATATGTTTATAACATGGACCAGTGTCCCCTGCAATTAACTAGAGATCGCTAAACCAAGATTATATTCAAGATTGCACCATAGCTGGTCAACGATTCACTCATTTCTCCTACATTGTTACTCTGTCCCCCTAATCTTGTAGTTTCTGAGAGTGCTTGGTCCACATTTTTAATCATTTACTGATTTAAGCTCTCTGTTTTCAATTTCTTATTTTGTTATTATAATAATAAACTTTTTTTTAGTAGTTCTCGTAATAAATTCATTTGTAATTTGAAATATCATCACAAGAATTGCAATTTGAAATACAACTCATACAATTACTTTGAAATCTTGAAATGCGCACAATCCCACAACTAAGGTAAGTACTTAAATAAAGAATCCAAACTACAGAACTGCATGTACAATATTTGAAAAATATTTATTATGACCAAATCAAATTCTTCTCCAAAACAATAACTGGCATCCAACGGGCAATTACCAAAAACAATAAAGATCGGACAACTAAGAATATACTCGGACAAAATTCAAATTCAACAATTCTAATTAATCCAATCTCCCCAACATCACTATAAATACACACATCATAACAAATACACACATTCTACTATATAAACACACACACCTGAAATCCATTGTTCAAAGAAAGAAGACAAAAAACTAAGTAAAAAAAATGACAAGAAAGAAAGTAACACTAGCTTACATCACCAACGACTCCGAAAGGAGAGCGTCTTTCAGGAAAAGAAAGAGAGGGCTAATCAAGAAAGTGAGCGAGCTAAGCACCCTCTGTGACGTGGACGCCTGTGCCATCATTTACAGCCCATATGACCCAGAGCCCGAGGTCTGGCCATCCCGGGCCGGGGCGCAGGAGGTGCTGGCCCGTTTCAGGAGGCTATCTGAGATGGACAAGAGGAAGAAAATGGTGAACCAAGAGAGTTTCACCCGACAGCGGATCAAGAAGGCGGAGGAGCAGCTGCGCCGCCTCCAAAAGGAGAACAAGCGGCGGGAGATGGAGAAGTTCATGTTCCAGTGCCTAGCCGGAAATGCCAGCCTGAACCAATTCGATCTGCGAAACTCGGCCGAGATGGGCTGGGTTATCGACCAGACGCTAAGGGATGTTCAATCCAGGATGGACGCGTTGAAGGTCAACGGTCTGGATTCATCTAATTCAGGCGCCATGGCTGTGGAAGCGGTGGCTCCGCCTCCTCCACCGGCGGTGGCGCCGCTGACAGGTGACGAAAACATGGAGGGTTACCTTTTGAACCACCTGGTGCAGGGTGGAAATGGGCTTGGCTGGGATTTCGGGGTGCTGCCATATCCGTATATCTTCAACAACTCTAATGAAATTGGAGCCCGGCCCGAATAATCTCAGGAATTGATTTCGACTTTAGTTTCAGTTGTTGGTTCGTTTGTTTTAGTAACTGTAGCTGTTGAATTTATATCGATTGCATCTGTACCTTTATTTATTTACACAAACATGTTTTGAGCATGTGAATGGAAGAAATTAGTAGGCCATTCTAAAATGGGAAAATTAAATTTCGCACGTGGCCGTGAAATCGAAATTCTAGATTATTAATATTATGATACCTTATAGTGAAACTATATTTTTGATATTATCATGCAATTGTTGTATAGAGCCTCAATAAGAGTATCAAACATATTTTATAATTGCTACTAGACAAATATTAGAGCATCTCCGATTAATGTCTATGAGTTGCTCAATTTTAATATCACATGTCATAAGAAAAATATTAATTGACATGAAAAATGTCAACCACTTTTTTTAAATATAGAAAATATGTTAGACATAATTAATAATTTATTATTCATTGAAAATGAATTCTTTTTCTTCTTTTTTTAGCCACATATTCCAATGAATATCAAATTATTTGAGATGCTCTTAGTTCATTCTAAAACGTGGAATGGCTTAATACTGTAAATCATTTCAAGATTGTTGTTATTTATTAATGTAATAAAAACTCAAAAGGCGACCATAAATATCGACTCATAAAAAGTAAATTCTATGGTAAAATTTGAAACTTCATAAAATATTAAACTTCATAAAATATAATAAATCTATTATTATTATTTTATTTTTGAGTCATTTAATTTTATGGCAATTTATTAGGTGCACCTGCGTGCAACTTGCTAGATTCACCCTGTTTTATGTAATGATATATGATAATTATACGTGATGATATGTGATAGTTATACGTGATGATATATGTTAGTTATATACGTGATTATGTGTCAAAATTTTAGATTTTAGGGTTTAGTTTTTCATTTTTAGGGTTTAATATTTCATTTTAAAGTTTAATTTTTTATTTATTTTTATTTAATTTTCCATTTTATGGTCCCGACAAAAATTTGTCATTCTGCCAGTTATATGTGATGATAAGTGGTAGTTATATGTGATGATATGTGTCAGTTATATGTGATGATATATGATAGAAATTTAGGATTTTGGGTTTAATATTCAATTTCAGGGTTTATTTTTTATTTTAAAGATCAATTTTCCATTTTTAGGGTTTATTTTTTTAATTATATGATTCTAGATTTTAGATTTAGAATTTCAATTACTTGTGATGATATGTATAAATTATATGTGATGATATGTATCAGTTATATATGATGATATATGTCAATTATATGCGATGATAAATTAAATTATAGGGTTCACCTTAGAAGGTACACCTGGGTCCACGTATACTATCTCCACTTTTATGAAATATACCTTAAGAATTAAAAATAAAAATAATCACAGCAGTTTTAGAGGTTTATTTCTCATTTTTGTAAAATATAAGACCCATCACTCATCATGTCGGGAATTTTCCCTAAATATGATAAATCCCCAATTCGGGTTTTAGCAAATTCCGATGACATTTGGGCGCTCCGAAGAAAATCGAGGAAAGTTTTCAAACTTTTAAAACTTATTGGACTGAACACTTATGATGCAAGGACATTCTATTTTTAATTTCGGGACGAATCGGACACTCCGTGGATGCGGACACGCGCACGAAACGCTTTCGACACGTGTCGGACGTGTGTCCTATTTTTTTGTATTTTTTTAATTTAATTTTTTTGACAGGGAATACGGCTCGGACACGGATCAGACACGGCGGGACATACGGGGACACAACTCCCTGACACGTTTTTTCAATTTTTATTTTATTTTTAATTTAATATTATTTTTTTATTTTACTTGGGGTTTTATAAATCATTGTGAATGAGTTAGTAATTATTTTAGATAATTATTTGAAAATAAATTAATATAATTTAATATTTATAGGAAATAAATATATTAATAATTATTTATATTATAAACGTGTTCGAGCCGTGTCGTGTCCTATATTTTAAAAAATAAGCGTGTTCTCATGTTCGTGTCGTGTCGTATCCCGAATCCGTGTCCGAGTCGGTGCAACTTAGATTAATACCGTCATTTGACAACTTGGTAAAGTCCAAATAAAAAATAGAGGACGAAATGTTCCCTCTAATTTAATAAGGAGCAAGTCTCCTGTGTGACGATCACATATCATTTATTATGTGATGGAACTCTATACCTATTCAGATCCGGATTTGATCCATCAAATTGGGTCGGATTAGGCAGATTTATTAGGTTTGAGGTTCCGTCACATAACAGAAGACCCGTGTGACCGTCACATTTAAGTCTTTGTCCAATATCTTATCATTGGATCTTAATAATTATGAAGATTTTAGCAGAAATTGTTAGTACAATAGCAGTTTTGTGGATTCCGCTGATAATATCATTAAGACAGTGTATTATAGGTACGTTTTTCTTTATTCTTTAATGTCTTTACATTTTAGTAATTGTGTTAAACTATTTTTCTTTTATTTTTCTCAAACAAACCAAATGCGTGGTCAGAAAAATAAAAAGAAAAACAAAAGATTTCCAAGAAATTATTCGAATTTCTTCCACAAAATTAGTACTATCTTCGACTCACCGGATATGGCACTATCGAGTATAAAGTGTATGGGAGGTGTCATGTCTTTATGGGATAAAGGTATATTATATTCATCTTAAATATAAATTAATAATATATTCATTTATATATGTTCATTCATGCAAATATATGTAACTGTAAAATGTTTTCATTACATTGCATATAAATATTTTTATTTGCCGAGGAGAAGATCCCTCGATAATTACCAAAACGCCTTCGATAATTAGATTACAAAGTGGATTGTCGAGTGCATTTTTTTCTCGGCAAAATCTTTCTCAGTAAATTTTACTGAGGGAATAATACCCTCGGTAAACATCCGGATGGGAATACCGAATGGTCATTTTTTTGGATAAATCACCTGAGATTTGAATCGAATAGTCCTCGAGGAAATCGAAGGGAATATAGCTCTCAGAATAATCGAGGGATATTCTCCTCGGTTTTTCCAATGGCGGTATTCCCCTCAATTTTCCGATAGCGTTAATGTCCTTTGTGTCTTATGAGGGCAGTATTATCCTCGATTTTTTCGAGGGTAGTACCTCTATTCCATCGCTTGCTGAACTCGTCTCGTAACCTCTACCTCCTCCCTCTGCGCCTAGAGCTGATTCTGGAGCTCCCTCAACAGAGTCATGTCGTGCTGGGAGGAGGAAAAACCGTTGCCTCTAAAACCCTTCGCAGAAGCCACCAACTTTCTGAAGGAGTCGGTGCCGTAATATCGGCCCTTAGTCAACCCAGCGACGCCGAGATAAACAAGGTCAGGGTCAACCTCATTATCTGTCATGTGAAGAAGCACGTTCCTCATCCACAGGTCGCTAATATTCCGCCTGAAATACAAACCCTTAGACAATTCTATATGAAAACCAAAAAACAAGTTAAGTTATAACTATTTAACATAAAATATAATTACATTAGTATTATTAGATCTCGTATCAACATCTAGTATCAACCCACGTACTGTCGTCCTTTTAGTGCGTACGTACAAAAACCTGGTACGCAGTAGATGGCGCACTCATCTCCCGTTCGTGTATTCTAATGGGATTGTCAAATAATTAACATTATAAAAATAAGTAATGTATTATGATCTAAGATTACTTAACATATTATAAGAAATAATCAATCGTAGATCTACATTTCACACCCCCCCCCCCCCCCCCCCCCCCAACCCAAGTGAGCTTCGACATCGAAGTACCTAAACCAGCAGGCTCGCTCCGTCTATTCGCATTGTACTTGTAGGAACTTTTCTTATTCTCGGGCTTATCCCACTCTATACTCCATGACCTGGTTGAGATATGATTCGTAAATATTTGTGTGTGATTTATGTTTATTTTTGCATCTTATTTTGTGTGTTGTAGCGAGTTTTAGGTCGTGTTTTCTCTCATTTTTCTTTCATTTAGTTTTTATATAGCTTATGTGGACTTTTATTTAGTTTAGTACTCTTTCTCTTAACTTTTGTAAATATTCATTCTAGTTTTTTTTCTTATCTTTTTAGTCATCCAAGCGGACTAAAACGAGTCCCCAAGAGTTACGACCAGTTCGGATCGACGAAAACTTGACAAAGGATTGCAAAACATGTCCGTCATCGACCTACAATCGACGCATCACCGACGCACACCTCTCACCCGTGTTGAAAAACTGAGTCAATCAACCTATCGAGGAATACTCGATGCCGTCGATTGACGCAACACGTCAATGCGACATTGACTTGCGTCTACCGCCATTTCGACAACCCTAGTCGATCGACCTGCCGAGAACAATGCGCCATCATCGATCGAAGATTGTCATCAACGTATGGTCGACAATAGTGATACTGTCGATTGACATTCATCATTTTCAAATGAAGTTATCATGGTGCCCTCCTCGACTAACACTATTTAAGCTACAAAACTTCCCAGCTGCGTCGAGATCTGTGGACTTACCTTTTTCTGACCTAGAAAGCTCATTTTCAAACACTTGATTCATCCCCATTTCCTCTATTATTCCTCTCTTGATAATTTCTCTTTCGTTATTAATTTTGAAGACTACGGTGATCTGGATATTAAGAAACCAGCTTGTTGGGAGCTCTTTAGTCTCTTTCGGTGATTAGGATTTGAAAAATTGTTTTGGTAATTTCGATCGTTGATTTCTAGCTTTTTTTCTTGTGGATTTTAATATTTATTTTGAAGATGTTGGTTGCTTGCATTTGGACTTTCATTTAATTGTTGCATTTGGGACTTAATTTGTTTACGTAAGGTTATTGAATTCTGTACTGATTTTCTTATTTTCTAATCAAGATTGTTATTCCTTCGGCGTTTAGAATAAAGTGAATTTTATGATTCCTTTTGATTTTAAATTGATTATCGAACACCTTTAGTTGCCTACATGTTACGTATTATTACGTCCAATTCATATTCTTGTAGATCTATTATGTTTCGTGTTGATTTAGATGTTACTTTTAAATTAAAGTCGTGTCAATTATTTTATTCTTGTTCTCTAAAAAAGACAAACCACAACATTCTTTGATCGCATGTTTAGTTAATTTGTGGTAAAACGAGCATTTCGATTCCGATTATCATTACTCGAGAGATTCGACTCGAGTCAAACTTACCACTTACAAATGCTCCGTTCTCTTGCGAACGAACTTTTTATAATAAAAAATTAGTGAAAAAGTTTGATTCAAGATGCATGATAGATAGACTTAAATCACCAATCATTTATAATAGTAAAAATCTATACTTGAAGCATTTCCCACCACACAATACGAATATGCTCAGGGACCGCCTTATACTGCCACCAAGAGGGATGGAGCTCTTTCTCCATGATCTCTCGCAAGATGTCGGTCAGTCTGATCTTCCTACTATGGAGTTGTGATTGTATTTATGGTTAAAATATTATTTACTAATAATAATGATTAGAATTTTATATGTATAAATTTACTTACTTCATTCCGACGACATAAACAAGGTGTCGCCTCTGTAGTGGGTTTGTGGGCTTCCGAGATATACCCACATCGGATGGTGTGGGTGAAGCCATACCTGGTGTCGGCGCTAAATTGTCAGTACCAAGCCCCACGTAGTCATCGTTAAAATCAGCTAAATGATTAGCTGAAACCATATTTGATCGTTCGAGACTGGAATCGCGTCCACGACCTCTCATCATCTGATAAAAATATATTTTTATAATAAAATACGAAATATATATAACAAAGGAGAAAATCGTCCATACAAATGCAGATCACGACGTCCGTTCCTTGACTAAAGGCATCTGTTCGGGTCTCATTAAAACCTCCTGAGGTAAACCCACCTTTGTGGGAGAAACCCTCGTAGAGGAAAGAGTACCCTCCCCATGCCAGTAGTAGAAGGAACGAATCAAAGTGATAAAGAACGATAAAAGCCACAAGCCGGCTAAAAATAAAATCAAGCTACAATAAGCAAGTCGTGATCTATAAAGCAGCACTATCAGTGTCCTCTGCTAAACTGAGATTAAACTGTCATGTGGGGGGCTGAAGTCATTATCTTGATGAACGGAACACCGTCCTACCCAAAATACCATCGTTCATCATATCTGAGAAGAACGCCGGAGGCGACGTAAACCAGTCAAAATGAGGAGAACCAGATTTAGAAAGTGCATCATCAGCGTGATTACCTTCTCCATAAATATGCAAAACCATTAACTCAATCGAGGTACTGAGGAGAAGAACCCGACGCCAACGAGCCAGGAAGCGCCAAGGGACATCCAAACAACGCTTCACAAAAAGATCCACCACATAAGTGGAGTCGGATTCTAGCCAAATCCATCTGCAGCCTCTCTGATCAGCCACCTTAACTTCAATAATCACGGCTTCCAACTCAACCTCGAAGGCAAAATCATGACCCAACGATCTCGAAAAACCACCCTTTACAAAGCCCTGACATGTGCAAAAAATGCCCACCGAGATGCATTCACCAAGGCAGCCTAGAGCACTACCATCGGTAGCCATCGATAAAAATATATATAATACGAGTATTTTACAAAATACAAGTATATATCATCAAGTTAAAATCAGAGCATTGAGAAGTACAACCATTTTAAAATATCCAAGTATAAATCAATTAGTTTAAATAAGTGTGAGTAACTCTTCTTTTGTATCATTATCTGTCTCGTCACCAAGTTCGTCCACGTCATTGTCATTGGGGTGGTGCTATTGGGAATCGACATCATCCAATTGTATTGAATTGCGTGTATTTATAGATTCCTCTTGAAATGATTTACCTGGTAGAGATTTGTTGAACTCAACATTTGATCTCGCCTTGATTTTACACATTGCCCACTAGTCAGCTTATCTCATTTCAAACTTGGGTACAGAATAGTATACTTGTACAGCCTAGGCAGTAAGTATAAAAGCTTTATATCTGCGTTTGTGGTTGATATCGACAAGCTTATAATGAGGATGAAATTTTATGCCGGCATGAGTTGGATCAAACCAGCCGTATTTAAATAATCATGTGTTTTTCTCCATTTGCCCTATGTATTCGATCTTCAAAATTTCTATGAAATGATCATAATAATCATACTCGGTTTCCCCATAGTTTGATTCTCTAATGCAAACTCCAATGCTCGATGTTGATTTATTAGATCCGTGCTTGACTATGTGAAACTTATAAGAATTTATCTTACATTCAGTATACGTTTTCACACATCGTGATGGACCCTCTTCTAGTCTCCTAATGTTCACGTCATTAATATTATTTGAAGGATCTCTAGCCTATGACGTTAAAAAGTTATTTTTTTAATTTAGAAAAATATACCAGATTAATACATACGGTAGTTAAATGACATGTATCTCGGGATTGAACAGCTTAGCTTATGTAATGTTTGAACCAATCGATAAATTCATTTTCTGAATTTCCGTTGAGCGTGTCATCTATAATATTTGGTTGGAGACGTTGGATGCTCTCCTGTAAATACTACATCATTTGTTATAAAAAAAAGTGTGTACAGAAGTTTTAGTATATTATATATTCTTTTTACTTACAAATTTAAATAAAAGAATCCGTACCTAACATATTCTTGGACCTCATCGCAATTTAATAAGACGTATATCCTTCCGACATTGTATTCATCTTCATTTAGGAATATTTTCCCCTTTGTCATCACTGTTTCCCATAAAATTTTAAACACCGAGGGGACTTCATCATCGCCATCTACAACATCCTGACTATCAATATTTCACCTTGTTCTTCACACTATTCTTTAGTTTGTGAAGATACATCTCGAACAGGTACATCCATCTATACTTCATTGGGCTAGAAATTCTCGCTTCATACGGTAAATGTCACATTCTAGACGACTCATATCTTCGGTTCGAACGACTATTGATGTCCTTGAAGAACAAGCTCAATTCAGTAAGAGCATTCCAAATATTTGAAGGAAGCGGTTCACGAAAGACTATGGGTATCAACCTTTGCATGAATACGTGATAATCATGGCTTTTCATCCCGATCAAACATGATTCCTTCTTGTCTATGAAATGCCCCAAGTTTGATGTGTACCCATCTGGAAACCAAAGGTTTCTAACCCATTGGCACAATGCAGCTTTTGACGGCTTATCAAGTGCGTAAAAAGCTTTAGTACACTTTCCCAATCCGTCTAGTTCCAACTCCGAACGATTAAAATACTCATTCAACTCTTCCCGTAATTTAGGAGTGTCCTTGGACTTCCCTTTGACATTCATCACCATGTTGAATGAATTATCAAAAACATTTTTCTCCATGTGCATAACATCTAAATTGTAGTGAATCAAATTTATGCTTCAATGTTGAAAATCCCAAAGATGCTTCGTTTCCTCCAACCAGACATTTTGGATATTTGTGCATTAACGAGTGCTGCTTCTAGTTCAGTGACTTTCAAAAGAACTAGTCTTTCTATATTTTCCAAATCTTTATTTATGTCCGGATGTTTGGCGGTGGAGTCTCGACTGATCTTCTTCTCCAAAAGAATCGCTTATCATTTAGAAAATGGTGACCGCATTCAAGAAATTCTCGGTGAATGTCGAACTACAAATGCTTCCTACTGCACCTAACAGGGAAGGTATCTGAGTATTCTATACAGTATGGATAAGTTGTTCAACCGATCGACATAGAATACGCAGAAAAATCGTTAATTGTCCACGTAACGATTGCTCGCAATTGGAAAATTTATTTTTTAGAGATATCGTATGAGGGAGCCCCAATAATCCACAACTTATTCAAATCGCCGAATAAATATTATATAAATACATTGAGTTTATCTTTAATATTCTTTTGCCCTTGTACAAGAACATTGAGGAACATGAACTGTTCATTCATACACATCCGTTGAGGCAAATTGTATGGTGTAATTATAACAGACACGAGGAATATTGTGTGCCAAAACATCCAAATGGTTGAAAACCATCTGTACAAAGAACCAATCTCACATTTTGAGTTTTGGCTGCAAAATATTAATGAGTTTGGTTGAAATATTTCAAAACTTCTAAGTCGGATGGGTGGCGCATAACACCATTTTCAACCACGTGTTCAGCATGCCACCTTATAACCTATGCGGCTGCCCTAGATGTGTACAACCTCTACAGACGGGGAATTAATTGAAAGTAGTATATCTTCTTGTATGCAACGCTAGCTTTCTGTAGTTTTGCATTGTTTAGAGAAATAGGTTTACATCGAGGTTCATTAAAAAATTCTTAATTGGTCAGCTCTTAATCGTATTTCCAGTAGATTATATAATTATTCTTATAAAAACCTATATTCTCGACCGGTAAGCCCGTACCCCTTATTAACTTCTTGCTATTGTAGAAGTTATCATGTACGAGATTGTCTTTTGGTATAATCTCTTTGATTAATTCAGTCAACTGATCATAACATTTCTGAAACATGTGATTCTCCACTTGAGATTCATGAGATGAGAAACTGGAGACAACTGAGTATGTCTCTCACACCTGGGATACAAGGAATGATTTCCATCTTTCAACAGGTCATAAAACTTCTGGGCCTCAGGGTTCGGCGACTCTTCCATATCGGTAGCCACATAAAAATCGAGACCAATTACATCTTGAACTATATTGATGTACGTGTTTGATGATTCTTCAGTAACGATGTGAGAGGGTCCTCCAACGTGAAAATTATGATGTCGTCGGATGGTGGCGGGCTGACTTTCTTCCCGGTAAATCCATATATAGTAATTCGACTCAAATTCGTGTCTAACTAGGTGATACTTGATCTCTTTGATGTCGAGAAACCTATGATTCCTACATCTGTTAAGATTTACCAGGACACTTCAACCTCTGTCCGTCCTTATGTGCTTAAGCAAGTTCAAAGAGACTCTCGACCCCATCCATGAATTGTGGGATAAGAAGCCATTGAAAATTCGTTTGTATATCCAACTACGATCGAAACTCATCCTATAATTATACAATTATTATATTGATTTATTGAAAACGGGCAGTATAAGGGTCTCTAAAAAAAATTGAATTAGTGGTAAGGGCATTATCCTATTTGAAAATACGATATTCTGTAATATGATATCTTAGTATATGAATTTTGTTGACTTGAGAATTTTGGTAGCATCTCCCTTTAATTCTCTAAGTACACATATATTGCAGTGTATCCGAGAACAAAAGAGAGTTACTGAAACTTAAATTTTATAATAAAAAAATATACACATAAAATAAGCCATATTATAATCACGTTTTTAAACTGTCAAAATAAGTGGACAATTCAGAATTTAGTATCAAACTCTCTATTTGATACTAAAACCCAAACTCTCTGTTATTGGAGGGATGAATCCTCCCAGAGAGCGCCATACACCACGTCATCACCGATGTCTACCATACCAATTACAATACCAACCGATCACAACATGTATATTATTCAAAAATCATAAGATATGCATTAAATACAAAACCCACGTACCAATTACCACGAAATTTCAAGACCACCATCAATTTTTAGAACTTTTCAAAACCTCCATCATTTGAAAAAAATAAAAAACTTGTTATTGGAGGGACGAAACCTTCGGTTGGAGCCTTACACCACGTTGTTTTGCATGTAATTGTGGTATTTTTCTCGTATTTTTAATTAGGATTTAATATTGTTTTTATTAGTTTTTGAGTCGATTAGTTAGTTTTCTAGGTTGTTTTTCTTGTTTTATTATTTTCATGTTTCTTTTTTATTTTATACTTAATATGGTTTAATGGGTTCAATTAATTGAGGTTTGGTGGAATTCTTGGGTTTTTATATGGGTGCTAATTTGGTTATCAATCGTCCGGTTAATTAACCGGCGGTTAATTTAATCGGCCGATGCCTAACCATAACCTAACCGGCCGTGAAAAAAAAGGTTCAGGTTAGGTGCGGTTAACCACCAGTTTTTTTTTAAATAAAGAGTATATAAAATTTGAAAAATTAGCAGTTATAACCATCGGTTTCGGTTAATTGGCCGGTTAACCAGTTTAACCGTCGGTTAAACCACCAGAATTCTTTTTTTTTTTAACTTCGGTTAACCGACGGTTATAACCGCCGGTCAAACGGTTACTAACCACCGGTTAGACGGTTAACCTTAACCTAATTAACAACTCTAGGTTTTTATGTTCGAAATTCTCATTTTATAGGTGACTCAATAATTTGAATTCAAGTCAAGGCATGAAGACCCAAAGTTCAAGCCAAGGCGTGCCAAAATCGGTGCCAAGAGCAAGCTCCAGAATGGCAAACATTCTGGAATGTTAGTCAAGGCGTGCCCAGCTACGCCCATTTCACGCCTGCACCCTTGGCGCAAGAGGAGGCATGCCAGGCATGCCCATTTCGGCGCCCATCAGTGCTCAAAGTGGCAACCAGCCTCGCCAATACCAGCGCCCGACGCCATTTCTTGCGCCCATTTCCGCGCCAACCTGCTCGCCAAAGGCAGCGCCTGCCTGCTCCCATTTCAGCAGCCCAGCACCATTTCTCACTCCCATTTCAGAACCAGCACCCGCGCCCATATCCATGCCAACATCGGCGCCAGGCCATGCCCATCCGCGTGCCTGCCTTGCACTAGGCCTTGCCGCCCGCAAGCCAAGCCTCACGCCCATTTCAGCGCCCAAAGGCACGCCAACATCCATGTGCCTATGCCAACCCTCTCTCCAAGTTGTGTTCCCAAGCTCACCCATCTTCCGAGCCGCTTCGAGCCAAGCACCTAGCTAAGTGGCTAGGAAGGTGCCTCGGGGTCAAACCTGGTCAAACCCGGGAAATTAAGCCTTTAAAGCCCAATTTAACCCATTTAAACCCAATTAGACCTAGTATAAATGGGTGACTTCTCTCATATTGTAGAAAAAAAATACATCCACTCTCCTTCCAACCCAAGCATAGGTTTGGGATTAAATTTCTCTCTCTAGATTTTAGATTTATTTTCAAGCATTTTCTTAGGTTTGTAAGCCTAAGAAGAATTCAAGTCATCCCTTGGGTTTTATTTTTTGCTATTTCATTTCAAGTTTGTTGTTCCTTTCCTTAATACAAGTAAGCTTTCTTTTAATTTCAGGCTTTCCTTCAATTTCATGCTTGTTCTTCAATTTATGCTTTTTGCCTTGGCTCTTAGATTTATTGTTAGATCTTGTGAATTGGCTATGGAATCTAGTTGAGTGACACATCTAGATCATAGATCGAGTCTTGATCGTTTTTATTTTGAGTATTTCATATGCTTATGCTTGTTCTTCATTTTATGAATTGTCTTAGCTCTTAAATTAATTGCTAGATCTTGTGAATTGGCTATGGAATCTAGGTGAGTTACACACCAAGATCATAGATCGAGTCTTAGATCGTTTTTATTTTGAGTATTTCATATGCTTTATTTTGGTTTTTATTTTCATGCATAGTTTTATGTTGAATCCTAGATCTACTTTTCGTTTCTTGTAATTTCTCGTAAAGTTTTTAACTTTCATGTCAACTTTTATTGCTCTTTCCATTGGTGCTTTCAATTTTTGTTAATTTGCATTATTTAGATTTTTATGATCATGCATGCATAGTTGTACCTTAGGTTTATTTGGTTGTACTTAGTGAAACTTTTCTTTTACTTGCTTATTTTCATTATTTCTTGCACTTTCAATTTGGGCATACGCACGAGGCATCCTAAATACTTGCATTTACATTTCATAGTTTTTCATTTTCATTTATATTTAAAGCTAAAAACCCCTTGATTCTTACATTCGAATTGAATTCCGATAATACCAATCCATGAACCCTTTTTATTTTCATCACCACTAAAAAACTATAAAACAAAAATGGTGCCGTTGCGACTCGGCTTTTAAGGTTTTTGATTTGCTTGTAGTTTCTTTGTGTTTCTAGCTTTTTTTTTTTTATTTGCATGTTTTTTATGGAGTGTTATGCAAGGTCC
>BMAC01000928.1:253409-266549 GCA_014905375.1 Phtheirospermum japonicum
TTATGGCAATGGAGGTTACATTTCCAACATGGGAGGGCATGGTGCAAACCATGTTGGAAATGGAATGATGTATAATGGTTTTGGCAACGTGGGAGGGCATGATGCAAACCACGTTGCCAATGGTGATCAGGCAATGGTCAACCCAACATGGGAAGACATGGTGCAAACCATGTTGAGTATAATGGTTTCACGGGTAGGAACGGTCCATATGGAGGAATATGGTACCCCCAATCATTTTTCGAATATGCACACTCCAAATTCCGGTCCATATGGTGGTTATGATTCTCCCAATAATTTCACGAATATTTTCTAATGGAGGCTTTGCTAGTACGAATGGGAACATTGGTGGCCAATATCCAAATCCCGACCCATATGGCAGTTATGGTGTTCCCAATCATGGAGACGTAAACAAACCGTTTTGGGGGATGCCTATACCATCTTGCGTACCCCTCCCTCCCGAGCGAATATCTTCTCGAGCGATATATTCTAATGATGATGAAGTGTGTGGAGTTCCTTCCTCTAGTGGTCTTGAGTTGAAAAAGAGACTAGCGGCTTTGGAGGCTCAAATTGAGAGATTATCTCACCCAAGACCGGACCCTCCGTGTGCATGGTGTGGAATGGTTGGTCACGGCAACACATCTTGTCCTTCAAATCTCTCATTCAATATGCCAAGGTCTCATTCGGAGGAAATATATGGAGGCCATGGATTTCAAGTGGGACCCGATTGTGCTAGACCATCTTTTGCTCCACTGTCGACACATAATCCTCCTTATCATCCTAGCAACCACATGCATCCACCTTTTGGTTATGCCAATACATATGCGGGTGTTACTCCTCACGTGGGTCCACTTGTATCGGTGAATGCTCCTACCCCACCTTCCGATCCGAATCTCTTGGTTATTATGCAACCTTGTCCCGTGACTTTGGCCTCGTTCGATGCTACGTTCAATACTTTTGAGACTATGACCGATGGGATAAACACGAACATGGGGCAATTAGCAAGCAATGTCAATATGCTAATTCAAGCTAATGAGAAAGAAAATTTGCCGAGCCAACCTTCGCATCCTCTTGCGGTCGCGTTCCTTCGAAGTGGTGGGGTGGTTGATGATGAGCTTGTCCCACCGTTCGACGGGGAGGTGGTTTATATTCTGAGTGTTCTTACTCCTCTTGATTCCACCCCCGTGAACCCCACTTGGGCAAAGGAACTTCACGATGGCCTACACAAGTCTTCGAACCCATACAAGCCACCAACCTCTAAAGCCCCTGTGCCTTCTCCTTCAAAAAATATTATGAAGATTGGTTACATATGGACATGATCAAAAAGTTGATCGAACAAGTTTATATGGAGGAAAGGAGCAATGAGGAGGAGGTTGGCCGAGAAGTCTATATTGAGGGTTGTTGTGCGGATGATGAGACCCTTGTTCATAACGACGAGTCCATTGTATTTCAATGTGACAACGACTTGAGTGAAAGAGATTATGATTGTGTCGTTGAGAGAAACGACAAAATTTTAGTGGAGGAGGTGGAGATTATTGATGACGGGTTAGGAGTTGATATCATCGATAAGCGTGAAGAATATCTTAAGGGGATCGGTGAATTGTTCGAGTTAGTCTCCAACGAGGTCGAGATGAGGCACAAGCCCGAGTTTGAGCCTCTCCCATATCACCTCAAGTATGTCTATTTGGAGGAAGAGGAGATCAAATCGATCATTATCTTTGAAAATTTGAATCGAGTAGAAGAGGAGAGGTCGGTTGAAGTGCTTAAAGTTCTTAAAGGTACTATTTGTTGGAGACCCGGAGTTATTAAGGGAATTAGCCCTTGGACTTACATGCATAAAATCGTCTTGGAGGATAATGCCAAACCATATCAAGAATTCCAAAGGCATTTGAATCTAAATTTTAAGGAGATAGTGGAAGACGAGAAATTAAAGTTGTTGGAGGAAGGCTTAATGCTCGAAATTGTCGGTAGTGAGTGGGTGAGTCCCATTCTCATAATACCAAAGAAAAGCGATCTATCCATTATCGAGGACAAAAAAGGAGAATTATTGGCTACGAGAACTAAAACGGGATGGAGGATGTTGATCGATTTTAAGGAGTTAAATGTAACTACTAAGAGAGATCATTTCTCTCCCCCGTTTATCGACCAAATATTTGAAAAGTTAGCTGGCCATTACTCCTTTTGTTTTTTGGATGAGTCATCGGGTCACTTTAAAACCACCATTCCACCCGAAGATCGAGCCAAGATGACCTTTGGAACGTTTGCTTCTCGACGACCTTTACTTGGGCTATGCGATGCCCCGAGAATGTTTTGAAGAACGGATCCTCCCGGCTAGGATGATATGGCTTTGGTGGATCCTCCCGTTCTCTTTCCTCCATGACCAAAATGGGAGTTCGTCAAGCTAATGATGTAAAACAAGCGCTTCTTAGGAGGCAACCCATATTCTTTTCATTTATTTCTTTTATTTTTACATCTCTTTCTTATTATATATAAATCCAGAAACATTCGAAAAATTGAAAAATAAAAAAAAATTGTGTTGTCTTTGAGTATTTCATATGCTTTATTTTGGTTTTTATTTTCATGCTTATTTTTATGTTGAATCCTAGATTTAGTTTTCGTTTCTTGTTATTTCTCGTAAAGTTTTTAACTCTCACGTCAACTTTTATTGCTCTTTCCATTGATACTTTTAATTTTTGTTAATTTGCATTATTTAGATTTTTATGATCATGCATGCATAGTTACACCTTAGGTTTATTTGGTTGTACTTAGTGAAACTTTGCTTTTACTTGCTTATTTTCATTATTGGTTCACTTTGAATTTGGGCATACGCACGAGGCATCCTAAATACTTGCATTTACATTTCCTAATTAGTTTATTTTCATATTTTTTCGTTTCCATTTATATTTCAAGTTAAAAACCCTTGATTCTTGCATTCGAATTGAATTCCGATAATCCCAAGCCATGAACCCTTTATATTTTCATCACCACTAAAAAACTACAAAACACACGTCATCACCGATGTCCACCTAACCAATCATAACACTAACTAACCACAACGTGTATATATTATTCACAAATCATAACATATATATTAAACACAACATCCACATACCCATCAATTGTATATAATCCAACCATAATTATAAATTAAACTCTAAATTAAACTTTAATTTCATAATTAATCCCTAATTGAACACTAAAGACATAATAATCTCTAAATTAAATCCTAATTATATATTAAACCCTATTGAAACTCTAATTATATAATAAACCATAAATTAAACCCTAATTGTATAATAACTCCTAAATTAGATTCTAATTATATAATTACACCTAATTGAATACTAATTTCATAATTAACACAAATTGAAGTTGATTATACCTATTTGAACAATAAGTTCTAAACCCCTAATTAAACAAAATAACACATCCCAATTTCTATCCTAATTAGAATTTAAACCCTGAAACTAACCATGCTAATCCCTAAAAATAAATAATAATTATTAAAATAAAAAAACATAATGAGATGGAGCTGGCAGCGACGGTGGTAGTGCGAAAATGGCGTCTCTAGCGGCAGCAGCTAGGTGGCAGGTGGTCGGTAGAGTGGAGATGGTTGCGGCGCTGGACGAAACAGCAGACATTTCGGAGGTGGTGGCTCGATCGGTATGTTGGCGGATTTTATTTTATTTTTGATGTTTATATGCGCAAAGTGAAAGCAACAGGGGTAACCCACTGCTAATATGAGGTTAGGTCCAAGGAACCCAACAACCCTTGGTGATTACCGAATGGAGTTAATTTTCCTCGAAAATTAGTGGACCCACTTCCCCTCGAGTTTTTCCGAGAGCATTTTGGCACACCCAATTTTTTAATTAAAAAAATAAAAAATATATATTTACCAATCAATTACTATTTTTCGTTGTTCACCTCGTGGTATCTTCACAAAAATAACAATGCTTTATTATTTACGTTTTTAATAGAATAAGTCGATCGCTCTATCGTGGATACTATTGATCAAATTACATGACACATGTCAATAAATACATATTCGGTGATAATTATGTAGTAAAGCCAGGTTAAATACTGTTTAAGTGTGTAAAACCATATTATTTGATTTATTTTAATGCAATTATATTTTTAAATACTTTTTTTGAGTTTATTTTAATTTATAAAAACCGAGGGGAGCTAATTCCCCTCATAAAATTCGGAGGGGATCCACTTGCCCAAAGGTTTTTACGAGGGCATTTTTGTCCCCTCGAGTTTTTAAATAAAAAATAAAAAAATATTTATCGATAAATTACTATTTCTCGTGATTTTAAAACTACGAACCCACCTCGTGGCATCTTTATAAAAATAACGATGCTTCATTATTTACGTTTCCAATAAAATAAATTGATCGGCCGTATTGCGAACAATATTGACCAAATTACATGACACGTATTAATACATACATGTTCAGTGATAACTACGTAATAAATTCAGGTTAAATACATTTCAAGTGCGTAAAATCCATTGGTTTATTTTAATGGAATTATGTTTTTTTAAATATTTTTCTTTTTTTTTTAATTTAAAAAAAAAACTGAGGGGAGTTACTTCTCCTCGGAAAATCCCAGGGGCATCCAATTTTCCTCGTGTTTTCTTGAGGGCATTTTGGTCCCCTCATTTTTTTAATTAAAAAATAATAAAATATATATTTACCGATCAATTAAAATTTATCATGATTTTAAAATAATGAAACCCACCTCATAGTATCTTCACAAAAATAAGGACGCTTCATTATTTACATTTGCAATGGAATAAGTTGATTGCTCGTATCATGGATACTATTGATCAAATTACATAACACGTATTAAAACATACATGTTGAGTGATAATTATGTAGTAAAGACATGTTAAATACATTCTTAGTGCAAAAAATCACATCATATGGTATATTTTAATGCAATTATAATTTTTTATATTTTTTCTTTTTTTAAATTAAAAAAAAATCAACGGGAGCTATTTCCCCTCGGAAAATCCCTAGGGGATCTACTTGCCCTCATGTTTTTCCAAGGAAATCTTGGTACCCTCGGGTTTTAAATTAAAAGAATAAATAGAAAAAAATATATTTACTGATCAATTACTATTTTCCGTGAATCTAAAACAATGAAACCCATCTCGTGGTATCTTAACAAAAATAACGACGCTTCGTTATTTAAATTTCCAATTGAATAAATTGATCGATCGTATCATGGATACTATTGATCAAATTACACGGAACGTGTCAATACATACATGTTCGATGATAATTTTGAAGTAAACACAAGTTAAATACATTTTAAGTGCGTAAAACCACATTATATGGTTTATTTTAATGCAATTATATTTTTTAAATATCTTTTTCTATTTTTTCTTAAATTTAAAAAATTAAGGGGAGCTCATTCCCCTCAAAAATCCTGACGGGATCCACTTGCACTCAGGTTTTTCCGAGTGTATTTTAGTCCCTCGATTTATTAAATTAAAAAAATTGAAAAAATATATTTACCGATTAATTACTATTTCTCGTGATTCTATCTTCATAAAAATAACGCCACATAATTATTTACGTTTCCCATGGAATAAGTCGATCGCTTGTATGGTGAATATTATTAATCAAATTACACAACACGTGTCAGCACTTAAATATTCGGTGATAATTATGTGGTAATCTAGGTTAAATACATTTTAAGTGCGTAAAATCACATTATATGGTTTATTTTAATATAATTATTATTTATGTATTTTTTATATATTTTTTAATTTAAAAAAATCGAGGGGAGCTAATACCCTTGGAAAATCCCAAGGGGATCCATTTGCACTCGGGTTTTTCTGAGGGAATTTTGGTCCCCTCAGTTTTGTAATAGAAAAAATGAAAGGAATAAAAAAGAAAAAAGTATTACCGATCAATTACTATTTCTCGTGATTCTAAAATAACAAAATCTACCTCTTGGTATCTTCACAAAAAATAACGACGCTTCATTGTTTTCATTTCCAATGGAATAATCGATCGCTTGTATTGTGGATACTATCGATCAAATTACATGACATGTGTCAATACATACATGTTCGGCGATAATAATGTAGTAAAAGTAGGTTAAATACATTTTAAGTGTGTAAAATCGTATTACATAGTTAAATTCAATGCAATTATATTTTTTAAATATTATTTTATTTCTTTAATTTAAAAAACCTGAGGGGAGCTATTTTCCTAAAATATCACAAGGGTCATCGAATTTTTTAATTAATCATTTTTGAAAATAATAGAAGAAATATATTATTACCGATCAATTACTATTTCTCGTGAATCTAAAACAATGAACCATGCCTCGTGGTATCTTCACAAAAGTAACGACGATTCATCATTTACGTTTTTAATGGAATATGTGGATCGCTCGTATCGTGAATACTATTGATCAAATTACACAACACGTGTACATACATGTTCTGTGATAATTATAAAGTAAAGCCAGGTTAAACACATTTTAAGTGCGTAAAATAACATTATATGGTTTATATTAATGCAATTATATTTTTTAAATATATTTTTTTTAATTTTTTTAAAATTTCAATTGAGGGGATCCACTTGCCCTTAGATTTTTCCTAGGTATTTTGGTCCCCTTGATTTTTTAATTTAAATAAAATAAAATAAAAATATTATTACAGATTAATTACTATTTCTAGTGATTCTAAAACAATGAAATTCACCTCTCATGGTATATTTACAAAAATAACGACAATTCATTATCTACGTTTTTCGATCGCTCGTATCACAACACCAACATTCGAAGGTTTTCAAACACTAGTTTGATAAAAAGCAAAGAACCTGATCAAAATTTCTTAATGAACCGCAACACCAACAAATTTATTGCGCTTTTAAAATGTTCTTCTCCAAAGACTTCTTTGATTTGACACCAGTTTAATTTGTTACTACTTGATCTTGTGCCTTTTTTTGTGCCATCGCTTTTTCGTCTCGTTTCTTTTATTACTCTTTCATAGTCGATTTCTTGAGATTTTTTGAGGACATAGTGTGAGGTTTTTTAGGATTGCATGATAATCTTTGGAGAGAAATGAAAGAAGTTGACAGAAAACTGTTGAAAGGAAGCTACGAGATTTTTAGAGAATTAGGGCATATATATAATTTTTCAAATGACATGTTGTTTCAAACGACAGATGGTAGGATTAAAATTTTAGGGGATTAGGGTATGTACAAATTTTCAAACGACATGTTGTTCCAAACGACATATGATAGAATTAAATTTCTCGATGTACAATTTTGTTTGAACTATTTGATAATTTATATAATTATTTTCGTATAAATTTGACAATTTTTTTTATATTGTATTGGCAATTGTCGTAATAAATAATGATTGATCATGGCATCACGTATGCAGGAAAAATAGGGGATTGTTATAATTATAAATAATTACTATTTTATTTTATTAAAAAATCATTCAAAACTGTGTTCCTAACAATAATAGATGGCAAAGAAATCCACCACACAATACAATTTTGAGCGCAAAATATTAAAAAAAAAAAAAAAAAAAAAAAAAAAAAGACACCAGATATTCAATTTGAAAATATCAGGATCCTAATGTTATTGCTCATATAATATGATATAAGATATTGCACATCCAAAGTAAAACAAAAATAATACTACGGTCCACATAGAAAAGAACTCCCTGATATAAATGATAAGATATTGCAGTACATCCAAATAATAATACGGTCCACTTACTAAAGAGCACATTTCATTCAAAGTCCACATACTTTCTATGCATTTATCCACAGCATCATGTATGCAGATAAATAGGGGATCGTTATAATCATCATATTATTACTATTTTATTTTTTTATCCTATTTGCAATTCGAAAAAGCATCCGAACTGTATTCTAAGCAATGAATGGCAAGGAACTCATAATTATCCCAAATCCCAAAATTAAATAGTGTTTATCAACGTAATACAATATTCAGCGTAAATTTAATGTGACAAAAAAATGTTCCCAGAATAATTAGAGAAAAAAATAAACCGCTAAGAATACACTAATCACAAATCCAATTAAACCAATCTCACCAATACACACCCCTATATAAACACACCATAATAACAATTTCACACTCCAACAATTAAAACATGAGATTCATTCCTTGAATAACAGAAGAAAAAAAAAGTAATAAAGAAAAATAAGTAAAAAAAAAAATGTCAAGAAAGAAAATAACACTAGCTTTCATTAAAGACAATACAAATAGAAAAGCATCCTTCAGAAAAAGGAGAAAGGGACTCATCAAAAAGGTGAGGGAGATCAGCACGCTTTGCGACGTGGACGCGTGCGCTATAACATTCAGCCCGTACGACCAAACGGTCGAGGTCTGGCCATCCCCAGAAGGGGCACTGGCTGTGTTGGCTCGTTACGGAGCCATATCGGGGAGACACCCCCGGCCCGGAAAAGAAATGGACCCAGAGAGCTTCACCCTGCAACGCATAAAGAAGACTCGTCGGAAGACGGAGCGCCTCTGCAACCAAAACAAGCGGAGTGACCTGGAGTTGGTCATGTACCGGTGCATGGCCGGGATGGAAAGACTGGACAATTTGGATGTGCGCGACTGGGCCGAGATGGGCCGGTCTATTAACCAGATGATAAGGGATGTCCAGTCGAAGCTGGGAAAGTTCATGACCGAAGGTGTTGGTTGTTGTGATTCTCAGGCTGCGATGGCTCCGCCTCCTCCAGTGGCTCCGATGGATCCGCCTCCTCTGCCTCCTCCGATTGGGCCAGAGTACAGTGGGCTAGATTGGGATATAGGGGCATTGTTGTATCCGCATTAATTTGTTCAGGGGAATGGGATACGGAGCGCACAAATAATTTCAAGAATTTATTTTTTTAAATTATTTCATGTATTTTTTTGCCTTCTTGAAAGGTGGGTTTGTATTATTTATTTGAAGTTATTGAGTTTCTTTAAAGTGAGTTTATGCTAATTGATTCCATTTATCTTTTCTTCTTGTTCTTCTTCTTCGGGGTGATATTATGTTTTATTAAAATGATTTTTTTTTTTGGTCTTAATATTCACACACAACGTCTTTGTAGAAATTAGAAGGCTTATGGATTTAAAAATAATGATCAGATTTACGATGTTGTTAATCAATATTACCAATATCAGTTTATCAACATCGACCAGAGCAGAATATAAATCTGCAGCGGAAAATAAAAATAAGAACACGATTAAACAAATTCAGTTCACAAGTAAAAGTACTTGTGAACTTGGGTGTACAAACCCGAAAACCATATTACTTTCTTTTAAATTCAATACAAAATATAAAGTAATATATGAAAACTAAATATTAAGAAACTTGATACTAAATACTTGTTGCCGGAATGGCAAGATCTTCTTCGTCGGTCACGCAAATTCAAAAATCTTGTTTATCACGATCGTTGACTCCAAGTAGTACGTCGTGTTCTTCCTTCCTTGCTTTGCCGTGCGTCTTGCGTTGTGCGATCTCTCCTTGAATTTCCCGTGCGTAAAAATCCTTCTCGAAAAGTCGTGAATGTAAGAGTATTGAAGGTGTCCTCTTCTCTTGGCTTTGTCTTGTTTTAAATAGAAGAGTCCTAGAGTCCCAAAATTGGTAGAATTCTAAAACCAAATCCTAAACACAATCTAGGAATAATTAAAGTCTTGTATACAAACTAGGAAACAAATCTAGAGTCCTAATTTTAGTTCCCTAATATATTTTGGGCCTAAGAAAGGCAAATAACTAAATAAGGAATTATTCCCAAGAATAAAATCCTTAACAATCTCCCCCTTTTGCCTTTCTGGACAAAATACCCAAGACGCATGAAAATAATCAAAAGAGTAAAAACTCCCCTGAATTTAGAAACTCCCCCTACATTAGAAACTCCCCCTAAATGGAGTATCCAATGTTGAAAACAAATAAATACGAACCAGCGTCTTCTACATTCTTCTCCCCCTTTTTGTTCTGAAAGCAAAAGGACCTCAACAAACGAGTTCACGCCTGGTGCTGTGCAACCTGATTATCAAACAAAGTAAACTGGGCTCGGACAAACGGAGCAGAAAAATGGAGCCATGTTGGTACTGATGTTGGGAATACCAGAACCAACATCAAACATGACACCAGCTCAAAGAGGCGCCATGGTGCCTAAAGAAGGTAATCAGGTTCTGCTTCACGAAAACACCAATGGGGGTTTGACGCTCAGCAAACATGCCTCGATTTTGAAATCCCAATAACAGCTCCTCAACTTCACTCGCCAAGAACCTCATGGAGATGGAACATTATCAGAGGCGAAGTTGTCTGCAGGGGATGTTGGTTTCAGTGTCACAACACCATAACCAACATGGGCTGACATGGCAGCTTTGGACTGCTTCTTTTCTCTCTTTGGGTGGAATTTTCTTTATTATTTAGAAGCACAACCTGTTTCTGGAGTTTTGCTGGGTGATGGTGAATTTGATATTCTGCAAGAGACTGAAAACAACTACAAAAAAAATCGAGTGTTGTAGGCAGTAAAATTTGGAGAAAGAAAAAGTAAAATTAAGAAAATAATTCCCCAACTCTTTCTCAAAATAAGACACACGTTCTCAACTCAACTACTCCATCATCTTAATTTTGGAAATAAAAACCACAAATCCCAACTACAAACTAAAATCGAGATAGAGCTAGATTTTTATAAACCATCACCATAGTTGAACAAAGCCTTTGCAAAGCAATTTTTCACTCGCCAAATTAATCTCTTATTACCTGTCCAACCGTCCGATTACAACTCCACTGAAACACGCGGTTAGCAAGATCCAAAAAGAGGATTAAAAGAATTCAAGATAGACAAAAACACAAGAAATAAAACGCACAGCAAGATGGCATCTTCACAAAGTATGAATGTCTTACGGGATGCCTAAAAATCATGACCTAAAAGGTTAAAACAGAACACATTATGATTTCAGTGTTTTGATCCAATGTTGCTTATTATTACTAACAACATTATAAACCAACATTGCCTTARGTGAAGTCAATGGAAACTTACCCCTTAACCCAAGTTAATGACTACRTCAAAATCTCTCAAGAAGACGAATTTTAAAGATTGGAGMATTTTGAGTCCAKATTTTCTTCATCCTTGAAGGGATTTAAATYTTTTAATCTTCAGCAATTGYTGTTAAACGCCTCTTGTTTTTGGACCTGGGAGAAAAYCAGTTTCTGCGGGCAAGTCCCACAATCACCTAATTTTGAAGAGGTTGGTCCTTTTTGTCATTACTTTTATTGYAATAGAGGACCTTATTACACTTTCAATCAAACTCAATGCATTAGTATAATGTATGAAAAGAAAGATAAAAAATGCATGCAAAAAATTCAGATGTTGTGACTGATGTTGATAAGTAGTGTCACAACATCACAAACCAACATTGGTTAGACAATGCACATACCGAGATCTCTTCTCAAWCGAGAGAAGGTCTCGTAATCTAATGCCTTAGTGAAGATGTCAGCCAGCTGATTATCAGTTCCAATATGTTCAAGGCTAACAATCTTCCTCTCAACCAAATCTTGAATAAAGTGGTACCTTATGTCAATGTGTTTGATTCGGAAAAGTTGGACCAGATTTTTTGAGATATCAATGGCACTGGAAGCATCACAGAGCACAGTCAATGTTCTTCTATGTAGACCGTAGTCCTCTATCATTTGATTCATCCACAATAACTGTGTACAAGCACTTCCAGCTACAATATACTCAGTTTTAAGAACATCCTCTACTCGCTTAGACTCTGTTTTTGAAAAATACAAAGATTCTCGAGTTTTAGAACAATTAGTAAACAAGCAAACAAACCTTACCATCTCTTTGAAATTTATTTGTCACTTTCTTGTAGTTCTTTCATCGAGATCTCCAATGATTTGGCTCATAGGATGATTCTTCTGAATTCTTGAAGGAATATTTCTCTGAATCAAGTCAATGGGTTCAGCTGGATTCTCCACACTTGGATTAGAATCTGATTTTGCGGCGGCTGGAGTTGATGTAGGTTCTGATGTTGTTATCCACGTATCAGCATTGTTACCAACATCACTCAAATCTCTGGGTTCAGCACCTGCATCTCTATTTTCAATACCTGCCCTTTCATCTATAGGAAGTGTGACATTATTTTGAGGATTTTGATCATAAACCAGATCATCCTCCTCAGCAGGTTTAAAACCACTCATCAAATCATCAAACTTGACGTTAACCGACTCAATCATGCAACACGTTCTAAGATTAAACACTCTATATGCATGACTATTTCGAGAGTATCCCATGAAAACACATTTATTACTCTTTGAATCAAGATGATTTCTATCATTTAGCACATAACAAACGCACCCAAAAATATAAAAATCACTCAAATTTGGCTTTTTATCCATCAATAATTCATARGGAGTAACACAAGATCCTGGTCTAAAATACACCCTATTAATTATATGGCATGCAGTGTTTATTGCTTCTGCCCAAAAACGTTTAGTAACCTCATTTGAAATAAGCATAGTCCTAGACATTTCTATAAGAGATCTATTTTTGCGTTCGACTATCTTATTTTGTTGGGAGGTGATGGGTGAAGAAAATTCATGAGATATACCAACTTTTGAACAATATTTTAAAAAGAATGCATTCTCAAATTCTTTCCCATGATCAGACCTTATTTTACCTATACTCACACCAAAACTTACACACAACMTTTTTGCAAGTTTTTTAAAAGTCTCGAAAGTCTCAKATTTTTCTCTTAAAAACTCTACCCAAGTAAAGCGGGAAAAATCATCTACAAGCACAAGAACATACCTTTTACCACCAAGGCTCTCAACTTCAAGTGGTCCCAAAAGGATAAGGATCAGATTTACGATGTTGTTAATCAATGTTACCAACATCAGTTTATCAACATCGACCAGAGCAGAATATAAATCTGCAGCGGAAAATAAAAATAAGAACACGATTAAACAAATTCAGTTCACAAGTAAAAGTACTTGTGAACTTGGGTGTACAAACCCGAAAACCATATTACTTTCTTTTAAGTTCAATACAAAATATAAAGTAATATATGAAAACTAAATATCAAGAAACTTGATACTAAATACTTGTTGCCGGAATGGCAAGATCTTCTTCGTCGGTCAC
>BMAC01000928.1:281373-294035 GCA_014905375.1 Phtheirospermum japonicum
AAAAGGAATGAGAAATAGAGATGGTTTCCTAGTTCTCCTTCAATGATCCTATTTTGTGGTGAGGGGCACATATTGTTGGACCTTATAAATATGAAGATGTAATGATATAAATGGTCAAAAAAAAAATCGTTTTAGAAACAAATAAACACAAAAATTATTTCTTTATAAATGATAAATATGAAGATGTAATGATATACACGGCCCCAAAAAAAAACTCATATTAGAAACAAATAAAAGCGATAATCCACACAAAGAATTTTGTTATAAATGCATTGCAATTGATTGAAATCACCAAATTTGTCAAAAAAAAGAACAATTAAGATGCCACTAATTTTTTCACCGAAATCAAGCCTGACACGTAGTGAAGAAGTGAATGAGATACAGGACCTACCTCAATAAAGCAAGCAAAAATTAAAACAAATAACCTACATGCTTCTTGCAAAATCAGTATATCTAATTATAACAAACTCTAAAATAGTAATGGAAACAAACAACAACAATAGGCAAAAAAGGAAAAAGAAAAAAAATAAAGAAAATAAGTAGGGTAGACAGAGTAGTAATAGGACCAAACAACAGCAATAAGCAAAAAACCAACATGAAAAAAAATAAGAAAAAAAAAGTTGCAACCAACTGGAAAAGAATGAGAAGCAGAGACGATTCCACAGTTAAAATCGATTGGAATGCAAATAGATGAAATAAGGGACATTAAAAATAATAAAAATCAAATGAAATGTACAACCTAAAATTAAAAAGAAATAAGAAAAAAAAAGAAGAAGAAGAGCAGAACAATTAAAAAAATGAAGAAGAAGAAAAAGAAAATAAGATGTACCTCAAACAATTAATCAATCCATGTACCTAAAAAAAATAAAAAAATTGTCAGAGAACAACAACATGAAGACAATTCATCGGGAGGAACCTGTCAGCAAACTAATGCTGACCAGTTTGCTGGCGGATCACGCCCGTCAGCAAAATGCAGTTTTTTTATAGTGAACAAACAATCTATAGCCCGCCAATTATTTCTATAATATTTTTAAATTGCTGACGGGCAGAACCTGTTAGCAAACGAATGCTGACGGGTTTGCTGGCGGATCACGCCCGTTAGCAAAACGCAGTTTTTTTTATAGTGAACAAACAATTCATTGTTAATTTTTCATCTACTATCAATCGACGATTCCAGCCAAATTATAATCCATCACCGACGATCCCCATCGGATTTAGCAACAACTATCTAGGACCGTCCCAAAATTATATGTGAATTTCTCGTCGATTGGAGCGATAATTTCATCGAATTGGCTTCAAATTTCCGCCGAAACAAGCACTTCTCCACCGTCAAAAAATAAATCCTTCAATTACAATGGACGAGAATCGCTTTCAGGGTAAGTTATTTTGAAGTTGATTTAATAGAATTCAATTAGGTTATGCTATTACTATTTTTGATTTTAATTTTTATTGTTGCAGTTCCTTCGATTTATCCATTCTCCTGCAAATGTTCCAGTTTCTGGTGTGAGTTGGACATTCATGAAAATAGTTCCATTACAGGTTTATGATTTCTCCTTTTATAATATATGAAAGCAAAAATATTAGTTTATCTTTGAAAATTACAAATAACCTTTTGACATTTATTGTAATATTACAATAGTGCAACCTAAAAAGGAAATAAGAGGGTGCCATTTGTAGGTAAGCCTCAAGGGGTTATGTGTAATTTAAAAAAAATGAAATATTTTTGTAATTAGACTAAACTTCAAGTTTGCGCTGCTCAAGACCATCGAGCCTCAACCCCCATTGTGGTTTATCTCTTTCTTTCGAGAAGCTAGATCGTCTGTCTAGCTGACCTACAACCGCTTCCCTCCAACAACCTAGAAAGTTGTAGCTCATCTTGGCTTTCAGCTGCTAGCTATAAGGAACCATCATCGCATTCAAGGAGGGAATCTATCCCCAGGTGCTTGGGAAAGGAACACGATCCCATGGGCGAAGGGACAGGCATCCGAAGCTACTGGTAGTCCCGAGGGGGCGGCATCCTCCTATAATAAATAGTTAGCAGTACTGAACGAGCGAGTCATCGGTCCGGGGAAAGAAAAGGACCGCCTTTGCTTATCTTACTCTTACTAGTCGCTCTATCTATTGGTACCAGCAGGGAACATACTCGGACTGAGAATATCCAAGAAAGATAGAAGTGGTTTCCTGGGAACAATTTTTCTATTAACTGCGCAGGAATATGAACAAAACACGTGCATCCAAACACTCGAAAATGCCTATAGTACTGCCCTAGTAAGAAGTTCGTGAGGCTGGATGGAATGAAGCCTTGGACCCTCTCTCTTCCCCATATATATATATATATATATATATATATATATATATATATATATATATATATATATATATGTGTGTGTGTGTGTGTGTGTGTGTGTGTGTGTGTGTGTGTGTGTGTGTGTGTGTGTGTGTATTATATCGCATCACTTTTACATTTATGTTTGTATTTGGATTACAAAAGACCCTTTTTAGGGTGTACACTTCTAATATTATAATAAACTTGAAGAGATTATTTGTAATTAACATTATAATTAATAACAATTAAATATTACAATTCCAAATTGAGTATTTATTACTTTATTGATACACTCTTAAGTCGGAAAAGTAATCGCATATAGTGTGATCCTATAGGCCTTTATATATGACATCAATCTAATGATGATCCAAACAAAACTCCTAGACGACTTAGTTGGATGAACTCAATATATAAAGAACATTCACTTGAACTCAGCGAAGTATAACCTTTATACAAACTTCGGTGAAGTTCCTTCCATTACGAATCATTCGATTAAGTTTAAGATTTATCCAAGTGTCTATCTCAATGGCTTAATAAATTTATCTCATCTTTATTAGTCGACAACTAGACCATACTCAACTAAATATATTGAATATGTCTCTTGCATTGGCTAATGATTTTAGTCAACCTAATATAGAGATTATGAGTGATCTCTCTCGAAATTCCAATCGAGGAATGAATTCTTTCTTGGCTCAACTACTACCTTTATTTAGATCATGATACACCCAACACAAGCCATATCTACCTCGAAAAGGAGTGCAAGCATTGGTCATGGTCAAATTACTCAGTAAACAAGGTGCGTATTGACCTCAAGTCAAAGAATTATCACAATCTTTATACACCGATAAGTTTTAGACATACAATAAATAACTTATAAGTAGGGTTTACCAATACTCTCTAAAGTATATATATGTCCATCACGAATAACTATTATTCGCAGTCGTGAGACTAACTGCATTCTGTAAGAATGTGATGCAGACCACACGCCAACATATATTATATTATCAATATCACAATCTTGATAATCATTAGTTGGGGATATTTTAAGAGTAATTTTCTATCACTGACATCTCATCATATCAATGAATTAACTCAAGGGAACATTTATACGAATAATTGCAAACAATCAAAACAATAATTCAATAAATACAATGCCTCATATATAACAATATATAAATAATTATGATCATGTACAATGTCTTTCATCTATAGTTGTCTCTAGAATATTTATACTTCCAATTATGACCCCTCAATAATCTCTCAACAATCAATTATGCAGTATGGAAGCATAGTTTTACAACAAATTGACTTCCTATTACACCATCAATATTCTAGAAGAGTATAAATAAGGCCAAAAATCATGATTTCTTACTATAAATCACAAACTTCATAATCTTATTTTTATAAAATTTGATAATAATATCACAAAATCACAAAAAATAAAATATTAGTCAAGCTTTGAATTTTTTTTGGGAAAAATTGATAGAATAATTAGAAGTACAAATCATGAAAAAAATACACATTGCCCAACGAATTCGAAAATCTCAGACAATTCTATATTACTAAAAAAATTTCTAGAGGAGAGATTCTTACTTGCTATTTTTTTCCTTGTCTGGTTTCGACATAATCCTGGCCACCCTGATTGATATAGATTTTCCGCTTGTTGAAGTTAAGAAAAAATAAAAATTACATACTACCCAACAAATTCAAAATTTAGACAATACTTATTTTTTTGGGGAGAGATTCTTACTTGGTTTTTTTTTACGTTTTCTTGTTCGATTTAAATATATTCATGGGGTAGTATAAAATTGCGCTCGGCCCTCCACGAAAAAGAAAAAAGAAATAAAATCCGAAAAATAGAGAAACCCTACTACATGTATATAATATGGATTCAAAGATTGTTGAGATAATTTTGAGGGATTTTTAGGTCTTGTTTGAATTGCATACTAGTAGGTTTGAAAATCCCACCTAGAGAAGGTATGGCGACCTGATATCGGCACATCTGTTTTGGAAGGATATTAGTCCCCGGCAATGGTGTCAAAATTTGACCGCACGTCGTTACGCGATAAATTTAATATTTATATTTTCTCCTCCACTAACTAATAGAAGTGGTAAGTAAGGGTCGATCCTACGAGAAGTGTGGATTAACTTGTGATTATTCGTATTAAAAATAATAAAAGGGTGTAAAAGATGATGAACTAGCTTATGAGAACTATCTAACCAACTAAAGAAATAAATAAATAAAAATCAAAGTAAATAAACTCAAAGAAACGAACACGTAAGATAATTAATAAGAGATTAATAATAATGAGAAAACTCCAGTCCAAGTTCATTTTCCACCCTCGATCAATTCATCTAACCAATTGTAATATCATAATTCACTTTCATTTGAAACTAATAGCCCTAAATAGCAACAAGCTCTGCTACTCGAATTTGCCCTTTCCGAATATTTAATCAAAACAAGCTCTTCAATTAAACCTAATTAATGAACAACCTAGAATAAGCGCTCTAAATTTAATCCAATAACAGCATTAAATGCTAGGCAAATAGCTAATCGAAGTAATAAACTCATAATCTCGATTTAATACACTTATGTTGTGCTAAACCTTATGATGCGCGACCATTAGTTGCTACAAGAGAAATAGAAACCACGATAATTACACGGGATGCAACTCTCTTTCTAGCAATTGACATCCAACCCCTAATCCAGGTGATCAATTTAAATTTGAAATTAAGCAATCATGTCATGAAAGTAGAATAACACAAACAATCTCATATGAAAAAAGAATCAAATATCACGGGAATTGATTAGAACATAATCTCACGATGGGTTTCAACGTCGCAAGAACTGGAATAAATAAACTACTCACACATGGTGTTCATGAAATCATAAAAAGAAAAACAAAAGAGAAAACATTGTTCTTGAATAAGAAGGGGAAAGAAGGATAAGATCTTGAATCTCATCAATTTCTTGAATCTCTTTGATGGATGAATGAATTGGGACTCTTGTTTATGCCTTGGAACCCTAGGAATCTGCCAAAAACTGCTTTTGAATTATGCACGCATATATATAAGTTTCTAAATAATTGGACTGCAGATTTCCTTCCAAAAATAGTCTTCCAGCATCGGCGTCGATGGGCTTCGATCGACGGCAACAGAGGACTTGGTCGGACAAGTTGGTCGATCGACGGGTTGCAATCGACGTTGATAGAGACTTTCGTCGACAAGGTGGTCGATCGACGCGGGCTACTCCAGGGCGTCGACGGGTGCTGCTGCATCACTTTTTCGCATGTTCGTTCGTTCTCGTCTCTCGATTTCAATTGTAACACTTACGAACCATCCTTCAATCATCGTCACACCAATCGAGCAACTAACTACTATAATATAAATGAAGAATATGCAATTGGTACTCATTCATCCACAAGAATATATATACGAGAAATCAATATATATGACAATATGAAGTGCACAATAATATATTTTTAAACCATTAATAACCACAAATTTCTCGCATATCAGCGACCTGATATCGGGACATCTATTTTGGAAGGATATTAGTCCTAAATCAATATGTGAGAGAGTACGGTAGGTGTATCTAGTATTTTTTTGAACCAGATGGACTATGTTCGAAATTGAAAATTCGTAAAATTATTTGAGATATATAAATGACCTATAGAAGTATATGGGAACTCACCCTTCAAAGAATATATTTCACATGGTATATATCTAATGATATATTCACCGTGAGCATACTTCAAAGAATATTCTTCTCTCTCTTCTTTTTCCCATCATTTCTTTTATTTATTTATTTTTTATTCAAAATCTAAATAATTTAAAATGTTCAGATTTTCATAATTTATTTGTTTGTTGTCTATTTTACATAAAAATATATCAAATTAATTCTTTTTTCATAATTTAAACCTCGCATACTTCATTTGACAAATAAAAAATTACGGTGCTTCGATTGATTATGTGTCATCTGAGCCTAATATCTATCTAATTTAATATTCTCTTTTAAAAACCTTATTTTGAGGCTTATTTCAAATAATTATAAATTATTATTATTATAATAGAACCATAGAATTTATCATAAATTTACGATTAAGTAGATTTAATAGATTAAATAATTTAAATAGATTTAATAGATAAAATATAAATATTATTGGAATATAAAAAAAATAAGAATTAAAATTATTAAGGCACATGTGGGACCCATAAAAAGTAGATTTAGGAGTCTAAAGGATTAATGAGATAAAAGGGGTTGGGGAGAGAAATAAAAGGGGTTGGTGATGTGGAAGAGATCTTGATGATGTGGCACATTGAGAATTGAAAAGGTGGGGAGGGGACTAAAGATGCTCTAATTCCTAAGACAACATTTATATGGTAAAATTAAATAAATAATACAAAAATAAATAAAATTGACAAATTGATACAAATACAAAAAAATTGAAAAAAAATGAATCGGGACGTTATTAACAAAAGCTTCTCGCTAATTAAAATAAAAAAAATCTAAAATCGGAACGTTGTTGTAAAAAGCTTCCCATATTATTTCATTCAAAAAATAAACTTTCGGGGCAGAATTGAAAAAAAATATTGGGAAGCCGACAAGGTTGGATAAACAGACCAATAAATAATTTTACTAAATAAAGGAAGAAAAAGATTATAACATCACAGAATTTGATATAGTTGCACAATGAAAACGAGGTCATCCTGATCCCTTCTCATTACACACTTGAACATATAACTAAATATGTTAAAATGAAAAATTACAAATACAATCACATTAGTACTTTTGAAACGACGAACACAACATTGACGCTTCATCCAAAAACTTTATCAAATTCCTTCCACGTTGGTGGCTCGTCAATTACGTAGTACTTGTGTGACGATATGACATCATTGTATTGCTTCATAAAAAAAATTAGTAATGTATCTAATCTGCAACAAAAAGATTCAATCATGTCATTATAGATAGAGGAAGTTGTGAACTTTACATCGGTAAACTGATCGCAGAGAGTGGTATCTACACAATGCTACTTTTATTTTTTGATAATTGTATTAATTATAATGATTATTAATATTATTTTATTAAATTTGTGTATTCATATTTATATCGAAATCATTAAACGACAAGTACATCCAAATATTCAAACAATCTTATAGATCGATGTCAAAAAAGTTAAAATGGGCGTTTGACAATGTGCGGTGGTTTTGGCCCCCGATTTCTAATTTTAAGTATCAACTTACAAAATTGTTGGGATATTTGGGTTCTACTTTTCGTTAAAAAAAAATTGATATAAAGATTGTGAAATTTTTAGCGACGTGTTTAAATTTTGGTAACATTTTTGGATGGAATCAAACATTCCCAAGCAACCGTACAAAGAATTTATATTTCAGCAAGTATTTTGATAGAAAGAATAGTTTATGAATTAAAGCAAAAATAAACGTAAAATCGGAAGCAAATAAATATTTGCCTTAATATAATAATCTGAGGGAATCCTAAAGTCATTACAAATATAAAATGATAAGATATTGCTATTCTAAATTACACCAATAATAATAATAATAATAATAATAAAACGGATCCTATAAAAAACAATTCATTCAAAGTCCACTGCTCGCACTTAACAAAGATTGTCAAGTCAAATTTACAGAACTCGCATGAAGAATGAAGGAAAAATAAATAAACAAAATTTATAATAATAATAATTATTATTATTATTATTATTATTAATTTATTTTGTAGTTGTAAATCTCATTATTTGCAATTGACAAAAATAATTTAAGTATATAATGACCCGAAATCATCCTCATATAATTATGGATCCCTAAATTAAATAGTGTGTAAAAATACTAAATTAGTAAGTGTTGGAGACATCCAACGATGACAGAATCATAAATGGTTAGATAAGTTCATGAATATAAAAATCCATTACTACCGAGTCCATGAATATAAAAATCCAAATTACATAATTAGCAACATAATTTCTCCATTAATATAAAAATCCAAACTACATAATTACCGACATAATTCTGGAGAGTAAATATTCTGAACAAAATATGCCAAATTAGTAAGTGTAACCATAATCGTAAACGGTGAACAACTCAGAATACACTGAGCCCAATTGAAAGTCCTCCCATTCCAATTGACACAATCTCATCACCATATCCCTATATAAACACGCATTACATACCAATTTCAAACACCAACGAATAACTAAACACAAGAACTTCATTTCGTGAAAAAAAAAATGGCAAGGAAGAAAGTAGCTCTAGCATACATTAGAAACGACGCTAGTAGAAAAGCCTCCTTGAAAAAAAGGAAAAGGGGACTCATAAATAAGGTGAGGGAAATCAGCACGCTATGTGCTGTAGACGCATGTGTCGTGATCTACACCCCGCACAATCGGGTGCCTGAGGTCTGGCCATCCCTGGAACAAGCGCGGGTTGTGCTGACCCACTACCTAGCAGTGCTGGAGATTGACCGATATGACAAAGAACTGGATCCAGAGAGCTTCATGCTGAAGCGCCTGAGGAAGAAACGGGAAAAGTTGGAGCGCATCCGCAGGGAGAACAAGCGGAAACACTTGGAGTGGTTCATGTACCGGTGCATGGCCGGGAGGGACAACATGGATTGCTTCGATATGCGTGATCGAGCCGAGATGGGCTGGGTCATTAACCAGGTGATGAGGGATATAAGGTCCCGGATGGAGAAGTTCATGGTGAGTGGTGGTGGGGATGGTCAGGATGCATCTACCTCTGCTGCAGCTGTGATGGCTCCGCCTCCGGTGGTGGTGGAGGAGGAGTGTGTGAATAGCTCCCTGATGGACCTGTTGTTGAGTCCGCCCGAGGAGGAGTCCACTTGGCTTGATTGGGATATTGGGTCGCTATCGTATCCCCATCTGTTCAATGAATCGGGATCTGAAATGTAAAAATAATGAAATTTAATTTATTGTTTTTTTACCGTAAATTTTGAGTTATATTATTTTATTTTTATAACAGAGAATCCATTGTTGGTTAAATCTTATTGTTCTTTCAGGTGATTTTTATATTTTTATATAAATGTTTTTTTTCTCAATTATGAAATATACCTCTTTTGCACTAAACAATAAATAGTGGATTATATATATAATAATAATATATTAAAAAGATTTTCAAGTGTAAACGATATTAGGTTTCGATAACTATTAACAAAAGGAGACATAAATCAAAGACTTCTATGAAATGAAATGATGTTAAGTATGGTTAATAAGATTTGTTTAACAAAGTCATTTGGGTCTCACAAATGCTCCTCATAATTCTTCGATTGGTACTGAGACTATATATATGTTTTGATATTTTGATACATTTGTCGAGCTTTAATTAATAATAATTATTATTATAAAATATCAAACTAATTTTGTCTAAAAGGTAGAATGCCTTGATATTGAAGTCGGTGCATTTCAAAATTGTAGTTTGTTTTTCAAGTTCCAATAAGTTATTAATAATTTCTAATGTAACTTGACATTTGATAGTAAATAAAATTTACTTACTCACAAAAACAAAATTCAATTGTAATTTGACATTTGACAGTAAAGAGAATTTTCTAACTCACAGAAACGAAATTTAATTGTAACTTAGACATTTGATACTAAAGAAAATGGAGATATTCGGTTGTTTATCACCGAAAGGATGGTGCCTTTTCTGCTTTTTCACGTAATATCATTTTTGGTACCCAAATTATGGTGAAATTTCAGTTTTAATACTTCAAGTTTGCAAAGTATTAAGATTAGTATTCCAAATTTAATTTTGTTCACACTTTTTATACCAGCTATTAACTTTTTATTAAAGTTAACTGAAACATTAAATTTGGAGAGAAATAATTAATTTAATTCAAAAAAATATTTGAGAATTCAAAAATAAAAAAAAATTGGAAATTTATAATATTTAATTTTGAATTTAATAAAATAAGAACTATAATTAATTTAATTCAGAAAATGATAAAAAAAATTTAAAAAAAATTTAAAAATCCAAAAAAATAGGAAAGAAAAAAAAGAAAATATATAAATTTGTAATTCAGTAAATAAAATAAAATAATTAATTAAATTAAAAATATAAAAATTAAAAACTCAAAGAAATAGACAAAATATAATCTAAAACATAATTTATTTAATTTATATTTTTTAATTTCAAAAATAAAGTACAATAATTAATTAATTCAAAGAAATTATATTTCAAAATACAAAATAAATTTTATTCTTTTAATAAGAATATTTCATAAAGTTTTTTAATTATTTATTTATTTATAAGCTATTTATTTATTTTTAATGTTTAGAATATCTTACTTATCATTTATTATTATTATTATTAAACCATAAAAAGTACAATAAAACAATAATTTATGTTACTTAACCTCAAATAATAATTTGTATTTTATCAATTTTTGAATTAAATTAAGTTTTGTATTTTATTTTATTAAATACAAAATTATATATTTTCAATTTTTATTTATATATTTTTTTGTTTTTTGAATTTTAAAAAAATGATTTTTTTTTGAATTAAATTAAATATTTTTCCTCCAAACTTGATGTTTTCGTTTAACTTTAACGGAAAAATTAACCCCGGGTATGAAAAGTGAGACCAAAACTAAATTTGGGGCACTAATCTTGATACTTTACAAATTTGAGGTACTAAAACTGAAATTTCACTAAACTTTGGATACTAAAAGTGAGATTTACCCACTTATGTGTGTGTATAATTACACTACAATATATGACATTAGGAAATGCCTAAAATGTTATCTAATAGTAATAAAATATTAAAATAGGTAATAGGTAACAACAATTATAAGTGTTGTTTACTCAGGTTATCTATAGTATACGGTAATATATTTTATGGTGACAATATTTAAAAGAGTGTACACTAACAATCTCTGCTACACTATTTACTTGTGAATATATATATATATATATATATATATATATATGTGTGTGTGTGTGTGTGTGTGTGTGTGTGTGTGTGTGTGTGTGTGTGAACAAAATGGCGGACCGAATACGTGAGTCCGAATGTGAATCACAATCCACCCGACGCACGCACGCCTTACGCCAACAATAATCAAGGCCCACACAATGCCCCACCATACAATCAAGGATATCATGATGCTCCACCATACAATCAGGGTCCCTACAACCAACAACCATACAATTAGGGGTGTGCAAAATTCGACCAAAAATCAAACCGACCGAAAAATACAGTTCGGTTTGGTTTTAAATTTTGGTTCGTTTTTCGGTTCGGATTCCTCAAATATTCGGTTTTGTCGGTGAGTTTCAGTTTTGGATTTTCCAAACCCGAAGAAACCGAACCGACCGAAGAATTATATATATATATATATATATATATAATATATATATATATATATATATATATATTTATATATATTTATTGGCCTCGCTTTTAATACACCATTTTAACCATATTATATCAATTAAAATCTTTTTGTAGGTGATTTTCTAACAAAACATAAAAGAATGAAAGATTTTAAATTTATTAATAATTAACTAAATATAACAAAAGAGTCTTATTAGTTTAAATTAATACAAGGAAACTATAATTTCATTAATTAAAAATAATGAATCCTAAATTTCTTATCTAAATGATTTACATTCGTATTACATACTAGTGTTACTTATATAAAAGGAAGAAAAAAAATCATCTTTTGACCCCCAACGTATACGGCATTTTGTACGTTGTCCCCTAAAGTATTTTTTGTTCCACTTTGCGCTCTGATGTACGAGAATATTTTATATTTCCCCTAAAGTTTATTTCGATGGAATATTTCATCTATATGCTCGACCTGTTACGAGCTCTGAAGTAGCAGAAGAGGATGAAATTTACTATCTTACCGAGAAGGCCCTGTTTTTTGATGAGGTTTATTCATTTGCCTAACGTGCAAGTAATTGCGATCATTTTTTGTTTTTTAACGTGTCGAAATGTGTTATTTATATACTCCTACGACCTTGTGATTTTTTTGAGATCTCTGAGATTAATTTATATTTTAATTTAAGTCTTTGGTTGTCTTTGACAGAAACTTCTCGTTTTTACGTATCCGATGCTTCCTTGAACCGTGGTCCCCGTCGTTCTATGACATGGAGGGAAAAAAAGGACGATGCATTACATTGGGGATGCGGCTCGCCCGATGTTCAATACCAAGTGGAAAGATTTCGCCATCGATAATAAGCTCAAGCTTGGAGATGCTTGTGTCTTTGAGGTAATTGATCTCAGCTGTGAAAAGCTGGCGATCAAAGTTCATATCCTGAGGATTGTGGATCAATTCGTTAAGATATGTGGGACTTGGAGA
>BMAC01000928.1:316508-381483 GCA_014905375.1 Phtheirospermum japonicum
CGATGATCCACCAACGGGATCTACATTCAACACAGAAAAAAATAATTATTTTAATATTAATCGTAATAAAGTGATAAATAAAATAGTTATTAATGAATTACACAATTACCATGATGGATGACTGGCGATGGCCCGGCTGCGACTGGGGATGCCCTGTGCTCATCTGGATCAGGACGAGATACCCTCCTCCTGGACTGCCCAGATATGCTCCGTCTTCCGCTACCGCATGGCATATCCTCATGTAACTCCTCACGAATACGAAGTCGTTGCGTCATACCATCAGCGACCGAATCAACTACAGCGTGCATACGATGATAAGAGTCAAAATCATCATCTCTAGCATGTGAAGATACATGGCAGAGTCGCTGACTCCAAGTACCCTACAAAATATAGACGGTTGAACATCAAAACTAAGAGATAATTAAATTCATTATGTCGGAAAAGAATGAATAAGACTTGTTACAATGGCCTCGTAAATGCCGAGGTCCGAAGGCTGGTATCCTCCCTCTTCGTGTCTCTCCAGAGGAGTGATGAAACGTTGTGTATTCTGTTGATACCAACTCCGATATCCGCTCGCCGCATCCGCATCTCTCTGAACTAGAGGGCCTTCAATCCTCGTGGACCATCGTACCTCCCATGCCTGGATCCAGGCATGATGACGCACAGTCCACGGGACGTGATGCTCCTGTGCCCGAGAGACATTGTGCAATGCCTCTACGTCAACATCTATACTCGGTGGTGTACTCTGACGTATGCCAAATTGTCGGGTCACCCGATTTGGAAAATGGTACTCGACAATCGACCAGCAGATTAGTGGGCACTGGCTTAGCCAGTTTTCAGTCAAACATCTTTCTCCCAGTACTTGTATCTCCGGTGCATGCAAGTCGTAGGGTTCCCATGTCCACTGCACATTTGAATAATCGTCATCAGTTTGCACCATATTATCAATATAAGCAATATTTATTCACTACTTTACCTCTGCCTCGTTTAACCGATCAGGTGACTCCCGAAATATTCGTAGCGTATGTCTAGAGCTCCTAGTATAACTATACTCCTCAATCCACCTACGATAACAATAATGGAAGGTTATTGAAATAGAAATGATAACTAATAGTTGTATAACTAGTATTGCCATTAAAAATTATACCTAGAACCATACGGCGGTAAGGGCAACGTGACGTCTTCGATTGCATCGTAAATGGTCCGATGAAGATTGAGAGAACTGCCCGTGGTATGTGGTCTGACAGATGAAATTCGTGACCAAGCTAAATCTGCAATAAATCCAGCGGACCACTGATCATCTTCTTGTCATCTTCCACCGCATTACACATCTGACGATATAAATGTGCAAGCACAGCACTCACCCAGCTAATACCCGATGCCGTGTCATCATCCTCAAAATGACGTAGGTAGGTTACAGAAACATAATTGTTCATTGTGCTTAGCAACAACAACGAACCTAACAATAAAAGGGCAATCCCACGTGCGTACTGCACGATCTCATCCTACGGCGTGTCATCGTCTGACCGTCGTCTACTGAGGTGCTCACTCAACGTCTTCAGTTTCAAACGACTCGCACCTTTCATCTCCACCTCGTAATCCACCTGATACCCTACGTAATACCTGACGTATTCCGCCCATTCCTCCCGGCTCCACTCCTCATCATCGTCGATCATCGGTGCACCTTTAATCGGAAGACCCCAAATAACAGCCACATCCTGGAGAGTGATCGTCGCCTCTCCCATGGGCAGATGAAACGTATGCGTCTCGCGGAGCCATCTCTCAACTAGTGCGGTGATCAGATGGCCGTCCAACTTCGTAATCGCCCCGCAACATGCGACCCCGTAAAATCCCCAGCAATGTAGCACAGACATAACTCGAGGATGAAGACCATTACGCTCGTCCCAGAAAATATAACCAGCTGCCCACTTCACCGTCAGAACCCCATCTATACGACCACCTACAATGCTACTCGATCTATGTAAACTCTGTCGGCTCAAGAGCGATGATGCCATCTGCAAGATAGTTACATAGAAACAAGGATGAAATATTAGTCGAATATTATTATTGTTGTTATTATTATTATTACTCTCAGTTGTCAATATTATTATTATTATTCTTGTTGTTGTTGTTGTTCCATATAAATGAGATAAATATATATTTTCTAACAAGCCAAGTGCATACAATATAAAAGAAATACAACAACAAACCCGAATATTAGTTAGGGAATTCATACACCAACAATTATAAATGTTTAAAGCAATGCTAATTACAACTTGTAAAAGTGCTAGCGAATTACAACAACAGACTAATGGAAAGATCATCGCCATATCTAACATCAATGCTTGGAACCAGAACGTCCACCGCCTTGTGAGGAACTAGCCACATCTTGTGCACGGTATCGTTGTCTTGCGCGTACTTGGGCTTTGTCCATTTCGTTGGGGATTCTACTATCCCTGAGTCGTCCAACTGTTCGCTGCCTCCTCGTGTGTGGATCATGAACCAATTCAAAACTTGCCTCAACCCAGTCCTCGCATCGGGCAACGATTCAAATGTACGCAGCAGTGCTGTAGTAATCTTGGACGTAAACACGAGGATCCGCTCTAAATTCGGTACACGCCTTTATTGCATGAGAGCACGGAATCCCGCTGCTCACCCATCTACCACATGAGCACTCTGCTCTCGACAACGAAACTCGAAAGACTCGACTACGAGCTCCTCCGCCGACGTTCACAGAGACTTTAGCCGTTTGTGCCGCCCAATTAAAGCCCGTAACCTGGTAAGATGACCCTAATTGTTGTCTTTCTCTGAATAGGTTATATATCTTATCAGGCCAAAATTGTTGCATGTTATGGACTCTTGTCGCATCTTTCAAACGATCATATAAATTTTGAACACTTCGAAGAAATGTGATTCAGACGATGGTAGTTATTGGGAGCCGTCTAGCACGCTTCATCACTCCATTGATGCACTCGGACATGTTGGTCATGAGGATGCCACACCGTTTGCTACCGTCGTGGGACAATGTCCAGTTGCTCTTATCAATGCCATCCAAGTACGCAAATGCATTCGGATCAAGTGCCTTAATCTGCTCCATTATTCTGTGAAAGACTGTAACCCTGGGTTCTGCTCCAGCTTTGAAATACATATCCTTCAATTTCACAGATTTGGCATGCTTGTTGAAGTTAGAAGAAACATGTCGCAAACAAAAAATGTTAGAAGAGAATGCCGGGACTTGTTCTAGTGCATTGAGTAGTCCGACATCCCGGTCAGATATAAGACAAACCCCTTTTATGTCACGAACAATATATTTTGCAACCATGTGAAGGAACCAATGCCACGAGCTGTAACTCTCTGAATCAAGAACTGCGTAAGCTAGTGGTAATACTTGTTGGTTGGCGTCAACTGTAACTGCCATCAGCAACGTATGCTTGTACTTTCCAACCAAAAAGGTTCCATCAACACTAACCACCTTGCGACAATGCCCAAAATACAAATTTTAACCTGTGCACATCGGGTATGCCAGAGGATTTGTGTAGCCACTCGACCACGGTCCCCGGGTTGTACATCTGCAAGGCCTCCATATATTTTGGTAAATATTGGACCGAATGCTCCCACGTCCCGTACACATTTTCACGAGCCCGCTGCAAACCTTGCCACGCCTTGTGATACGGCACAAGGTAATCATATTCTTGTTAAGCACCCTTCCGTTTTCGAAAACTAGCGCGGAGCCACCATCCGCATTCGGATAATTCGTTCATATCTACATGATTCTCACCAAGTGAACTCGACATGCAAACAACTTTCCACATCACAGAATTTCTTTCTACCACTCTATACGAACACTTGGCGACGCGCACGGAGTAATCTTGACAGCCCACATCAAATGTCTTTTATCTCTAAATACCATGCCTATTCTCAACACTCCTTCGTCTTTATCGTAGTACAAGTCCGGTTGAGGGACACCAATAGAATCAATAGGAACGTCTTCGTATACGCGATCGAAATATGGTATGTTCTTGTACAAGGTCGAGCCTCTATCCGCTCGTTTATGGGTTGTAGGGGCAAGTTCATTTAAGGTATGTTCAAAAGGATCTTCATCTGGTACGCTACCCCCCAACTGAAAGAATTCCTCGTCAGTTTCATGACCATCATCATCTAGTTCATCTAAACCATTTTCAGAATCGCTTCCTTCATCTGGTCTGAAGTAATCGGCGGGGTAGTTCGGGATCGACGGTGGGAGATGATGCTCGGTGGAATCAACATTTGCATATCCACGCTCGTCTCGTAGAATTGATGCATACATGTCATATTCATTGTCAGAAGACATATTCGCCATATGTGCGCTTACTTCTAAAAATATAAATAAATTCATATATTCACATAATTAATAATTTCTTATAAATTCAAATATTCACATAATTAGTCATTTCTCACAAAATAAATAAAATCAAATATTCACATAATTGATAATTACATCACAAACAAATAAATTCAATTTTTTACATAATTAATAATTTCTCACAAAATTAATAAAATCACATATTCCCGTAATTCATAGTTTTTTCACAAGCAATTAAATAGAATGTAACAACTGAAGGTCAATATTTTCCATAATCAATTTCCATGAACAATTCAAAAAAAAATTAATTTGCATAAAAAATAACAATTTCCATAAACAATTAACAAAATAATTCACAAATAAGCCTAATAAATTTTTGTAAATGTTCATAACTAAAATTTTATAAATATTCACAAGCAATTAAATAGAAGTTAATAATTTAAGGTCAATATTTTTCATAATCAATTTTCATGAACAATTCACAAAAAAGATTACAATTTCCATAAACAATTAACAATTAACAAAACAATTCACAAACAAACCTAATACATTTTCGTAAATGTTCAAAGCTAAAATTTCCTAAATATTCACAAACAATTAAATAGAAGGTAATAATTTAAGGTAAAAAATTTCCATAATCAATTTTCATGAACAATTCAAAAAAAATTAAAAAAAATTCCCCAATCAATTAACAATTAACAAAAAAATTCACAAACGAACCAAATAAAATTTTGTAACTATTCATAACTATAACTCAAAAATATCTAAATTTAATATAATACAAACTAAAAATAAATCTAACTGCAATTTATTAAAATTAAAAATAATAATAACAATAACAATATAATACATAAATACTAAAACTAACAACTAATTATAATTTATTAAAGTAAATTAAATGAAATAAAACTTACCTTAAAAATGGGAGACAATGGCCGCTGCTGCCCCCTGTTGTTCTCACTGGATGCTGGTGGTGAGAATGAAATGAGTGTGTGCGTGTGTTAGGGTTTCATACCCGATTTTTTTTTGTTTTTTTTTTTTACAAAAAAGCCCCGGGACGCCATTACCAAAGGCGTTCCGACCCCAAATATATATTTTTTTTCAAAATCTACCGGTATGCTATTACGAAAAGCGTCCCGACCTCCCGTTTTTTTTTCATTTCGGCCCAAAAAACTTTGGGGCCATAAATTTTGGTACGGGATGCTTTTAGGAATAGCGTCCCACCTTATTTTTTTAAATTTGTTTGAAAGTAACATATCTATATATATATTAAAAGAGAGGTCTGGAGAGAGAAAAAAAGATGAGTAGGAAAGAGAGAAAATGACACGTAAATGCCGTGTAGGATTATTTTCTTTTTTTAGTTATGTAGGAATTTTCTTAACATAATTATGATGGATACCTTATTTAACTAATTATGATTAGGTTTCTTTTTTTAATTAAAAACCCATCTAGGATTAGTTTCCTCTTTTAATTATGTAGGAATTTTCTTAACATAATTAGGATAAATACTCTAATTAACATTAAAAATATTAAGAAATTATATTATATATATATATATATAATCACTTATATGTTATTTTGAATTTTTTTTAATATTTTTTTTCATTTCGAGTCAAACAATATCAAATCAAATTTGTCACTTTTTCTCAAAAATAATTTGATCTCTTTATTTAATTAAATTATGCAAAAATGAAAAATACAATATAATTTGATATTATTTTTATTGTCTATCAACATGTTGTTTATAAAACATTATTACGATTCAACAATCTTTTATTTGAATTGATCTCATAAATAATGTATTTTGTTATTATATCAGAAACCACGTAAACAATACAAGTTTAAACCCAACACTAAGTGGAATGGACAATATGACATCAATTAAAATAGATTTAGAAAAAGATCAACAAATTCCAAAACAAAAAGGGGAAGGTTACCCCTGAAAGCAAATGTTACCAAACACAGTAATTTTTAAAGTATTAATGTCATACTTAATTTCGATTGAAGTTCAAAATCGAATTTATTCTATTAGGTATGCATTTATATTTTACATACTAATAGTTCAACATCATTGTAATATTTATATTTTATTAATACTTATTCTATCATTTGCTCATTGTGCGTAGGAAAAAAATTATCTTCACATGAAATTGCTACACAATCCATGCTACACAATGAAAACAATAAAAAAAACCATGTAAGAGAGAATAAAAAGTCACGTAGAATTACTTTTTCTTTTAATTATATAGGAGTTTACTTAATATAATTGGGATAGATGCCCTAATTAATATTAAAAATAACAAGATCATTTATATATTTATATATAAATATATAATTACTTTTATGTTATTTTGGTTTTTATTGTGAGGTTTTTTTATTTTTATTATGAGTCTAATAATATCAAATTTATAACTTTTTCTCAAAAGTAATTTGACCACTTTTTAAAATTAGATTATATAAAAATGACAACATAATTCAGTATTTATTTTATTGCCTATCAACATGTTATCTATCAAATATTATTGCGATTCAAATTTTTTTTATTTGAATTGATCTCATAAATGATGTTTAATACTAATGATGATTTACTTTTTTCTTTAATTATATAGGAGTTTTCTTAATATAATTAGGATGGATACCCTAATTAATATTAAAAAAATTAATAAGATCATTTGAATATATATATATATATATATATATATATATATATATATATATATATATATATATATATATGTGTGTGTGTGTGTGTGTGTGTGTGTGTGTGTGTGTGTGTATTATTTTGTCTTTTATTGTGAGTCCAACAATATCAAATTTGTCATTTTTCTCGAAAATAATTTTACCAATTTTTTAATTAAAATATGCAAAATTGCATAATGCAATACAATGTACTATTTGTTTTATTGGCTATCAACATGTTATTTATCGAATACTATTACGACTCAATACTTATGATTTGAATTGATTTCTTAAAATAATGTATTTTGTTACTATTTCAGTAATCATGCAAAATAATACTAGTGCGAAACCAGCATCGAGTGGAATAAATACCGTGACATCCACTATAATAGATGCGTAAAAAGATCAACTAATTTTCGATTAGTTGTTGGTGATATTGATCCACAAAGTAGTACCAATAGAAGTGTAGTAGAAAAAATATCTGATAATTTGAAACGTATCAACGATTTGCATCCTTCGTACGTTACTTTACATTATCCATTACTATTTTCATGTGGTGAAGACAACCACAGGGAAGACATATATTTTTCTAAACCTCAAAAACCTAAAGGAGATGGTAAATAATATGTGAGTCAGATGGAGTTCTTTTATCACCAATTGCATGCAAGAGAAACGGAGGTATTTACTATTATATATAGCCGACGACTCACACAACAATTCATACTTGATGCATATACGATTATTGAATTTTTAAAATTGTGGTACATCAAAACTCATCAAAAGAATTTGAAGTGAGATGTACAATGAGATTGTTGATGTAGTGTTATGAGGTGAAACAGATCGCTCAAGTGTTGGTACTCATGTTGTCTTACCCGCGGCATTTACTAGCGGTTCTCCAGAGGGTCGTTTCACATAATTTTTATCTATTACTGAATTGTGTAGCTCATTGAAATGTTAAATAGTGTAACTAATTTAGATCTATCAAGTATTTTTTTCAAACGTGTCAATAAATATAACTATATGTTCACTATAACATTCTATCAAAACAAATGTGGGGATGCATAGGATAAAATTTTTGATAAGATCAACATGTATTATGATTCTCATTACATTTCTCCATGCGAAGCGTCGTGAAAAATATTAGTTTATGAAATTCAGTATAAAACTCCACCTATCATGTACTAGAGTTTTCATTTTACAAAAGAGCATAATGTATTGTATAGTGATAATAATCAGTTGAACGCAATGAAATGCAGTAAGAAAAATCTGAAAGCACAGAATTTGCTTATGTTGAGTTTCCTAAAAACTCTTTTTAATACTCAAAAACAAAAGAATAGACACCTAGGAAACTAGATTTTTTTCATTAGTAGGAATTTACTATATTACACAAAATCGATAAAGTCATGGATGCAATACATTTAACCAAGGTGGTGTATTTCTCATATATAGATACAGAAAATCCTTTCTACAATTGTTAAATCTAATAGTGAAATTGTTCTTAATGTAATATCTAACGACATAACTTCTCTTCTTCTTTCGAAAGGAAGAACTAGACATTTTAGATTTAGGGTTACTTTTAATATCTACCAAGATTTCGATCATTACTGGTACTCTACTTGCAAACTTAATGGTGGATGCGCATCTCATTATTTGGGATGAAACTCCAATGATGCATAACCATTATTTTGAAACTCTGGACAAAACATTAACAGACGTGATGAGATCGSAAAATAATTTTAATACGGAACTTYCATTTGRTAACAAATAATAATTCTTAGTGGAGATTTTCATCAAATTTTGACGGTTGTTCCAAAAGGCACTAGACCAGACATAGTTCACACATTGATCAAATCTTTGCATTTATGGACTCAATACATAGTTTGAAGTAGACCAAGAATGTGGTGCTAAGTCACAATTCAAATCCCAATTATGTCAAGTTAAAGAAATTTGTCAACTCGATAAATAGTATGGGGGATGTAATAGTTGGAGTATAAAATGATGGTATTATAAAAATTGAAATCTAGGTTATCTATTATTGAAAGATGATGGTGACCATGTTCCGTCAATTGTGGCGAGCACATATCCGCAATTTGGAAAAACTACTGAATGCTTCGCTAATTTGGATGGTCGTGCTATTCTTTCCCCAACACTTGATGTCATCGATTTGATTAATAAATACATGATGTCATAAAATGATGGAGAATGTAAAGTATATCTTAGGTCTGATAATGCATGCAAATCCGATTCAAAAACATTGACATATTGTAGGACGTCCACTCACCAAAGTTTCTAAATACCATTAAATGTTATGGATTCTCGAACTATGAGAAATTAAAAATTAGAATTTCACTCATATTGTTGAGAAATATTGATCATTCCCTTGTGCTGTGTCATATTGGTTGTTAACTTGACGATCATATTATATAGACTAATATTTCTCAAGGAAGCAATGCAAGTGGATTGTTGTTAATGCCTAAAATGTCTGTCACACCATCCAATTCGAGATTGTCTTTCAAGTTCCAATGATGACAATTTTCTCTGATTGTGTCATATGCTATGATTGTCAACAAGATTCAAGGACAATATCTCTCTCACGTTGGATCCTGAAGAAGCCAGTTTTCAGCCATGGTCAGTTATACGTTGCTATATCAAGAGTGACCAATCGTAAGAGTTTAAAAACAATGATCGACAATAATGAGAATAAACATTGTAACAAAACTATAGATGTTGTGCATAAGAAATTTTTTCATAATTTGTAAATTACTTTTCGTCTAATAACAACCCTTTTATTAATCAAGTTGTATCATTTTGAATACTATTCAATCTTTAAATAATATTTAGATGATTTATATATAGGGAGCGGTTATGGAAAAAAATATCTGGTGTGAGAACCAGTGATGGTTCTTACTGAAATACACACACATATATATAACTTGAGTATACATGTATAAAAGTACTTATTTAAATATTTTAATACATTTAAAATAATATATTTTTTAGATAAAATAAAATAAATAATTATCGTGCAACAATACTAGTTTGTTTAATTCTTATTTAAATTTATATTATTTATTTAATTATACCCGAGATATGTCACTACAATATTAAATAGTTTTTGTATTAAAATAATATGGATATTCAAAGGGTTGGAGATCAGTGCAAAGGGTTGGAGATGAACTGCTTCGGAAACAAATTCCCTCCGTAAAAAATTACTAACATTGTCTCTCTCCTCTCGGATCCAAATTTCGGGTTTGCTTTATTCATTATGACAAATCTCGTCGAATTTAATTCATTGGCGATTACATCTTCAACCGAAAACGCTGCGATGTCAGCCGATGTTAAAAAAGCCCCTTTGCGCCACCGTCTTTTTCTAATTCATCTGAAGTTCCATATTAATGGTAAGTGCACCGTACTTTGGTCACTGTTTAGAATTTCAGCGTCTTCCAGTTTCCATTGAAGCCCTAGTTGCAAATATGTTTTGTGTTCTCGTTTACATTGTACCATCACGCAGTAATGTGCTTTAAAACCATGGATTTTTTGGTCTAGAAGATATGGAGTTTTTCCGCATTATTTTCGCCCCAAATGTTGTTCTAGAATTGCTTCATAAGCTGTGTGTTCCCGAATTCGGTGAGGAAACATGACAAATAATTGATTTCGACGAACTAGATCATAGATCGGATGTTCCTCACTTAGCTTCTAACGAATAATTCTAACGAATAATTGGTGGTGTTATAGAAGCTGAAAATCGGTTAATTAAGATAAGATAGTGTGTTTGTTGGAGATGATGTAAAACTGCTTTATTTGTAAAAGTCAAATCAGAAATCTAAGCACCGAAACCCCTTCTCTGTTTTTAATTTTGATTAAATGAAATGGAGCCACGAGTAGAAATTGGCATATGCAGAAACTTAAATGTGATTTTTAGTTTCCAGAGAATCATTTTTTTTTTTTTTTTTTTTTGTGTTTGGAAACTTCCTTAATTAAGATTATTGTGATAGTTAATGTTTTGACACGACTAACTTGTTTTAAATTTAATTGAACCTAGTTATTTTAATTTATTTGTATTAGTTGTTTTGATAATTTTGAATTTATTTCTTGAGTCTTGATGGATGGATTGGAATTCATAAATTAGATTCATCTGAGTATTGGGAAAATGCATCATTTGGAATGGTATATGCTTCAGAATGAAAATCTTAGATTTGTACATACTGTGTTTATGATTTGATAAAGCTCGTTTTTATGTTTAGGAAAAGCTTAAAACGTTTTCATGTCTCTATGGTTTTTAATTGCAGATGGTAAGAAATTAAGGAGCATAATTTGATCTTTTCTACATGAATGGTTATGATATTCTCAGTGTCTACATTATGGCCATGAGTGGTTTGCCCGTAAAGCTCATGTCATTCACAAATATTTCTCAAACAGTGCATTAACAAAAGAGGCTGATGGGAAAGGGCCCTGACTTGATTGAACAGTTTATTAAGAATTTGGTTATCGTTAATATGGCTCAGACAATTTCATAATGAGTCTCACTATCTGAGTGCATCGAGTTTCTGAGTATCCTTCAAGAGGTCCAGTACACGGTGGAAGCTTGAGCTATGAGAAAGGTTAGAAGTACGGTGAAGGCAAAGGCTACTGCACCCCTGTGTGAACTGGGGCGAGACAGAGGTCAGTTATCCTTTATTATTATTATTATTATTATTATTATTATTATTATTATTATTATTTTAATTTTATTAATAATCAAAATCTATGGGCATGTTTCTATAATCTAGTGTGATTTTAGTAGCTACCTCGGTTTTTTCAGTCTTTTTGCCAGTTATGTATTGCAACTTTACTACACTAGGCACGTGTTATGCTTGGAACATGTGTGTGTGTGTGTGTAGGTTATGGATCAAATACGAACTAAGTTCTGATGTGGGAACTAGGCACCCTGCTATATTACGTTAGTCGTACTTGCTATTTTCAGTCACGTACAATGCTATTTATATATTTTCAGCCATGTACAATGTTATTTATGTTTTCCCTTGATCAGCATTGTACGACTGATAAATAGCATCACATATAATGTTATTTAGCAGAGTTCCTAGTTCCCACACCAGGGACATTCCAATGTGAACCTAACGCTAGCTATATATATATATATATGTATGTATGTATATTTGTATTACCATCAAACCTTATAGGAGACGAAACTCTTAATATGATAGAACCATACTGATGGAGTTCATGAAACTCCAAAATTTGTCTGTCTTCTTAAGGATCAAATTCCCAAATAACTATCATTTCCGGCCATCTATCATTTGTTGTTGTCGTTTCTGTTTTGTAGAGGGCACCAACGATAGGAGGTATGTAGGTTGGTGAACTGAAAAATGTCCGCTTTGGCTGCATTCATTAGATAGTGAACTTGAACGAAAAAAGAGTATAACCTAAAGTGATGACATGGCATATTAAAAGTTCGTATCAGGACAAACATCGATTGGTCTAGCAATTTCTAGTTTTTAAAAAGAGCTTAATCTCACTAAATTTATATAGGGTAATTGCTATTGTGAAAAACACTTTAGGGATATGAAGTCGATGTGACACATTGTTCTTTGTATCGTTGTTTTGTGTTATTTCTGACATTTCCAGAAAAATTATTTTTGATAATTGAATTGGAGAACGTCTAGATAGTAAAAATGTGTTTGGATGTTTTGTTTGGAAAAATGACTTGACATGTTTTGGGAGACATTTTCAACTGTAGGTGTTTTCCCAATTTTGTAAACGTGAGACATTTTCCATTATAGATGTTTTGTTAATTTTATTATGTTGGGGGTGGGGGGTGGGGGGTGAGGGATACTATACATATATATAATTGAAATAGTGATCAAGATGTATTTTGAGGATTAAGAAAAAAAATGGTCCAAAACAATCATTGCCAGTGTCAAACATAATTTCCTTTCAGGGGAAAGAGATTGTTCCCCTATGATGACTCCAAACAGTTAAATTTTCTGTATGCTGATATGAGGAGCACTCATTATAATTTACTTCTGGTTCAAATATCCGAGCAGATTAAAAAAATAGAGTAAAATCATTGAATAGGATTTTCCTAAGTTTGAAAAGCATTTAGGGAAAATTTTTATTTCCTTATGATTTTTTATGCCGTTTGAACCGTAAATAATTACTGCATTTTATTTTTTCATATTATTTTGTTAATTTGGCTCTTGCCGATATAATTTCCTTCATATTATATGATTGACTAAAATTTTTACTAAAATTGAGTCCAACATCCAAATTTCGAGGAGATTGTAAAAATTCATGTCATGCGTGAATGCCAAGTGTGTAACCCATTGGGTAATGACCGTGATCTGCGTGTTGCTGCAACCATCTGTTAGAAAGATTTTCAGTATCCATTATCAGATAATGCCCGCAAATATTTTAAAGAAAGCCTCTCAGTATTTGTTTTTAGATTACCATGCGCGTTGAATTTGACCTCATTTTCCTTTCTTGGAATTAATCTCATCCCATAAATATGAGAGCGTGAATAAGAGAGTGAGGTTATAGCCTAAGAATCTGTTCTTCAATTATTATCTTAGAGAAGCAGCCAGAAACGCCATCGAAAGCATTGGTAATTATTAGTCTTGATAAATTTGGAAAAAAAAAAATCTCTGATCTCGTTTGTTTTTTAATTGAATATTACCTTAAAATTGTTTCTTCTTTGTATGATTATTAGTACAGAATTCAAGTATGGTTTAGTAGTTTGTTTTCGGATCTTAATATATTTCTGACATAATTTAAACAAATCCTTTTCTGGAATGTACATTGTTTTTATGTTTGTTTAGTTGGATGATTAGTAACATGTTGATGTAATATTTATTTCGTATAATCTTTTTGTGTTTGTTTTTTTCACAACAAAAAATAGATGATCTGCATAATTAGAGCACTTACTTTATGTCAAAATGATAGAAATAATAATCACTTCAACCATCTTTTTTTATTTGTCCCCATTTCCCCCTTTATCGGTAATAATTTCATTTGAAGGATTAGTGAGAAATTTGTGTGAGGACACTGGATGGTTTGGACCATAGGAAACACAACCTTGATTATTATTGTAATCATTTTTGTAAATGACTTATTGGTTAGGTTAGTATTTTAGATTCAGAGGAAAAGTCTCATTAGATTTGGCTGATTTTTTTCATACTCCCAAATGTTTGTAAATTATTATTGACGTTGGCGTTCGTTAAATCTTCCCGCTAGATGATTATTTTCGATGTTGGATTCTTTATGTTTGTTATGAAAAATTGCTGCATTAGACAATTCTTTATGTTTGGCATATATAAATTGTCCAGTGTACCAAAATGGTTTGCTTTCGGTAAATTGTTGAGAATGTTCATTCTCACATACCTTTGTGAGACGGGATGTTTAAAAGATGAAATGGTATTTAAATGTTATATCTTTCCTATGACGGTGACAAACAGATGTCTTAATTTAGAAATCTTAAAAATATGGATAGTTTGCATTTATCATTGACTTTTGTAAATTTATTGTTTTGACTGAGATGAGTGATTGTCCGTATTTATTTTTTAATTTTCTTGTGTCTTGCTCCGGGTAATGATTTTAAATTTTTTTTTCAGCTTATAGCCATGGGTGGTTCAAGAAAAGGTAAACTCTCAAAGGGCAAAGGAAAATCTAAACCAAATAAGTCCGATACAATCAGAGAAAAGCCCGGAAAACTCAATCCTAAACTTGATTTGGGACAGGCATCATTAAACAATCCTGATGCCAACTACAAAAACCCTAAGCCAAACATAGATTTCTCTACAACAATCCCATACGTGGAGTGTGAACTAGAGGAATTTCTACATGTAAAGCTTAATGAGTTATATAACACGGCCCGAAAATGGCTGTTGACATCAGGATATAGCACAGCAGAAGTAGAAACGGCAATCTTGAATGCCGGTTATATTCATGGTCGAATGGATCTTCTGAATAACATTGTGGCTAATTCGATCGGTTTTCTCCAAAATAAAATTAAACCGGTAGGAGAAGGTTTCGCGAACAGGGACGAGTTGTGTAAAACCATGGTCGAAGCGCTTGTGGATCGTACCATGCAAAGTCGCCCGGACATGAAAAGGTCCGCAGCCATGTGGCATCTTATAGTCACGAGATGGGATTACGTTTCGTCCCCTGCTGAAACTTCTGGTCCGCAGAGTAGCAGCCACAATGTAAACGGAGATGGTGATGATAATGATGGTGTCATTGAAGCATTTGCTGCTGCGAAATTTCTCTATGGTTTGAGTTTTGATTCATTATCGAAGAAGGATGGGTTTTCGGAAACGACCGATCATATAGCTGATACAAAGAGAGAGATTGGTGCTCCAGGTAATTATTATATCATTGTCCAAACGTATTGTACTTTTATCTGCACAATTATACATTTATATCAAGGATGTAATGTAACAAGCAGTTTTTTCTAATGTACCTATATGCATAATTGTACACAGTGGCGTGGCTACATTATGAATTGTGGGGACTAATGTCCCACTTAAATTTGAAAAAGTTCTTTCGAATATACATATTATTTAAAAAATAATTAAATATATAAAATTGACCCTGCTAAGAATATTACTTGTATCAAGTATTGGATCTCAAAAACAAATTGAACAAATAAATAAATTAACAAGACTTAATCATATTTTTGTTTTGTTTTATATACTTTTTATATATTTACATATTTTTTCCATTTTATTGCTTATAAATGTATTCATGTAAGTTAAAGCTTATACATACTTTAATATTTATTATATTTACTTTATTGACCCACTAACAAAATTTTCTGGCTACGCCAATCTTTATACATCTATCTATTATGTAATGTACCTAGAGCTGTCAAAAGTGCCGGGGTGGTCCGAAATTATTTGGGCCACCATTTTCATGGCCCAAGCCCTGCTATGAAAATAGTGCAAAATCGCTGCGGGTTTGACGGCCCTGGCCTTTGGACTGGGCCAAAAAGCTCCCTAATTGTACCTAGTAGTTTTATTTAATAATACCTATTGGGCGAGGCGAACTTTGCAATTTGGGCCATGGTCCATGATATAACAATTGGTTATTCTCAAGTACAGGTGGCAAACAACCAGAAGGATCGAATATTTCGAGCTCCGACTTTCCCACGGCAGTATTGGGCTGCTCATCTGAGGACCCAAAAAGGGCATTGACTGCGGATTCAGTAGAAGAAATCAGAGACCTACAGGAGGAGCTAAAGAAGCAAAAAGAATGGGCCCAGAGGAAAGTGATGGATTCAGCAAAGCTCCAGAAATTAAGGATGGAGAAAGAGAAGGAAAAAAAGAAAAATGAAAAAATCTGTTCGGAAATGTCGGTGAAGCTTATGGAAGCAGAACAATCTCTGAGGCAAGCGAATAGCGATGCGAGTCTCGTCAATGATGCTGTGAAGAGGATGGAGATTGAGAATGACCGAATCAGAGCTGAGATCGAAGTGTTCAAGTTGAATGCAACGGTGTCTGAGAGGGAGTTGAAAAAAGTTCTGAAGAGGGAGAAAAGGTACACGAAAAAGCTTGCTGACGTGGAGAAGCAGAAGAGCGTTTTGAGATCGCAATGTGACGAAGAGAAGCAGAGGGCGCTGCAGCTGGAACAGGAATTACTTCAAGCTGAGAAAGATGCTAAGGAAGCTGAGGTGTGTTCCATCGATGTAGATAAAGTTTATTTTTGGGGATAATTACAAAAAGCAATCTGGCCAAATTACAAAAGAACCCTTGAGACCGCCTTACATTTTGCACATGACATTGATGGAGCTAACGAAAATTGCTGACATTATCAAATATTCTTACAGTTACATCCCTCAACTTTTCTAAATATTTCCCTCAATTTTTCTAAAATTTACATATTGCTAAATGAAAAGTTGGGACTATTTGTAATATTTTGGAAAGTTGAGGGGTGAAATTGTAAAATATTTTATGATGCCAGCAAATTCCATTAGGTCGACTAACTAACTATTGGGCCAAAGAAAGTTTTTTTTTTTTTTTTTGCAAATACCCCAAACCTCCAGGGGTAGTTTTTGTAATTATCCATTCTTTTTTTTTTTTCCTAATTGCAGATGAAATGGAAGCAGACAATCAAAGAAAAAGAGGAAATGCTTGCCCTTCTGGCTCATGAAACTAAAAATGCCGAGATTCGAAAAGCCCATTCAAGATCCCAGTTGCAAATATTGCGCCAGCAAGTGGAGATAGACAGTCGGCTAGCAAACGACAACTTTCAAAGACTCGAAGATGAGCTGTCACGTCTCCGCATGTCTGAGTCTCGTCCGATCGAAGAGTTATTACCAGAGAACTTAGATTTCTTGTACCGCTACGATGAAGCAACATCCTCGGAATCAAGCGCTCCATGTGAACCATCTCACTGGATCTGCATGAAGAATGAGGTGTCCGTGTTATTCTCGCCGTGCACACACCAACTCGTTTGTTTTCCATGCTACCTGAAGAAGGGCCAAACATTTGGAGTATGTTGTCCGTATTGCGGTGTTGGAATCGAAGACGCTGTCAAAGTGTACGGTTCGAGCTCTTGAATAATGTGACTGAGGGAAAGTTATTTTCTGAATTTCTTGCGAGTAACAATGTGATGGAAATGAAATCGGAATATGAAATTTGAGAATATGTTTCTTCTTTTCAAATATATTAATTAATATTGTTTTTTAGATTTAAAAAGTTTGTATATCTTTTTTCCGTGTGTGGGGTATTTTATACCATGCACCCAAGTTTCGTATTCATCACCCTCTACTTGTAAATTCATCACTTACCACTTGCTAATGTTAATGGGAAAATTCATTTTCTACGACCTTTTGGTTATGAAATTCCTTTTTACTACTCTTTTTAGAAAAAAAACCTACAATTACAAAACACACCCTAAAGATATCTCAATTTTAAGTGATTTTTTTTATTTTGAAGATTTTCTTTCTACTCCATAATTATAGTTATGTAAAAGAAAAAGTAGAAAAAAAGAAGACATAAAGACATAAAGGAGACGGTAGAATTAGGGATCTCTTATTCATCAAAGACTCCCTTTATATAGGGTATCAAATACATGTTTCCATAATATATAAAGATAATAAATACCTAAATTGTCTTTCATCAGTTAATTATTGACGAATGCCAACTAATTGTGTTTTTCCTTCAACACTCGCCCTTGTGCCAAGTCAATGGGTGAAATGGTGTTTCATTGTTGCCTCGTTAAAACCTTGCCAAGTAACAAAACCCAATGAGAAAAATAAAACTTGGTCTAAGGAAAATGAGTACAACACACTTATGTTGAGACTCCCCCTAAAGTATACACCTCTCTTTGATATGTACATCTATCAAGAGAACTTTAAAAGTTTCTACTTTCACACTAGGAAGTAAACTCAACATTTTCTTTAGGGGTTAGAAGTCCTTCTGCAGTCCCGATTATATTTATGAATCGGAAAAATAAACTCGCGTCAATGGTTTCTTTTAGGTATCAAAGTACGTTTTGATTCCATTCCAATGACATTGCACTTTCTTGAGTTGAATCAAGATAATAATTTTGAGAAAGTAATATTTGGTCAAGTGTATTAATAATGGTACAATAATGCGCATATTGTACATAGGAAGGGAATTTCATCTCCCACCAGTTCTTCGTCATTCCGCTGACGAAATTGATCTTTCCTTATATCTTCACTTTTACCAATCATATGAGTGCTAACATATTGCACTTATCCATATTTAATCGCCTGATCATATTTTGGATATATGTAAACTGTAAAATTTAGTATTGCACAAACTCGGTCTTAGTTTAAAGCCTTAACATGACCGAGTTTTCCCATGGTTCATTATCTCAAATTAAAATTTCAAATACTAGCTATATCTCTTATTTCATTAAGAGTGGATATTATGTTCCTTTCATCGACATATATAATCGCAAGTTTGAAATTTATTTTCTTTATAAATATGCAAGGGCATAGATTATATTTTCCCAATCAAGTAGTCACGATGGTAATACCACATCCGTTTAGATTATTTTAATCCATAAAGTGAGTGTTTCAATTTAACTGCAATGCACTCCGTGGTTTAGAGTCGCTTGCTTTGGCAAAGAAAGGTCAGCAAGCACTTTCATATATATCTCTAAATCATGATCCCCACAGAGATATGATGTAACCACAGGTATAAGCTGCATTCTCATTCTTCAGAATTATAACATCTGTTATGGGAGAGTATATATCCCCATAGTCAATTATAGGGCATTTTGAGAAATTTTGTGCTTCAAGTTTAGATTTGCATCTCATGGCTTTATTTTCTCATTGCGCTTTCTGACAAAACTTTGTTTATGTCCTACAAGCTTTACACTTGGTGAGACTAGCACTACCTGACTAAATACCTGTCTAGTTGTCAGTGAATTTAGTTTTACCTGAGTTGATTATTTATAATTAGGCCGATTTGCTCTTTATTGACATTTCAATAGAGAATGGTTAGTACCATCGTGCTCTATTATTCCTTTAGCAACAATGTATATATATCATCAATGTGTGTGGAGAATCTTTCCATCAACTCATATAAACTCTCATAGTACATTGATATTTCTTTATATTCTGGAATCATATTAATCGGAGCGTCCTCCAGTAATGATTCATGGACATAAGTATAACCAGAGATAATCTCATGAGAGGAATTATCTTCATTGATGATTAATTGAAGTTGTGCCATACATGTCCTCTTATTCACTGGGCGAGTATTGATCGAACCAAGTGACCTCCCCCTGTTCCTTTCGGGAGTCACGACCTCAACCATACCTCCACCAAGTATGGTTGCAATGTCTTAATCTGTGACATTGTACCCTTTATGGGGACTTTTAACCTTGCAGACACATTTGCAGCTGGTATATATATGATTTCATCACTTTAGAAATTGAGTTTTATATACTTTGAAAATAAATTGTTCACTTTACTTTACTTTCACGTTACATTGTGAAATGCGGGGATTATAATGAGACATAGTATGAAACTATTCATGTCGTTCCATTAGAAAATATATTTCTTATCTCCCCCTAACGACGGGAAGACTGTCTCATTAGAGTAACAAATTCAAAGATTTGGCAGCAAAGAGATCCCGCATAGTAAAAAGGCCGGCTCACACGCTTCCTCTCGTCTGCCAAAGGTTTCAAACAGCGAATGACTATTGGAGATTCATATCCAACATAAATACTTAATCATCTTTAGAAACCCATATGAATGCGCTGTGGGGGGCGCAATAGGTACATATACTGCGTAATCAAACACGCGTAGATATGAATTATTAGGCTTATATCTAGTTACCAACTGGTACGCAAAATATTTGGTTAGCAGAATGAATAAGTAAGAGTTGCATGTAATATTGCATAACCATTTGCAGAGACAAATATATGGGTGCGCATAAATATTGTCTTAGTCACCATCTATATTCTTTTCGACGGTGCTTCTTTGAGACCTTATGATATATGCACATTAGGGTACAAGATGCATTACATCGATCTTGATTAAAATACAATAGACATCAAATACTTTTGATGTAAACTCTCTAACATTATGAGTTTGGGTGCTCTATAAGGGTGGTGAGTCCTCAATCATACTAAATGTGCTAGAAGTTTTGCAAATTCAACATTTTTATGGATAATACATGCCGAAACATCTACCAAAATTATAAAATACTTGAATTATCCGCATTTTGAATGGTTATGTCCACATGTATCACCAATTATCAATTATAAGAATGGAATATTATACTTTGTATCTTTAGCATATCCAGGTCTCAATCATACAATTTAGATAATGAACAAGTTTTGAAAATATGAGTGATGTATCTTTGAGATATGAATCTATGTAGTGCTCCTAGTACTTTAGAATGCACTAGCTGTAACTGAACAACATTAGTTTGTTATTATAGTGTGCATCAAATTTGTATCTCGTTTTGTGTCACTCAAAATAAAAGATGTCCATGTTAATTTCTTAAATATGGAATATCATATCACGATAACCAAAGAATCCATGCTAGTCGTGTGAAAACTTGAATGAGTCACTGTCCAAATGATCTTTGTTGGTCATATCTAATGATTCAATAATCAAAAAGTAGTAAAGTAAAATTACTAGTTTGACTCTAAAACGTGATTTCTTCCACATAAATTAAAAGTATAGTTCCATTCTCATAATGTATTTTTTAATGATAATCATCAACATGAATATCATCAAACTTAACAAGGCTCGTTTCGCTCTTGGTCCATACTGAGGTTTTATGACTTTAATCAATGTGCCAATAGGCATCAAGACTTTGTCACATATCAATATCAATTCAGTTAATAATTGTATATTTCTCGACAAATTCTCACATTCTTTAGAGATATTTGAATGAAATACTTTTCATTCTAATATTTTATATTTTTGTCTAGATATGTTACATTATATCTTAATAGTTTACTCTTGAACCTTGTATGTGATTGTGTGGTAAATAAACTCAATTACATTCAATGCTTCAAAATTAAATGCAAAATTTACCAATAAGCCAAAAATAATAATTAATTTAAATCAGGCCACATCGCATAAATCTAACTCAAAATAAGTTTTAGGCCAAATACAATAGTCTAATATGAATGGTTAATTATACTTTCATCAACCAAAATAGAGGATATCCATTTACTAAGCAAGGTTATTGGGAGAACCTCCATATCTTGTACCTTTGTGGTTAAAAACATAAATCAACATTAAAAAAATGAATAATTCTCATATATTACACTTAAATCAACTTTAATTCCTAAATAATTATTTAACTTTTTTTCTTCCATTTTAAGTCAAATATTTTCCATTAAACCGGTACAGTAATTCGACGGTTTACAATACCCCTACAACAAAATACACCCTATTATCTATGTATATATTTAATCAATAACAAACCAGATGAGTTCCCCACCATCATATCCCTCCTCTTCCTCTCTCCGCCCCCACCATCATAATCGATTCCAATTGTTAATCATTAATGCAATACCTGAATCTCAAACTTTTTGCAATAGGATGAGTGATTAGATTTTGCGTGTGCTTGGTACAATTGATGGTGTGGTATTGGCAAATGCACCTAAGTAAACCATTGATGGCCACCTTCCCACCCCCGTCTCCCTTTCTTTTGAATTCTTAATTGTTAATGATCTATTGAGTCGTTTTATTTTATTTTTTGTACTTTTCAAATTGATTGCTGGATAATAAAAAGGGAAATCTAGCTTCTGGACCAGTAGGTCCGTAAAACTAGCTAGGTTCCCCCTGAATGCAATCCTATTTGTCTTCCTACATTAGTCGGGCTAGTTTGCGAAAGATCTAGTCAGGTTGGCGAATAGTTGAGAACTAGGTCCATTTACGGCTGGCTTATCGCTAACTAAGGAAAAGGCTTTTCCATTTTGATTTTGGCTAAAAAGGGCCAGACGGGGTTGTGGTGATTTTTGGGTTAGTTTGCAATTTAGTAAGTTAGTGTGAAATTTGATAATGTTAATAGGAAATTTCATATTGTCATTAGGAATTGAAACTTAAAGAAAAAAAAAGTTGCATTTTAGTATGAATTTGTGGTTAAAAAGATATTTGGTTGTTTTCAATATGAAAATAGACATATAAGTTTTAAACAATAAAAATTGATATGAAATTCGATTGATATATGAAATTCGATTATGTTCTATGAAATTCAACCACGACATAACAAGAAAATTCGCAAGCAAATGAATAGTATTATGCATATATATGAATGTAGTTTGAACTTTCACCATGTAACAAGAAGTTTAACGGACAAGACACAAATCACAAAGTGATAGAATCTCAATATGAAGAACGTAAAGCTTGAAACAAAGAAGACACCAATCACAAAGTGATAGAATCTCAACATGAAGAATCGTAAAGCTTGAAACAAAGAGAATAAAATCTCAATTTAATATAAACTCAACCACCCCTAATAACATTAATAAGATATCTATTTACACTAAAAACTAAACTTATTGAACAAGAAATAAACCATAATAAGAATAAAACTCCTAAACAGATAAATATCTTTCTAAAATAAAAGATAATATAAAATTCTAAAAGATAATTAAATGATACTTAAATATATCCTAAATATAATTAAAATAAAAAATATTATATATATATATTATTAATTTCCATCATTCTTTCCGGGATTGAGACAATTCGTCCCCGAATCGGAAGGGAGATCATAACTAGGCGAATTGACGAACCATGGAGGAGCACGAGAAGGAAGAGAGGCGAAAGTCCTTTAATTACGCAACAACTTTTGAAAACATTATAATGGATGCCTGCTGGAGTTTTCCAAAACCACACGTAAACTTGATTTCCCAAACAATCACTCCCCAAAAAAGCATATTTTGAAGATGTCGCACTAGGAATTATGGTTTGGTCAATTGTGTCACACAATTCTGGGATTTTAGTACCATGTTATGGTGAGGCGGTGGTTGCTCAAATCCTTTGAAATTGAATCCTTAATTTATGTGGCAAAAATCGGAGTGGAAATGTAATTACCCACGCCAACCTCAACAAGTAGATTCATATTCTTCGTAGCAAATATGGATGGTCCAATAGATCTAAAATTTTCATTCGTCAAATTCATCACTTGCCTTGTCAAAAACCGATGGCCCTTCATAGCCATCACAATCCTCATCCTCATCGTCAAACTTCGGGGGTTCATCATAACTAATCTCCGAAATAGTAGGTTCATCGTAATAGATCTCCAAAATACCGTCATCACCATAGTCATCGAAAATTGGTGGAACATCATAGCCAACAGATTTTGTATCCCACGAAACATGTGGGAAAGGATGGAAACCCTCATCACATGCATAGTCTCCGTAGCCTGCTTCACGTGCGTGGTTGATCATGAATCAAGTGATGCCATCAGACAACTCGTGCATCAGTGATTTGAAATTGTCTATCTCTAGTGTCAACGAATCAATCTTTTTACAAATATGTGCATTATCATTTGGACGAACATTTCATCTCAGCGACATGGTTCATAGAGCATAGACTGGTCTATGGAATAGGTGTAGGATGAGAAGGAGCAGAATCACCGTGATCAAAAGAGCTATCCTCATCATTGGAGTAGACTAATGGGACATCAACCAATCGGTTCTTAGTATTAAGGAACTGGGGCGACAGAAAAAACATTCGGACGTCCGAGTGGAGGAACTCAGGGAACCAGACCTTGAGATACGAGCACTTTCAAGATCAAATAGGGAAATGAAAATGCCCACTTTCTCGAGGAGGATGTGGTGAATAATGTGACGACATCGAAGGTATAGGTGTGAAATTTGAATGCCATCCGCATTCCGAGTTGGTAGAGGATGTGGGCATCAAGCTCGGTGACTCTGGAATTGTTGTTTGTAGGCGTCCAGTTTCTGCCACTTTGTGCAAGAATCCGAAAAAGGAAGTTAGCGGGGAAGATGGAAACTAGGTCGACCACTTGGTGGTTAGGTCATTCGTCAAGAAATTGATCATTCTAGTGAAGTCATCTTCCTCAGGATGTCATCAACATTTAGAGTCTCAATACCACTCATTGATCACAGTTGGAGTGAAGATGCAAATCTCTCCATGCACATATACATGTCTATATCTTGGGGAGGCAGAATCACATACGTCCGCACTCAATTTGGAATCTAATTCATAGATCAAGACTTGCTCGAAAGTTATAACATTTCTAATAGTGCGCATGAGTAGCCGGATCTCTAAAAGCTTATTGAAATTATAGGTTCAGAACGTCGAAAAGTGACAATGTTTCTCCTTGATCAGAGATCGGCCAGCAAACATCTTGTACTTATCATGAGCAGCTACAATATAAAAAGTGTTAGTAAAAACACTACCCAAATCATAGTTTGCACCAGATGCAGGTGCAGATGTGATTGCATCCTCATCAGCATCATAGACCGCATTCGTGGCAGCATCCTCGAATGTATCCTAAAAATAGGGTTGACAGAGTCTGCATTTCAAAAGAATCTATCGATAAACTCATCTGTAGGCATGTGCGAGCTTGAATTATCTCCACCCGAGAGGTTCTCATCACTTGAGATCCCAGGCAACGTCTTGGCCAGAGGACGCGAAGGGCTAACAAAAATGCCCTTTCCCTTTAGGAGACGTATAAGAGCACGACCAGCAGGTACTGGATTATTTTCGAGAGAATTAGATATCAGAGTGGAGGAGGAATGAGCATGCTTGGACACTAAAAATTGCGAGGCCTCCGAATCAGAATGAAAGCCCTCCATAGGCATAGGGGACTCACGCCTACCAGCTGTAGCTGACAAGTCAAAGTTGGAAGGGATGCCGACAACATCGACAATCACATCCGCAATCGCATATGTGACTATATCCCCCCTTTATTTGAAACCTTGGTCGATTTCTTCGAACTTTTCTTCTTTGGCTTCTTCCAGGACTTCTGCTTCTTGGATCTGAACCCAACTTTCTTGGACACCTTGGAAACATAGTCTGGTGACTCAAAAACCTTAGTTCTATATCTATGGAGGAGCTTGGACTTGCGAGAAGATGGTGTGTAGTCTGGTTTGTGCGAATCACAAATGAGATGCAAGTTTGGTGGGTTCTTGATGTCAATCTCAGTTCCTTGATCTCCTGGGAGTAGAGCAGCATTTGTTCCAATGGATTCAACGACTGGAACCATGGAAGTGTCCAGATCAATTGAAGAGTTGTTGACTGGAGCAAAATGAGGTGGCGAGGAGGTTGGAGACTCGGAGGGAGTGGTGAGATTATATTCAGTGGAAGGAGGTTGAGTCAGTGCAGTCGATGGCAATAAGGTGGCTGGAACAACAGGGGACAACAACTTAGGAGCAGATGCAGCCCTAGATGCTATCACATCACCTGGTGCATCCTGGATAACATCGATGCCAACATCATCCATGTAAGATGACTGCGTTTGTATAAGGCTATCAGACATGGCAGCGATTCCAGAGGTGGTGGCGTTGGATGTGGGAGAGGAAGAAGAACCTTTGGTTGGACTTCGAAAAAGTGATTTGACACCTGAATGAAACTTGTTCATGCTAGCAAGTAGGGGTTAATCAAAGGTCATGCTCAAGTAAAAATAGGAGAGATAAGAGAACTCAATTAATGCAAGTATTTTCAAAAAGAACAAGAGTGTGTGTGTGTGTTGTGCTTAGTGACCGCATATGAATATATATATGAAGAAAAGATCATGAAGACAAAAGATTCCCCAAAAATAAAGAAAACCCTAGATGATTTTAAAAAGAAAAACTGAAAAAAGAAAAACATCTCGGTTTAAAAATCCTTTAAGTAAGGAAGTTCCAAACTGATTAAGGAAAAATATCAAATAATGAACACACATTACCATATCCAATGAAGGTCTTAGATCTTGACAATATCTCACCTTCCAAGTTAGCCCTCTCGTGTATAACACCACACAAAAATCCAACATCATAATTTCTTCCAAAAGAAGGAGAAATTTGTATCCTCATCATGTGTGTACAAACAAAGATAAAAAAGAAGCCAACTCATACCAAGTGATGCATTCTTAGGAGTTTTATGACTAAAATATGTAAAGGAAAAATTCATAAAAAAGAAATATAAATAAATATGTTCGGTTGTTGGTGATGCGGTCCCAAATGCGAATGGCTTCGAGAATCCGTCTGCAAGGTCAACAGATTGTAAATTCTTAACCCAGAAAATGAATTAACATTTTAAGTTTCTAATAGGATTTGGTATATTATATCTGGGAGTAGATAGTACCCCCTCTTTATGAGCAACAAATATAATATTTCATTGGATCGCATTGATCATGGATTTATACTTGTGAGCTTCTTTATTAGATCACATTGATCATTAAATTAGCACAAATCTTCATCCCTTTTAAGATGGATCAGGACTTTCTGAATTAGAAAAGATATTATTTTTGTGCTACCGAGAAAAATGTATGTTTCTGCAATAAACAACCCACATCTTGGTTTTCAAGAACATCCATCTCTTTCACCAACGCATGTTTAGAACCGTAACTTCAAAAGCTGAGACAATGTAAGGTATGTATAATAACTTTCAAATAAAATCATGTAATATACAATTCCACGACAAATGTGAGGAGAAATCGCGGCATGTAGACTTACATTCATATAGAGCACATATTGAGAGATCTTCTCAAAGAGAAAAAACTCATATAATATATTGCCTTGTAAGAATGTCCGCAAGCTGATTTCCAGTGTTGACATACTCCATTTGAATAGTTTCTTTCTCAACCAAATCTTGTATAAAGTGATGCCGAATATCGATGTGTTTTGTAGTAGAATGCTTAACTGGATTCCTAGAATGTCAATAGTACTAGAGTTATATTAAAAAAAAAGTAAGAGTGTCACTGTGTAAATCATAGTCCTCAATCATTTGATTCATCCATAACAATTGGGAACAACAACTTCTGATATCTACATATTCAGAGTCACCTATAGATAATGAAACACAGTTTTGCTTTTTACTAAACCAAGAAACCAAGTTATTTCCGAGATAAAAATAAGCACCAGTTATACTATACCTATTAGTGACATAACATGCCCATTCAGAATCATTAAAATCAACAAAAACCACATTAGTGTCTTTTGTATAACAAATCCCTAACTCAGTTGTACCACCTATGTAACAAATGATACGTTTAATGGCCTTAAGATGAGTGATCTTAGGATCATTTTGGTAACAAGCACAATTACAGACATTATACATAATATCATGATGACTGGCAGTTAAATAAAACAAATCTTTTATAATGCTTCTATACAATGTGAGATCTATACCAGTAGTATCACCATCTATAGATAACTTTGAACCTATAGGTGCTTTGAAGTGAGAAGATTATTCAAGATTAAAACGTTTTAGCAAGTTTCGAGCATACTTGCTTTGAGAAATAAAGATGCCATCATGCAGTTGCTTGATTTCTAAACCCAAAAAAAAAAAGAAGCTTAATTCACTAACCATTCTTAATTCAATCGTGAAGGTCAAGGAATCTATAAATAACTTGGTTAGAGTTTCAGATGAAGATTAGAAAATAATATCATCCACATAAACTTGTGCAATAAGAATGTCGTTATAAATTTTTTTGAAAAAACATGGTTTTATCAACTTCACTCCTTTCAAAACCAAATTTAAGAAGTAAATTAGTGAGTTTGTCAAACCACCCATGAGAAGCTTCGTTGTAACCATAGAGAACCTTCATAAGTTTGAACACAGGCTTACAGAGATTTTCAAAACCATGAGGTTGAGTAACATACACATCCTCACTAAGATTACCACTCAAAAAAGAGTTAAACATCGATGTAATGATTTTTAAGATTAAGATGGAAAGCTATAGCTAAGATAAAACGAATATTATCAGATCTAGCTGTCAGTGAGAACTGGTCACAAAAAGACTCCTTTTATTGAAAACTATTTTGAATTAGCAAATGAACCTTATTACGTGTAATATTTCCATACTCATCAAATTTATTTTCAAAAAGTCATGTTGTTTCCATCATGTCTTTATCAGTGGGATGGGTAACAAGGTCCCAACCATCATTATGGATGAGTTTATCAAGCTCATTTTGCATAGTCAGACACCAAAATTCATCTTTAGTGCTTCACAAAAATATCTACCTTTCATAGATGATACATAATAATCTGTTCTTACCATAAAGCACTATTTATCAACATTGTTCAGCCTTACCAACTCAGATTTGATGTCTCTAGATGCAATCACGGATGTCACCTTAAATGCCGCCACATCTGAAATTCCATCTGTATAGGCATTAGACGGAGAATGGCAATTTTCTTGTCTACCAATAAATTTTTAATAATTATCACTAGACCGCATTCTGGCAAGAACACATATGCTTGATGCATCAACAACATCATGAGAGTTATTATTAAATCGCACGATTAAGCCACTATCACATAATTGACTAATACTTAAGCGATTTGCCTAAAGATAGTCAAAGAGAAGAGCATCCTTACAAAATTTTAGAGTATCAATACCAAAAATTTTAATATGAGCTCCATCACCAAAAGAAATCATATCCCTATCTATGAATTTGATATCCTATAAATTTTCTATTTCTCTTGTCATGTGCTGAGAGCAGCCACTGTCAAGTTACCAATAATCTTAAGATTTTGGTTTCAGTGCAGAGGGAACAAAATTACATTTGATATCTTATTTATTAACCCTAAACAGACTGCATGCGGCCAGAGATGCGAGGAGATGCTGGTGGCATCATCGGTGGCATCTCTTTTGGCATCGACTTTTTAGAGACCTTTTAATATGATTAGATTTTTATTTATGACAATAGAAATTAATGTGTCCCTAAGCATTATAATAATGACAAAAAAACTGACATCTCCTTGGTTTTGCTTTTTGTTTAAAAGATCTTTTTGCATTAGATAGGATTTAAGAATCAACATCCTTTTTAAAATTTTATTTTTGAAAATCAAGGCCAACTTTATCATGTTTGACTCTTATTCAAAAGACCTCATCAAGATTTGCTCTTCCCTTATTCAAAATATCTAGTTATCGAGCGAGTGATTTGTACATATTTGTATGTGATTTTCGTGTGTTTTTGCATCGTGTGTTGTGTGCTTTTAGGGTTTTTAGGTTTATCTTTTTGTCGTTTTTCTTCCTTTTGATGTTTTTCATTTCGTTTCGTGTTTTAATATTTTTCTACTCTATTTTATAAGTAATAATCTAATTTTGCTTTATTTTTGCGTTTCAGCTCAAAACGAAGAAGACGAGACGCACGACGTGCCGAATCCCTGCAGATGCCCGCAGCCAGCGCCGCGTCGACGCCGGGAGATGCCCGCGTTGGTCGACGCTAGGTCGACGCAATGCTGCAGTACCGTCGATCCTAGCTCCATCGACCGACACACCTATAGATGCAAACTTGGAGTCGCATTGATAATTGCACGCGTCGATTGATGCCCTGCCTGGTCGACGCGAGCATCCTAACTTGCGTCGACGTCGATGCTCGGCACGCGTCGGTCGATGCTATGGTAGTTTGAGAAGTTATTTTGGGGAAATCTATAAAAGGCCGATGGTTTCTTCATTTTAAAAGTGTTTGAACTTGGGGAAAGGTCAGAACAATGCAGATAACCCTCGGTTCTTGCCACCTTTAGATTCATGCAAGATTAGCATTTTTAGTTCATCGTTTCTTTGTTTCTATTTGGTCTGACGTCGAAGATCATTTATCGACGCTGAAGTTCGTCGGATTGTTGCTGATGCTTTTCTAGATCATAGGTGTTTATGAACTTTGTTATTTGCTTTTTGTATTTGGCTTTTGTTATCTTTGAATGTTTATGTTGATTTAGTTCGTATTCCTTTTACCGTTCGATTATGTTCATGCTTTGCGTTGAAATTATACTTTGATCATGATAATGTTTTTCGGCTAAGTTTATCGTTCTAGTGCCCAGGGTCATTTAGAACCATCGGGATTGACAACCCTGATCGTGGAGATGATTCTGACGCACTAGAACCTTGCTTTTCTTAATCATTTTAAAGGCTTTTGATTTTATTGCTCGTGGATGTTAGAAACCCCCAAACCTTATTTGATCGCGTGTTAGTTTAGTTTTTATTTCGTTTATATATTCGTAAAATCAAACACTGGAATGACTTCCGATTAGTCTTCCTTGTGATTCGGCTCGAGTCCAACTTACCGCCTACAGCTACTCCGTTCTCCTGCGGACGAGCTTTTTATTTTTTAAAAAAAGTAGGTGTAAAGAGTTCGATTCAAAATTTGGCGCCTTGCCGGGGAAGGCTAAAGGTCGTCGATTTTTGGTGTTTGCTTTTATTTGTTTGTTTATGTTAGTATTCGTTTCTGTTTTTTTTTTTGGTTGTTTTTGTTGTTATTGTTCTTTCTGGTACATTTTATCTCGGTTTTTGAGTGTTGTGCTTTGTAGCCATATTTTTTGAAGAATCGAGATTAGTTTGATTGAAGATGGCGGATTATCTAGTTAGTTCACCATATGATGACATTTACACTCCAACTTTCGATTGTCAAGTTCCTCCATCATATTATGACCCGTATGCTCCGAGCGGTCGATAATGGGCCCATCCTTTTGATCATTTTGGCCAATATCCTTCATTTTGCTATGTTCCGAGCATGGACGCTTATGCACCGTCTCGTGGGTATTATGATCCGGGTCCTAATAATTCTTATGCCCCGCCTTATCCGAACGCGGACTCGTATGCTCCACCGTATCAAGATTTCTATTCTTTGAGCTACGATGTTTATAATCCACCCATCTCCGATGCATATAGTTTGAGCGGTGATCCTTACGCCACAGTTTCTCAAGATTCGTCCATGTCCCTTTTATCAGAATTTGAATCTTTTATAACCAAGATTTTGGATTGGGATCAACAAATGAATGAACGCATGGATCGCTTCGAGATTCAATTAGAGCAACTTTTAATATAGGCGTACGGGCTTGACCAAACTTGTAATGAGGAGATGCCCATCGATGATGTGGAAGATTCCATCTTGGTTGAGGACAACTCAAGCTCTGATGATCTTTTAAACAAGGTGTGCGAGGAGGTGCAATTGGTAGGTGAGGCGGAAATTGGCATTGTTTCTCCTGTGCTTTTTGAGGACTTTGTGCAAGATTATGTGGGAGAGTCACCTTCGGATGAGTTTATTGAATCTCATTCCGTGCCACCTGACGCTTTGTACGAACATGAGATGGAGGCGTTTGAAGAGATAGTTGAAAAGGAGCCCGTTTGCCCTCTTTTAAGCCCAATTCTGACTTTTCATGACCATGAGGGTGTTGAGGTAGTGATTAAGGGAACGACGGAGCATGGTTTGGTTGATAGACGTTTCATGTGCTCGAAATTCTAAGTATTCCTTTGATCGAGGATCACCACGTGTGCCCATTATCCTTTGATATATTCGAGGTGATCGATTACTTGTGGTTCCGAACTCCAAAGCTAGTTGGAGTGTTCTGTATATCGGGTTGTCCTTTTTGTGCCCGCCTTGGTGATTATCGTCGCCAATTCTTGCTCTTGGAGAATACCAAGGCGTGGCACGCTCATCATCTATTTTTAGACCCGGGATGACATCAAACGTGAACGCCGTCAAGCTAAAGACGTTAATCAAGCGCTTCTTCGGAGGCACCCCAAGTCTTTTAACTTTATATGTTTTTGTGTGTTTTTGTATGTTTTTGTTCTTGTTATTTCAGGTCCCTTTCATTATTAAGGCTCGTTGGATGAATTCTGACACACGACTCTTCACCACAAGTGCAAATTCAGAGACGTCTCTCTCTTTCTCTTCCTTTTACCATACCTTTTCATGTTATACAATGTGGACATTGTATGGTTTAAGTGTGGGGGGGTTTGTCCTTGGTTTGGTTAGTAAATTTTTGTATGCTTGCTTGTGGTTGATTTGAGTTGTGTGTATTGATATTGATTTGAACCTTGACGAAGTGACGTGGTTAGATGCTTTGGTAAGAATATTTAGACTTTCGTTCGAATAATAGTGCAATTGTGGGGAATGAAGTGTAAAGAATCTATGAAGTGTCTTGTCACCTGTTCTATTCTTGTTTCGTTCTTAAGAGTCGAATACTCTCTACTAGCCCCATTTTCCGATGCCCTCTATAGGATTTTATGTAATTTTTATTTTTTTTTATTTTGGAGACGTTAAAACTCCACGTGCAAAGTTGAAGAATGATATCAGTTGCACTTAGTAATGTAAGATTGGAGTCAATGAACTCTCGTTTGTAATTGATGTAAATTTTGCTCGTTTAGTACCTTATCTCTATAGGTACTCATAAAAAAAAGAAAAAAAAAGAAAGAAAAATAAAAAAAAAGGAAAGGAAAAGAAAAAGAATAAAAAAATATAATAAGTACAAGAAGAGAAATCCTTATACATGTTAAGTTTGTATTTTTGTTTTGTTTTTATTTATTAGATTATATTGTTAAAGAGGTGTATAGATGACTGGGCTAGTCGGGTGACGACTTGGCGGTTTGAGCAGGGTTAGACTTTGGCCGAGGCATGGATGGGTGACATACATGGAGGTCAACTCATTACTTTTAGGTGTTCGGAAGCTAGTCTAAATCTCTTATCTCAACGTTATCGTGTCGTCCTTTTAGTTAAGTTTTCAGTCGATTTAATGCATTAACTTCTTGAATCATTTGAATGCATTAGCGATTCGGTCATCAGGTAATTAGCTTTCTCTTGTCAACGTCTAGATTAGATTTTGCTTGAGGACGAGCAAAAAGCTAAGTATGGGGGAGTTGATTTGTACATATTTGTATGTGATTTTCGTGTGTTTTTGCATCGTGTGTTGTATGCTTTTAGGGTTTTTAGGTTTATCTTTTTGTCGTTTTTCTTCCTTTTGATGTTTTTCATTTCGTTTCGTGTTTTAATGTTTTTCTACTCTATTTTATAAGTAATAATCTAATTTTGATTTATTTTTGCGTTTCAGCTCAAAACGAAGAAGACGAGACGCACGACGTGCCGAAGCCCTGCAGATGCCCGCAGCAAGTGCCGAGTCGATGCCGGGAGATGCCCGCATCAGTCGATGCTAGGTCGACGCAATGCTGCAGTACCATCGATCCTAGCTCCATCGATCGACACACCTATAGACGCAAACTTGCAGTTTCATCGATACACGCACGCGTCGGTCGATGCCCTTCCTGGTCGACGCGAGCATCCTGACTCGTGTCGACGTCGACTCTCGACACGCGTCGGTCGATGCTCCGACAGTTTGAGCAGTTATTTCGGGAAAATCTATAAAAGGCCGGTGGTTTCTTCATTTTAAAAGTGTTGGAACTTGGGGGAAGGTCAGAACAATGTAGATAACCCTCGGTTCTTGCCACCTTTTGATTCTTGCAAGATTAGCGTTTTTAGTTTGTTTCTTCATTTCTATTTGGTCCGACGCTGAAGTTCGTTGGATTGTTGATGATGCTTTTCTAGATCATAGGTGTTTCTGAACTTTGTTATTTGCTTTTTGTATTTAGCTTTTGTTATCTTTGAATGTTTATGTTAGTTTAGTTCGTATTCCTTTTACCGTTCGATTATGTTCATGCTTTGCGTTGAAATTATGCTTTGATCATGATAATGTTTTTTGGCTAAGTTTATCGTTCTAGTGCCCAGGGTCATTTAGAACCATCGGGATTGAAAACCCTGATCGTGGAGATGATTCTGACGCACTAGAACCTTGATTTTCTTAATCGTTTTAAAGGCTTTTGATTTTATTGCTCGTAGATGTTAGAAACTCCCAAACCTTATTTGATCGCGTGTTAGTTTAGTTGGTATTTCGTTTATATGTTCATAAAATCAAACACTGGAATGACTTCCGATTAGTCTTCCTTGTGATTCGACTCGAGTCCAACTTACCGCCTACAGCTACTCCGTTCTCTTGCGGACGAGCTTTTTATTTTTAAATAAAAAGTAGGTGTAAAAAGTTCGATTCAGCGAGCTATCACGTTCGGATTTATACTTTTCATAATCAATCTTGATTTTTGTAAGATCAGTTTCTAAACGAGCAATGGTAGTTTTTTGTTCAAGATTTTCAGAAGTAAAACGTTTGTGCATTTTTTGTGAAAACATAAATATTTATGTTTTTATTCATTCGTTTAGAAGTTCCTCGTAGGCATCAACTAACTAAGTATCAACAAAGTTACCACTGCCATTCTACGAGATTGAGACAAATTTTTCAGTAACATTTAGACACACATACGATTGTCCAGAACCAGATGCATCTACAGATGCGATGGGTAATGTAGTGACATCCCCGATCGCATCATGACCTGTAAAATTAACAAGATCTTCCTTCAAAACAGTAAAGAAGGAATGATCCTCAGTTTTGAGTTAAAATTCATTCTCAGACTCATTATCACTCAAGGTAGAATTGAGACTATTAACAGCTGACGTGTTAGCATATTTGTTAGTAAAGTAACTAAATCCATAACATGCACGACACCTAATAGACTCAAGAGTTTTGATACTAAAATGTTTTAACAATTGAGTTTCAACGGTGAAACTTTTTTAGGAAACTGAAGTGTTTTTCTGGAATTTGGTTTTAACGCCGAGATTTGACAAATTTCTCAAAACGTTTTATAATAAGAGTAGCGTCTTCATTGCCTAGGTTATATTTGTCAATTTCGGCTGAGATCTCAATCATCTTGGCTAGAAAAAGATGAATTTTCTTGAAACGCGACGTTCCTTCCTTTAGTTTGAGAAGAACTGATTTAAAAAATTTAACTCAAAGGATTGAATAATTCTAATGAGTTCATCAAGTGATGACTAATCATGAGCTTCCTCAATTGAAGAAACTTTTATGTCAAAACAAATTGGGCGAGAGCGTAACATCTTACTAACTAATCTAGCATTTGAGATTGGTTCTTTGAGGGATTGTGAGTCATTAGCGATCTCACGTAATCTTACACTATATGCAGAGATATTTTCATCATCTTCCATACATAGATTCTAAAATCTAGCTGTGATTATACAAAGCCTAGTAAGGCTAACGCTCGCGGACACCTCACAATGGAGTTGTAGGGCATCCTATGCTTATTTGGAAGTGCGAGACAATACCAAACACGTTCAAATATATTGCACAGAAGATTGCACACAAAGCTTTAGAATTCATACTAATGTCAAGATGATCATTTGCTATCCACATTATCTCATCTTAAGGTCTAAGATCACCATCCGCATCAACAAGCTTTGGAGGTATCCACTTGTGAAGTACCATAGATCATGCCCGCTCATCAATTAATTTGATGTAGATACGCATCTTAACTTTCCAAGTTCCATAGTTAGATCCATCAATGATCGTGGGACGAGTACCATAACCACCCGACTGTGAATCCATAAGTTTTTAAAAGAGGATCGACACTTAGTGAAATCAAGTGGTGGCTCTGATGCCACTTTAAAGAATTACAAATTTTGATTCACAGTTTTTGTTAAAATAAAACGTGTGTTGTAAAGAGTATAAAATAAATACCAGCGAAAATTAAAAGACACACATATATATTTTGACTATAAGAATAATTTATTTTTATAGTCGAGCCAACATGGCGAAGATCTTTACTATTAAAACCTACATTTCAAAGATCACAAAAATCGTAATCTACTAAGTAAAGATAAAATTAAAACTACTTAAGAGTAGATATGATCCAAATCAGTATAACTTTTCCAAGAATTAATATTCACAATCACAAGATTGGATCTTAACGAAAATAGTATATGGTAGAAAACAATTTTGCTGCAGGATGTTATATCGAATGTTGGCGACATTCACAGTCGCATCGGTTCTCAAGCAAAAATTGCTGCAAGAATAAAATCTGATCTCAATCAATTTTTATTTTGTTAATCTCAATGAAAGCGTAATTCGATTATGAGCAATCCTTCAACTTTATATAGGCATACTTTCTTGTACAAGAGACCTACAAAATAAGGAAAAAAAATATATACAAAATAAAGTAAGTAAATATCATTAGTTAGGAAATAAGATCAAATCTCTAGATTCCTAATAATACTTATTATCTATGAAACAAAATCTACTCTAATGAAAGAAATATAAATAATATGTTGTGTGTGTGTGTGAGAGTATATATATATATATATATATATATATATATATATATATATATATATATATATATATATATATATATATATATATATTAGTCCAAGTTTCACCCGGGATCAGGATTCTTACCGGAAAATCACACATGATACGCACGTGACCCCAAATTTTGGACTTAATGTGGAAAATAATTTAATTGGTGGACTAAATTCGCCACCCCCTAGGTTTTGACTGACGATCTTTTGGTTACGTTCTCAAAACTGGACTAAATGTGCGACTAAAAATTAATCGGTGGGCTAAATTTGACACCCCATATATTTATGAACCATTTTTGCAAGTCCAATTAGTTAACGGATGGATTCTGGATTTTAGCCAAGATAATTAAAATCTAATCTATGACTATATAATATATATGATAATTATCAAACATGATAAATTTTAAAACTTTTCTAAACAATTAAATCTTGGCAAGAAAGTGAAAGTATTAAATAAGACAAGATAAATAAATAAATTATTAAATCATGTATTTGGAGAATATGCCACTCAACCACCTAGAGTGGTAAACGATACTAATGCATGGCCGAGAGGGATGACATGGACAATTTGGATATGCGTGATCGGGCTAAGATGGGCAAGGTCATTAAGAAAGTGAGATAAGGGATAAATCAAGGATGAAGAAGTCAAATGAGAAGGCTGTATAGTATAAAATGGTTGAGGAACTTCATGCCTGAATAGCTTTCCCACATCTTTATTTTTTACACAATTCATGGGAAAATTTCATTTTTGGTACACTATGTTGGTCACAATCCAGAAAAAGTACGCGATATTGGTCATCATCAAATAATATTTATTAAGTTGGCCAATTCATCAAAAAAGGTACAAAAAAAAGCCCGATCGGTTTTTTTTGCTGACGTGGCGTGATTCAATACTTTCTTATCATTATTCTTTAATTATAAATATTAAATTGAAAAAAAAAGGGAAAATTTTCATTTTTGATCCACCATGTTGGCCACATTCCAGAAAAGGTACGTTAAATTGGCCATCATCAAATCATATCTACTAAGTTAACCAATTCATCAAAAAAAGGTCCAAAAAAGTTTTGATCGGATTTTTTTCTTTCTAAAGTGGTATAATTCTATATTTTCTTATCAATTTTCTATAATTATACAAAATAAATTAAAGACAAAAATGTGTTTTGCTCTCCCTTTTCTTTTTATGTTTTTCTTTCCTCTTTTCGTTAATCTAATTAATAAAATTATAATCAATAAGAATTTATATAAATCATTTATAAATATAAAAATATAATACAAATATTAAAAAATATATAATAAATATAGAGAGTTCAAAATTCGTTTATAATAGATTTTCTCATATATAATTTTATATATATTTTATTATTTTTTAAGATTCATTTTATATTCTTATATTTATCTCCGAGTTTATTAATATTGTATTAATTTTTATTTTAATAATATAAAAATCATATAAATTATTATATTAACTTTATAATTTTTGAAGATTTATTTTATGTTTATATATTTATCACTGATTTTTTTTATTTCTTATTAATTAAGATTTTATTTATTTGATTAAAAGAAAAGAAAATGAAGGCAAAACAGGTTTTTGATTACAACTTAATATTTAAATAAAAGAAAATTAAATAAATAATATATAATTATGCCACGTCAGGAAAAAAATCCGATTAAAGCTTTTTTGGACCTTTTTTGATGTATTGGTTAACTTAGTAGATATGATTTGATGATGGTCAATTTAACGTACCTTTTCTGGAATGTGGCCAATATAGTGTACCAAAAATGAAAATTCTCCTAGTTATTTTGTGTCAATTTAATATTTAAAATTAAATAAAAATGATAAGAAAGTATTGAATCACGCCACGTCAGGAAAAAACACCGATCGGGCTTTTTTTTTGTACCTTTTTTGATGAATTGGCCAACTTAATAGACGTTGTTTGATGATGGTCAACATCGCGTACCTCTCCTCTGCCCTCTAAAAGTATCACAAAAACTTTAGGGTACACTTCATAAAATCTGTCAGTTCGATGTATCACAAAATAAACTTGAAGTATTACATTACTTCCTAAAAGTATCACAAAAAAATTAAGTTTACTAGGGCTATCATCAATTTTCACCAAAATGCTTATCACCACCTGCCGCAAAAATTGTCTCCGAACCCATCATAATCACCGTCACCAGCAGCAACACCATCAGAATAGTTTCACCGACGACTCCAACTCCAAACCTCACAACTCCGCAAGCGCACACGTGAACACACAAAAGACGTCCCAAACCTCACAACCCCACAACCAAGCGCAAGCGCACATATGAAAACACAAAAAATGCACAATCGACTGCGCGGTGGAGCGCCTCCACACCCGTTGGCCATGACCTATAACAGAAAAGAGGGAGAGTGAGAATTTGCAAATATATATTTGTAGAGAGTCACGTGAGGATTCGAATGGTAGTAGCCGATCTTGTAGATCTGAAGTCAATTTCAACGGATTAACAGAATTTAATCAGAGATTTGTTGTTGATTGGGGTGGTAGATCATGAATCCGGCTTCGAGGCGGCCGATCTGTGGTCTGCGATGGAGAGAGAAGAGGAGAGAGGCGGCCGATCTGTGGTCTGCTTTGTTATTTTTTTTATTTTTTATATTAATAACAAATAAGTGGTATGGGCGGGCGGGTCAAATCATATGATGTGGTAAAAAGTTGTCTCATACTATGAGACCGGTCTCACAGGAGAGACCTACTCTTTGTTCTAATTAGAGTAAGATTATTTTACACAATAAATAATTATATATATATATATATATATATATATATATATATATATATATATATATATATATATATATACATATCTCCCCTATATATTAATGCAAAATCTTCCTATCCTATATGTCTGTTTCTCACACTTCGTTAGCTTTGGAAAAAATATTTGTGCTTTGGTGTCATCCGAGCCTAATATTTACCTTTTTTTTTCTTTTATTATATTTTACCTAATTTAATATTTTTCTAATTTATATTTTATATAATTGATTCACATGAATTTGTCTTGATTAATATATATATTTGGGTCGTATTTATTTGGATTTATTATTGAATTCGGAGCATATTTTAATATTTATGTGTTTCTAGCTTATTATACCATATTTTATGCTTATTTCAGGGACTTGAAGTATTTTGGTCTTAAGATGGATGAGTGTGAGCTTATGAGTGGAATTTTAACGAGATCGGGCCTCGATTTGATGTGTTACCGTTGACACTGGGTCTATTAATCCACACTTACTAACCCAGCGCCAACACAATTTCGGGAATTTTGAGTCCTAGGCCCGGAAAACAAGCAAGGCCCAGCTCCAACGCGCCTTAAAAAAGGCTAAAACTATATTAGCAACAGCTGGGGAGACTTGGGCAAGGGGAGAAGACCTTTCCTTTGAAGGATTAGAAGAGAAGAGTTATTATTGAAAATAAAATCAAGATACCTATTTGAAGAAGGATTTGGTGAGAGAAAAGGAGACCATCATATCTTATAAAGAAGGAGGCATTGGAAAGACAGAAAAACATACGCAACAGTGGTCGAGAACCCTTTCTTTCTGAACCTATTGGATTGACAACCCAAGAGTGTTTCTTTGTTTTCTTTCTTATACCTTTCAGTTTCAAATTCTATTTTTTTTTATTTTAGATCTTAGATAGTTTCTTAGTTTTAGATATTAGATTAGTTAATTAGTGGATCTTATTTTAATTTCTCGTTGGAACGATATTACTCTTCCCCGTTAATTAGTAAGTTCTCAACATCCTTTGCTTTATTTGTTTAATTGATCTTATTAGAATAATTGCCAATCAAACCCCCCATGGATGTTTCTTCAAGCTTTTCATGATGAATTATGTTCTTGCACTAGTGCAGAAACTGCATTCTAGAATAGAACATCATGGTGCATGCAGAAGGATATTTAAAATACTATTCTGGATTTAACTTTCTAGAACGGCATTTAAAATTACCGTTCTCGATAGATGATTTTCCAGAACAGTTTTAAAATACCGTTCTGGAAAGTAGACATTCCAGAACGGTTAGGGAAAAATCGTTCTGGATTATGTGTCGATCCAGAACGGTATTCGGATAACGTTCTGGAATGTGTGCATTCTAGAACGATATTTTTAAAACCGTTCTGGAATGATGTACATTCCAGAACGGTATTAAAATAACGTTCTGGAATGTACGTCAATCCAGAACGGTTTTAAGAAAACCGTTCTAGAAAGTCTTTTCAAAATTTATAACCGCCTGAATGAAAATTTTTACCGCCATATTTTTCCTTTCTAGAACGGTATTTTTAAAACCATTCTGGATTGACGTACATTCCAGAACGGTATTAGAATACCGTTCTGGAATGTACATATCTAGAACGGTTTTTAGAAAACCATTCTCGAAAGTCTTTTCGAAATATAATACCGCGTGAATGAATTTTTTTGCCGCCCATATTATTTCTTTCCAGAACGGTATTTTTAAAACCGTTCTGGATTGGCATACATTCCAGAACAGTATTTTAATACCGTTCTAGACTGTATGTCAATCCAGAACGGTTTGAAAAAACCCGTTCTCATAAGTGTTTTCCAATTATAATAAAAACCCCACTTACGTTTTCTATTTCTTTTCTTTTTCTATTTATATTTCTATTTCTACTATTTTTCCTCCGCCTGTCTTTTGCGCCTTCTCTTCCAAGCGCCTCGTCTTCCTCCTCTCACCGCCGTCGCCTTGAGAGCTGGCCACCACCTCCTCATGACGGCCTCCTGCCCGTCCTTCCCCACATTAAAGGGTTTGGTTTGGACAATAACCTTAAACGAAACCTTTTCTCCCGTCAAGTGTGTGTAACCCTAGCCTCAAACCAGAAAACCCATGACCCTCCCTGCAACGGCGGCAGCTCCACCATCGCCGCCATAGCATCCTCTCCACCAAGCTTTTACCTCCCTTCAAACCCACTTCTTCGATTTCTTCCACAACTTACAAACCAACCCTCCTCTTAAAACTTTCTTGTACGCTAGAATCTCAAAAAACCCCTTTCCATAACAAAATCAATGCCAATAGCACCAGTAACACTAATCCTACTGCTAAGAAAAGTGCCATGTCAGCTGGTTTCAAGAATTTGTTTTACTTTCAGGCACGAGTACTGGGAAAAAGCCTTCGCTTGTTCTGTATTAGTAAAGCTGATGCTGATGCCCTCCTTGAACAGATGAAGTCTGGAGCCATCCATGAGTTATGAGTCTCAACTTGTTGCTATTGCTATTGCTAACTAAGGTACATTTTCTAATTGTGCCTGCTCACAGAGGCATTTCATTAGGCATGTGTCCGGGTTACACTTTTTCTCTTTTTAAATTATCATTTGATGATATACTATGTTGGGGAAAATGGTTTTATTTTATTTTTAATTTTTTTGGTGGTGGTTTTGATATTTGGTTAAGTATGGCTAGGAATAATTGAAAAATGATGGTTTCAGGTTTTTCAGCTTAAAGTTGATGGTGTGACTTTAAGATTGATGCCGGAGACTTCTTAGATACAGAATGCATTGAAGGTGAGGCTTTGGCACCATAGAATTGTATCAATATGTGTATGTGTGTGTACATATATATTAATGTTTTGTTTATAACCTTGTGTATATTAAGCTATTAAATTGTTCATGAACTATAAATGGCTATAATGATTCTAAGGAAATGTTATGCTTGTACTTTGCTTTATAATGATTCTAATGATTGAATTGTTCATTGAGATTGGAATGAGAAGTGGATTGAAAAGATCTAATGGAAATTCTAAGTGGAAATGATTCTTGGTGAATTAAGTACATTGTAGCTCTTATCAGTTAAATATAATTCTTAGTTAGTATAATTCTTCAGGGTTTTCTTTTTTATTGGCATTCTTTATTTTAGGATACCGAGATTTTTTTAAACCTATCTTTAAACCTATCTCCCCTCACATTGAATTTGGATACCGAGATTTTTTTTTCATCCCCCTTTCCTTTTCTGGTTTTATTCCTCTTTCCTTGGAGGTTATTAACACATGCTTTTTTTTGTTCTTTCATTAGTTTCGGAAGATTCAGAGATGGGTTTAGAAATCTTAAGATAAGCTTCATAAGAACTTCAGCTCTTGCAGGTTAGTTAGTTTCTTAATTTATATGAAACTTATGAATTTATGGTGGGCCCACGATGTGTTGGCCGTGAAAATCAAAGTTAGTTTTCTCTTTCTCTTGGAACTCTTAATAAAGATCCAATCAAACATGAAATTGATGATTATTTACAAAAAAACAAAAAATAAAATCGAGTTATCATTTAAAATAACAAATAGCTCCTTAAGATTTGTATTTTTCTAGTAAATACTGCCATGGAAGTATTTTTTTAGTTTTGAAAGGCATTTATTTTGACATTGCGTGTGCACAGTATCACGAGTCGGCAACGGAAGCTTTCTATTTGATGGCCATTGTATATGACAAGCTGGGCCAGCTGGATGACAGGGAAGAAGTTGCATCTTCATTTCGAAAACATATTACAGGTTGCAACCACGCAACGTGTATGCGACGGGAGCTAGAGTGAAAGTTAAGTAGACATGTTGCAATAATGAATACAGTTTGTGTAATTGGAGCATCAGGTTTCATTGCATCCTGGATAGTCAAATTCTTGCTCCAGAGAGTTATACGGTCAATGCATCTATCAGTGACCCCAGTTAGTAGCCTCTTTAAGCCTCTATTAGTAATCTCTAAAAAGAAAGAGGTTTTTGGAAATTACAAAATACCACCTTGAAGGGGATTTTTTTTTTTAATTTTATAAACCTTTGGGTCTTTTTGTAATTAGCTAAAACCGGAATGTTTATAAAAAATTCCATTTTTAATACTTGTCAATGCTAGCTTCACGAATAATTTTGTCTGTGACCGCAGCTGAAGTTGACATGCAGAAACTCAGCCATGCGCTAAAAATACTTTCTCAGGCTGAGAAACAGCTACGAACGTCAAAGAATCAGACGACGTGGCTCACAGTGGCTCTTCTGCAACTGAGCTCCACAGGATCTTCGCATGATATGAGCGATGCTAGGTTAAGCACAAGAACGTTAAATGCACCAGGTGAGAATGATAGGTTAAACTCCATTTTTCTCTTTAGCTTAGGGGATATAATTACAAAACATGCCCTTTTTTGTTTCTATATTACAACTTACACCCTCATGAGGGGGGCATTTTTTAAATACAAAACTCGGGTTTTTATAATACCTTACAAAGGTATGTGTTGTTTTGAAAGATAACTAGAATTATTATTTTTACTGATAATTATCAAAAAGTACACTTGAGGTTTGATCTAATTACAAAAAAGTCCAGCTAACTTTCAAAATTACAAACTCACCCTTGAGGTTTGATTCAATGTGAAGGTGAGTTTTGGATTTTTTTTTATTTTTTTTATTTTTTGCTTATGAGGGGTGAATGTAAGACAAAATGTCTGAGGGGTATTTTTGTAATTTTGAAAGTTATTATTATTATTATAATTATTATTATTATTATTATTATTATTATTATTTTATTTTATTTTTGTAGAAAGATCAAACCTCAAGGGTGACTTTTTGTAATTAACCCATATTTTTGTTTTTTGTTTGTATTTAAGCTAAACATCTAGGGTAGTTTCCGTAATTTAAACATTACTTTGTTCGTACTGCCACACCCATGTTCTACTTTGCAGAGGGCGATTTTCACAGCACATCGTCAACAAGTGAGAGTTTGAAGTGCTCTGTTGCATGTGGTTGTGACGAGGATGAACCTGATAAAGTTGGAACGAATACGAAGGACGATAAGGAGACTTTGGAGTTGGTCTGGTTGAGAGCTATTGGAATTTGCACACCTCGTTCTTTCGAGAAGTTCTTTCGGAAACGGGGCAAGTTGGTGGATATTCGTCTCATGCATGGTATACTAAAACTTTAGTGTTTCTATTTAGTGATAGTTACAAAACTACACTTGCAGTTTAGCTTCGATTACTAATAAATACCTAACCATGTTTCAAAATTACAAAAATACCCCTTCAAGACAATACAAACACTCCTTGAGATTTGTATTTTATTAAAAAAAAGAAATAAACATAAAGAGTTATTTGTAATTTTTTAAAGTTGGGTTCCTCAAGGGTGTTTTTGTAAATAGCCCTTCTGAGTATTCTTGCAATTTGCATAGTCAAAATGTCACGCTTTCGATGCAGCAGGTACAACAGTAGCTGAATTGGAGTTTGACTGTCTCGATTATGTAACAAAAGCTGAAAATCGTGGAAAGTGATTGCCGGAGCTCTTCAACATATGTTGGGCTATAACGTCGAACTAAGAATAAATCTCGCGAATAACGAAACAAATAAACACGAGAAATACAAGAAACGGTATTTCAGCTTATTCAATTGCTCGCGCAGAGTGCATCTTAAGCCGCATTTCTCTGCAGAATGTAAAAGTAGTGCTACAGAAACCTCTGATTCGACCCCGACAACCTTAAGAAAGGATAAATACATCGAGACGTGTCCGTCGGAGTGTGGGTCTCACATCGTGCACATGTGTTGCCATTCAAAAGAGCTCTTTAAGACCATACGGAGCAAAGATGGGAATGTGCTGTGCATTGGACTGAGTACGCCGAGCATGGCGAGAAACGATAATTCGAGAGCTCATATATTATGAGCGAGTTAACAAAGATGGCCTGAATTCGATTCATCTCAAGCCTGAAAGTAAACCCCGGTATGTCTTAGACCCAATATTTAATAAACTTGTTGCATAATCACAATCAATCAAAAATGTGAAGTAATCGTTTTCTTTGTTGTTAGCAGTCGACAGTTTTTTGGAAACAATTATATAAATTTGTTTTATTCTCACTTGGGATCATAGATTAGATTACAGCAGATTACAATCGGCCCGATTAGATTTAGGTGGTTTATAATCGATACCAAATAAAAGATTAAAGGAGATTGGAGGAGATTAGGGGCCTATATCTTGACATATTTACGATCCCAAACGAAGGCTTTGAAAATCCAAAATGGAGAAATAGCCATCAAGATGGTACTAATTGATTTCCTTTTATTAATAAACTCGTGTTTGGTTTTCTATGAAATCTGAAGCAAATCTTTGTTGGTATTGATCTATGGATTTGCTTGATATGTATAATTTCTTTTTTTTTTGTGGGTTATGTATAATCTCTTTTTCTTTGCGGGTTTTCGTATAATTGGTATGATTTATGTTTATTTTTTACATCCTGATCGTCATATGATCGTTTTTACATTATATGACTATATGTAGGAAAATTAAAAGGTTACAAGGTGCTACAATGATATCAACTTTCAAATATTGTTTCAAGGGATTTAAACAAAGTCCTAGGAACTGAAATAACATAGATTGTGTTTTCTTCTTGAATCCCATAGCATATGAATGAAATCATTAGTTTTTAAACCCACGATTTTAGAACTGGATTTATTGAGGTAAATCCTTTTAAATGTAACTACAACATACTGCACCCAAATTAAAGTGCTATTAATTTCAATTATGTCTCATTATTAAATTCAGTTTGATTATATAAATGGGTTATCGATTATATGGTTCCTAGAAATTCCTTACAGTTGTTGTTGATAGTCCTCTATGTTAGATTAAGATCTAGAATATTTGGATTGCTCGTTTTTTGGACAGTTAGTTTTAATTTTACTCACTTTTAACTAGTTTTTCTTTTTCATAGACATAATATTATTATTTCTTGGTTATTAATATGGATATGCTTTTTTAATCCATTGATCTATGAAATGCAGTGACTCTATCAAAGACATAGAAGAAAGGAAGGGCGCATAAATAAATTGTGGTGAACTCGATACGAGATGCTGTGGAGAAGTACGATTCGGTCTACGTTTTAACTTTTGAAAACATGAGGAATCTCAAGTTCAAAGAGTTCAGAGACCGGCTCGAGTCCTCAAGCAGGTTGGAGATATAATCATACCTTTTGGATTAGAATTATTGAGCTTGCCGAGTGTTTATTATTTATTTATTTTTAGTGTTAATTACAAGTTTCGTAAATCATGTCTTATAGAGGACCAACAGCTTAAATGATGTAAAATCAGTAATTATTTATTTAATAAATATTATGATTTCAATGAGGATTTTGTGTTTTTAATAGTATTGTATTTTTTATGTTTTACATTTGATGAAAGCGTATTTTCCAACAATTCAGAACGTTCTAAAAGGCAAAATTTTCCAGAACGGATTTTACTGTTCTGGAAAGTACTTTCCAGATCGGTTTTTCAAAAATACGTTGGTAAGTTATACTTTCCAGAACGGAATTTCAAAATAACGATCTGGTAAGTTATACTTTCCAGAAGGGTATTTTCAAATACCGTTCTGGTAAATCATACCTTCCAGAACGGTATTTGGAAATACCGTTTTGGTAAGTTATACTTTCCAGAACGGTTTTTTGAAATTACCGTTCTAGTAAGTTATACTTTCCAGAACGTCTTTTTTAAAAATCGTTCTGGAAAGTGGCGGATCAACATGGAATGGTACCATTCTAGATTAGAATTTCTTTTTTCTAGAACGCCTTTTTTTTTTACCCTTCTAGAAAGTCTGCCAATCCAGAAGGGTAAAAAAAAGCGTTTTGAAAAGTACATGCTTTCTAGAACTATGTCACTACAGAAGGCACAGAAAGGCGTTCTCGATAGGCAGAATTACCCTTCTGGATATGCAGTTTTTGCACTAGTGTCGACTGATTTGGATTTATGATATTCAATATGTTGATGATTGTTGGCTAGATCTTACGGGTCTAGTGTCTAAAATCATTTAAAACCATCAACTGGGATTGTTGAGTACTTAATCTACAAGTTGAGATTAACAACCCTAACTCGTAGGTAAGGTGTTCGATGAAATTCTCAAGTGGTCGTGGAGATGAATTCTAGAGCCCTAGACCCTTGTTTTCTTAAATCTTTTCAAAGTTTAAATCATTCATTGTTCGTCGTTCAAGTCGACGTCTCGATTCTAAGTGTTTAGATTAGTTTTTCGTTATTTTCTTATTCGTGAAAATGAACACAAAAAGAGTATCCGATTAGTTTTCCTTGAGAGATTCGACTCGGTTCAACTTGCAACCTACAAGCGAACTCGTACTATTGCGAGCGAGCTTTTTAAGCTTGACAAACTTATATTTCAAAAGTAGGTGCGAAAAGTTCGAATCACTAATTCAATAATTTTCTTTTATTACATGTTACCTAATTTAATATTTTCTTTAACAAAGATTGCCTAATTTAACATCTTACTTTTATTCTTCTAATATAAAAATATAAATAAGTTATATCTAATCAGAAAAAATCTGTATAAGTTGAGTTAATTTTTAATTATAATAAGCTGAAATAATTTTATTAGAATTTTAAATATTCATTTAAGAAAAATGTTATATAAAATTATTACAAAAGAGAAATAAATATAAAAAGTATAAACTTAAATTTCTTTATCTAATCCTAATATAATGAATTGAAAATAATATTAAAAATATATATGAAAAACTATTGTTATGTCAAAAAAAAAAAATGAAGAAGAAGAAGAAACAAAGGGAGACAAAAAAGATAAACTAAGTTATTACTCATAGGAAAATAAATATTAAATATAGTTTAAATCTATTTATCTGATCCCAATATAATTCATTGATACACAAATTATATATTTATACGAACAAATTAGTGTTTTACATATAAAAAAAGAAATAAAAAGTAATAATAAAATAATATTATATAAGTTAGATATACCACGTTCTTCAATAGAATTATCAGTCCCTTGTAGGTTAATTTTTTATATCACATATTCACACGTGACATGCTTATGCTGTGTGTTTTACATTTTTTTAAACTTGATTTTCTACGAGTGACATGTTTATGTTGTGTGTTTTACATTTTTTCAAACTTGATTTTCTACGAGTTTTCCTGCCAGGATTTACAACTAATTTCGTGATTCACATTGAAAAACATTAAAAAATTTTTTATTGTGATAAAACCTTACTATAATTAAAACAAATAATGTTATGATTTGTGTGTAAAAATTATTTATTGAGAAAATAATTTCATTATAAATAAATTAAATAATATTTCAATTTCTATGTATATTTTTAATATATATTATTTTTTAAGTATTTTTAATAAATATTACTTATTTTCAAATCTTAAGTAATATACGTTTATTAAACTAGTTTTATACATATCCGTATGTTCACACGGACTACGCAGGCTAGTAAAGAATAGCGTCACCAACATATGGTGAGATACCGATAGTAAACAATTTCCCTCACATTTTTCTCTCCCGGCGGATCCCAAGTTTCTGATTCACCATCAAAATCTCATCGAATTTAATTCGTCGTCGATAACGTTTTCAACCGAATACGCTGCAATGTCAGCCGATGTTTCCAGAAGTGCTTGATGAGCTGCTGATTTCTGCGTGTTTCCAAATTCGGTGAAAAAACATGATAAATAATTGATTTCGACGAATTAGATTCTAGATCGGATGTTCCTCACTTAGCTTCTGACAAATAATTGCTAGTGTTTCTGAAAATCTTTTTAAGCTAAGTGAGAGTGGGAAGATGTAAAGTGCTTTGTTTGTAAAATTCAAATTAAGAAGTAAAATCAGAATTCTCAGCACCCCACCCCTTTCTCCGTCTTTTAATTTTTGATTAAATGAAACGGAGCCAGAAGTAGAAATTCGCATTTGCAGACACTTAAATGTGATTTTCAGTTTCCAGTGTTTGGAAACACTCTCTTAATCATGATTTTTGTGGTAGTTAACCTAGCTATTTCAATTTATTCATAGTAGTTGTTTTGATAATTTTGAACTTGTTTTCATGAGAATCTTAATGGATTCATTGGAATATTTGAATCAAATTCTTCTGTGTTTGGGGATATGCAATATTTATGGTTCCTTAATGCTTGTTTTATGTTTAGGAAAAGTTTAAACGTTTTCTTGTCTTTTTGGTTTTTAATTGCAGATTGCAGGGAATTAAGGAAAAGGATCATATGTTTGATCTTTCTTTTGATCATGAATGGTTATAATATTCTCAATGCCTACTTTGTGGACATGATTATTCACAAATATTTCTCAAACAGTGCCTTACAAGGAGAGTCTGACGGGGAAGGCCCTGATTTTCTTAAGCAGTGTATTAAGAATTTGGCTATCAGAGTCCATCGTGGGATAGGACACGGTGGAAGCTTGAACTATGAGAAAGGTTAGGAGGAAGGTGAAGGCAAAGGATACTACAACCTGGGTGAACTAGGGCGAAACAGAGGTCTGTTATCTTTTTTTTTTTTAATAATTAAAATCTATGAGTATGTTTCTATCAGTCTAGCGTGATTTCTATAAACCACGATTTTAGCGGATACTTTGATTTGTTCAGTGTTTTTTGTCAGCTAATTTGAATTGCAACTTTACTACTTGTTATGCTTGGAATGCTTATAATATGTGTTGTGGAGGGCACCAACTACATGTGGGATGTAGGTTGGTGAGCTGAAAAATGTCCGTTCTGCCTGCATTCATTAGATATTGAATTTGAACAAAACTTGAGTATCACTTAATGTGATGATGTGGCATATGAAGAGTTCATATCAGGGCAAACATTGTTTGGTTTCGCCATTTCTAGTTTTTTAAGAAGCACAATCACATATATATATAGGACAATTGCTAATCTATCTCATTCACTCTGTGGGACTAATAATTTATGATCTTGCGATTTAGTCTGGAAGACTGATCTGAATTAACGGATTGAGTCACATTGGCATTGCATCATTGTTTTGTGTTATTTCTGGCATTTCCAGAAAATTTATTTTTTTTAATTGAATTGGAGAACATGTGGATTGTAAAATCTTGTTTGGATGCTTAATTGGGAAAAATGATATGACATGTTTTGGGAGACATTTTTCATTCTAGATGTTTGTCAATGTTATTAAGATGTATTTTGAGGATTAAGAAAAAAAATTCCAGAACAATAATTGCCAAAGCCAAACACATTTTCCATTCAGGGAAAAGAGATTGTTCCCCTAAAATGCCTCCAAACAATATTTACTAGATTTGGAATGAGGAGTACTCATTAGAATTTCCTTCCGGATCACATATCCTAGCAGATATTAGAAAAATGGTGTAAAATCATTGAATAGGATTTTCCCAAGTTTGAAAAGCATTTCAGAGTTTTATTTATTTCGTTATGATTTTATATGCCATTTGCACCGTAAATAATTACTGAATTTTTAGCTATAAACTTTTGGATATTGTTTTATTAGTTTTGCTTTTGCCAATATAAATTTCCTTCGAATTATACGATTGACTAAATTTTGACTAAAATTGAACCCAACATTCAAATCCCGAAGAAATTGTAAAAATTGATGATTCGTGAATGCCAAGTGTGCAACTATTGGATAATGGCCGTGATCTGCGTGTTGCTGCAACCATCTTTTAGAAAGATTGTCAATATCCGTTATCAGATAATGCCCGCAAATATTTGTAAGAAAGCTTCTCAGTATTTGTTATTAGATTACCATGCGCGTTGAATTTGACCACATTTTCCCTTCCTGGAACAATCTCATCCCATAAAAATGAGAGAGTGACCTTACAGCCTAAGCAATCACTTCTTCAATTATTATTATCTGAAAGAAGCGGACAGAAACGCCATCCAAATCTTTGGTAATTATTAGTTTTGATAAACATTCATTTTGTTTTGATAAATTTGGATATATATATATATATATATATATATATTCGGATCTTGTTTGTTTTTTAATTGAATGTTCCCTTAAAATTATTTTTCTTTGTATGATTATTATTACACAATTCAAGTATGGTTTAGTTGTTCGTTTTCAGATCTTAATATATTTCAATCATAATAAAACAAATCCTTTTGTGGAATGTACTTTGTTTTTATGGTTGTTTAGTTGGATGATTAATACTTGGCGATGTAATTGTTATTTCATATAAAAAGAATTCAAACAAAAATTAGATGATCTGCATAGGAGCACTTATTTTATGTCACTTTACTTCTACCATCTCTTTTAATTGTCCTCATTTTCTCCCCTTATTGGTAATAGTTTCATTTGAAGGATTAGCGAGAAATTTGTGTGATGAAACTGGATGGTTTGGACAATAAAAGCACAACCTTAATTATTATTATAATTATTTTTGTAAATGACATATTGGTTAGGTTAGTATTTTGAGTACTGTTTGGAAACATCTCACTAGATTTGGATGATATCACACTCCTAAATGTGTGTAAATTATTCGATGTTGAATTTCAGCAAATCATCCTGCTTGATGATTATTTCGATGTTGAATTCTTTATGTTTGGTATAAAGAACTTATCCAGTGTAACAAGATGGTTTGTTTTCGGTAAATTGTTGAATGTTCATTCTCACATACCTTTGTGAGACAGGATGTTTAAAAGGTGAAATGGTATTTAAATGTTATATCTTTACCTGTGATGATGACAAATAATGCCTTAATTTGGAAATCTTAAACAATATGGATAGTTTGCATTTATCACCGACTTTTGTAAATTTATTGTTTTGACTGAAATGTGTGCATGTCCATATATTTTTTTTATTTTCTCGTCTTGCTCTGGGTAATGATTTTAATTTTTTTTTCACTTCAGCCTATAGCCATGGGGGGTTCCAGAAAAGGCAAACGCTCAAAGGGCAAAGGAAAGTCTAAACCAAATAAGTCCGATACAATCAGAGAAAACCCCAAAAACCTCAACCCCAAGCTTGATTTGGGACAAGCATCAAGCAAAAGCATAGATTTCTCTAAAACAATCCCGTATGTGGAGTGTGAACTAGAGAAGTTTCTATATAAAAAGATCAATGAATTATATAAAACGGCCCGAGAATGTCTGTTGACATCAGGATATAACGCGGCAGAAGTAGAAACAGCAATCTTAAGTGCCGGTTATATTCATGGTCGAATGGATCTTCTGAATAACATTGTGTCAAATTCGATCAGTTTTCTCGAAAATGAAATTGAACTGGAAGGAGAAACTTTCAAGGACATGGACGAGTTATATAAAAATGTGCTCGAAGCGCTGGTTGATCGTACCATGAAAAACCGCCCGGACATGAACAGGCCCGAAGCCATGTGGCATCTTATAGTCACGAGTTGGGATCCTGTTTCGTCCGCTGCTGAAACTTTTCGCCCGCAGAGAGGCGGCCACTGCCAAAACGGAGATAATGATGATGGTGTCATTGAAGCATTTGCTGCTGCAAAATTTCTTTATGATTTGAGTTCTGATTCATTGTTGAAGAAGGTTGGGGTTTCGGAAACGACAGATTCTATAGCTTCTACAAAGAGAAAATTTGGTGCTCCAGTTATTCCAGGTAAATTATATCATGGTCCAATGTGCTTTTATCTGATATGTAACATACTAATTAGTTTTATCTAATGTACCTATGTACTGATGCACATGTATACGCTTCACTTATGTTTTATGTAATGTACCTAATAGCGGTCAAAAGTGCTGGGCCGGGTCAAAATTTTTCGGGCCACCATTTTCATAGCCCATCACTTGTTGTGAAATAGTGTAAAATGGATGTGGGTTTGACGACCTGGACCATCGGGTTGGGCCAAAAAAGCCCGACCCGTTTCTATGTTGGGCAGGGCCAAAATTTGACACCTCTAAATGTATCTAGTAATTTTAATTTTTACCTTGCTATGTGAACTCTGATCCATGATATAACAATTGGTTATTCTCAAGTACAGGTGGCAAACAACCGGAAGAAGCGAATGTTTCTAGCCCTGACTTTCTAACTGCTGTTTTAGGCTGCTCTGAGGATCCAAATTGTGAATTGGCTGTCTCAGTAAAAGAAATCAGAGACCTACAGGAGGAGGTGAAGAAACGAAAAGAATGGGCTCAGAAGAAAGTGATGGATTCGGCATTAACATTAAGTGAACATTTTTCGGAACTCCAAAAGTTAAGGATGGAAAAAAACGACAACGAAAAAATAAGAAATGAAAAAGTCTGTTCGGAAATGCCAGTGAAGCTTCAGGGAGCAGAACAATCTCTGCGGCAAGCGAATAGCGAGGTGAGTTTCGCCAATGATGCTGTGAAGGGGATGGAAATCGAGAATGACAGAATCAGAGCCGAGATTGCAGCGTTTAAGTTGAATACATCGGAGTCTGAGAGGAAGTTGAAACAAGTTCTGAAGAGAGAAAAAAGGCACAAGAAGAAACTTGCTGACGTGGAGAAGCAGATGAGCGCTTTGCAATTGCAATGTGACGAAGAGCAGCAGAGGGCGCTGCAGCTGGAACAGGAGTTACTACAAGCTGATAAAGAAGCTAAGGAAACTGAGGTGTGTTATTTTCATTGATGTTGAAAAAGTTTATTTCTAGGAATAATTCCAAAAACTACCCTTGAGGTTTGGCCATTTTACAAAGAACCCAACAAAGTTTGGAAATTACAAAAGCAACTCTTTTGATTGCCTTACGTTGTGCACATGTCGTTAATGGAGGTAATAGAAATTTCTGACGTTATCAAATATTTTTATAATTAAATCCCTCAACTTTTCTAAATATTATAAATAACTTCAACTTTCCGTTTATAGTTTGTATTTACATTCCTCAATTTTCTCTAAATATTACAGATGGCTACATGAAAATCTGGGGTTATTTGTAATATATTGAAAATTGAGGGGTATAATTGTAAAATGTTTGATGATGTCAATGAATTCCGTTAAGTCAACTAATGAAAGGGCCAAAACTTAAAGGGAAGTAAACCTCAAGGGTAGTTTTTGTAGTGTTTTTTTTTTTGGTAAATACCTCAAACCTTCAGGGGTAGTTTTTGTAGTTAGCTCTCACTTCTTTTTTTTGGTTTCAAATTGCAGACGAAATGGAAACAGGAAATCAAGTTAAAAGAGGAAATGCTTGCCCTTCTGGCCCAAGAAACTAAAAGTACCAAGGCTCGAAATGACCGTTCAAGAGCTCAGATGCAAAAATTGCGTCAGCAAGTGGAAACTGACAGTCGGCTAGCAAATGACAAATGTCAACAACTCGAAATTGAGCTGTCTCGTCTCCGTGAGTCTCAGTATCGTCCGATCGAAGAGTTATTACCAGAGAACTTAGATTTCTTGTACCGCTATGATGAAGCAACACCCTCCGAATCAAGCGCTCCATGTGAACCATCTAACTGGATCTGCATGATATGCATGCAGAATGAGGTGTCCGTGTTATTCTCGCCGTGCACACACCAAGTCGTTTGTTTTCCATGCTACCTGAAGAAGGGCCAAGCAGTTGGAGCATGTTGTCCATATTGCACTGTTGGAATCGAAGACGCTGTCAAAGTGTACGGTTCGAGCTTTTGAATAAATTGCGGCTCATTTGTTTTGGATATTTACTCAGACAATTTGGATTAAAAAATTAGAGATTTGTGGTGTTGAAATGTTTGTGCTTGTTTGTTGAAGGTGGAGAACTTGAATATTTCAGCTGTGTTTCATTTTGTTGTGATTTTATTTTATTGTTTGGATAATATGGGGGTTTTCACATGTTTAAAAATTCTTTCTTTACTACTACCTAGCGCTGGTTCGGAAGGAAACTTGTGTGGAGGTGGGTATGCTGGGTAGAGAGGGAAGTGTGTACTTTGAGATTATTAATATTATTTGCATATTTTCAAACGAGTGATAATAAAAACATTTCATTTTCAAACTAAGCATCTTTAGTTGTAATACTGCTATTTGAGAGATGATATGTGGTGCTATTTGAGAGATGATATGTGGTGCACCACGCATTGGGCATCTGATCCCACCCTCACATAAGTGAACGGTGACTTCACGTCCCAGCACCCAATTTCCTCCCACACAGCATCAGAAGACAAAATTCTGGGGAAAAAAAGAAGATAAAAACTCAAAAAAAGAAGAAAAAAAAAATACTTCTCCCTGCTCTCTCACAATTTTCATCTTTCCACCACCAAAACTCTCGGGCGTTCTCCTCCCGACAACTCCAGCAACATTCATTTTTGACGTACACGTTTCATCTCCAGTAAACGCTGCCCTTCATCCCATAAAATTGCTCTTCCTCAAAACCTAAAGCATCGACTACAGTAATTCCTCGATTCTCTTCTCTATTTCTTTAAATTGCAATAGTTTTTCGACATTCATATTCTATTACTGTTATTTTTGTTTTTATCTAAAAAAAATAAAACGATCAATAATCATTTTGGTTTTCTGAATTCAAATTTTGAAATTATCTAAAATTAAGAGTTGTTTTGTGCAAATTTGATTATACGGTTTTCTGAATTGCAATTTCTCAGTTTTATTTTAGATTTTTTAAATGTAAAACTTAAAATGTTTTGGAAGATCATGTGTTTCTAGTAATATTCAAGAGACCATATGTGTGTGTAAAGATGATATGAGAGTTTAAATTGGGGATTACTGGTAGAAATGTATGTTTAGAGTGTTTTACTCTATTTTTTTCAATTTTTTATTGGAGTCTTAAGAAATTTTCAGATGTGAATATTCTGTGCATGAATATGCAATATGCATGCGAATGAATATGCATTCTCTATACGATAAATATTACGGTTTACTGAAATATTCTTTGTTGATTTATTTTTGTGTGATGAATATGTATTGTAAGTGCAATGAATATGCAATGGCTATGCGATAAATATGAAATCACATTAAGGTTTACTAATTTTTTTTTTTTTTTGTTGTTGTTGATTATATTCATCACATATAGTTGTCATTTTCATCTAATGTTCTATTATTTCAATGAAAGAGACAATTACTACCAGGTAAATGTAGTATACGTGTTTTATGCTTTTAGCACCTAATGTAATTTTGGAGTGAACTCAGTACCTATAGTATACGAATTTGTACTTTTGATAACTCAATTATCCCAGAGAAAGCGATTCATAACGAAACCAACCTCCAAAAACTTTAGGCGGTGGGTTGAATATTCTCCTCAAATGAGGAGGTTCTTAACAAAACTGAATTTCAAAATAATTACTTTTTTGTTTTTCCTCATTTGAGAATTCCTCATTTGAGAATTTATCGAATAATTAGTTAGATAAAAACTCATTTAATTTATTTATTTTAGGTGGTTTCATATTTTTTTTCTGGGTTATTTTATTATTTTGCAATGTTTGTAAGAATTTTCAAAGACTAGTATTTTATATCTATGTGATGCACAAATCTAATGGTGTATAAATATGTTGAATATTAGTGTTATTATTATTTTTAATCAATTAAATAACTAAGTATGTATTATTTGATATTTTTGTACATAATATTTTTGTTATTATATTTGTACAGTTGTTGTTCCCATTAACTTTCGATTGGTGACTCGCAAAGTAATATGTCTATTTGTAGTTTTGCATACAACATTATAAACCATAAAAATATCGACATCTTAATTGTTCCGCCTAATAGTAATCTCAATTTTTATTGCTTATGCTACTATAAATTAAAGATATGGTAATGATGAAGTAAGATTCACTACAAAAATTAGTGGATTATCGAGGGTATTACTGAGGGTAATATTTACCAAGGATTAAACCTTCGATAACGACACCCTCAGGAAATCTTCGATTACTGAAGGCAATGTCAAAAGATTTTCAAAGGAATATATATCGAGTGGAAAACCCCCTCAACAATACTGAGGGAATATAAAGCCCTCGAAAGTACCTATGGGAATCAATTACCATGGGTATTTGACGCCCTCAGAAAATAACAGAAAAAAAAAACTACCGATGGTAAAAAAAAATGCCCTCGGCATAAACGAGGTGAATTCCGTCTCCTCAGTATTTTTGAAAAAATAATAATAATAAATTAATAAATTAAATTAAACCCTATAATGTCATTTTACACGTTTAAATTCTAATTCACATGATTTTAATATATAATTATCATCAAAAATATTTTTATTAACATGTATCGTGCAATATTAATAGTATGTATGATATTATCGATCTTTTGTTATACTATATAGATCGATCGAGTTATTCAATTGCATACGTAATTAATGAAGTATTATTGTTTTTTTAAAGACACCACATGGTCGATTTGCTTGTTTTAGAATTTAAAAAAATACAAATTGATTGATAATTATATTATTTTTTAATTTTCAAAATACCGAGGGGAACTCAGTATCCTCGGTAAACCGAGGGAAATCCAGTGCCCATGGTATTTTACTGAGAGGAATCCTCTCCCTCCGTACTTTGAAAATTAAAAAATTAAAAAAATATAATAACATTAAAAGAAATCATATAATGTAATTTTACACATTTAAAATGTAATTCACATGATTATTAATATATAATTATCATTTAACATATTTTTATTCACATGTATCATTCAATATTAATAATATGTATTATAAGATCGAGATTTTGTTATACTATATAGATTGATTGGGTTATTCAATTGCATACGTAATTGATGAAGTTTCATTGTTATTTTCAAGATACCACGTGGTTGCTTTCCTTATTTTAGAATCATAAAATTATTAATTGATCATTAATTACATTTTTTTTTTAATTTTCTTACTTTAAAAAAAGTGCAAAATATCATTATTAAGATTCATATTAAATAGAAATATAATTTTAAATCGACTCTTCTAAATCATTCACACCTTCTCAAGCATCATATTTGAATGGCTCAATCATCTTGAATTGTAAACAAAAGTCATTTTCAAGCATTAACCTACATTTCCAAAAATTAAAACTTATACAACTAAGTAATATTCATATATAAAAAACCCTAAACCTTTTATCGGAGACAGAATGACGCTGCCGAATCTCGCCGTCATTTGTAGAACCATTGCCACTTCCCTTCAGTGAGTTCACTTGCTACCATGACGTCCTCCCGATTCCGCGGTCGATTATTTCTTCCTAGTTGCTCGTCACCGCTGTGTTGCTGGCAAGGGTTACATTGCAAAGGCCGCCGCCTTCCACGATTGACCTTATTTCGTTTTGTGCGGCTTTTGAGCCTTCTTGGTGCCAGGAATCCCAGCCTTCTGCCGTCGGTGGTACAATGAATATATAACCCAAAACTAATTAGGGTTTACGACCACCATCAAACTTCAGAAGTTACTTCGCCTTATGTTACTTTTCAGTCACAACCCGATAAGGTTCAATCCTCCACCCCGCGCTGCACGTCACGCTGCCTGTGACATCGAATTTTTTTGCTGCTCCGTCACCAAAGATTCAGAGCCAACCTACCATTTATTTTAGATCTTTCACTTATTTGGATAGATTTTTTAACCATAATTTACAGAAATCTAAACCTTTTTCCTCCATGGATAATATTTTGGCGCAACCCGTTAATATTCCGGCACAGCCCGCGTTGGGCATACCCCATCAGTCGTTGGCTCTCAACATTGGATATGGTTCTTTCCCGTAAGTGTCGTCTAACTTCATCGCCAACTCACGATAGTCGCTGACTACTACACAACAAACTTGGACTTTGAATTCTAAGCATTCAGAATTGCCTAATTTTAAGGCAGCCTTGTCAGGGTCTCCGAACAAATCCCCTATCCCAGCCCCCGTGAAAAAGGGAGATTATTTCTCCATCTCCATTGATGAGGAATCCTACAAGCAACGCACGCAACTCCTCAAGTCTTTGTTGATTGGGCGCCTCTTGCAAACAAAAGGTAGTAAGCCTTATGTTATGAATGCGAGATCGGAGGGTGCCGGAGATGGTGGAATCGGCGAGGTAGAGGGTAGGGTTTGTCAAATTGAAGAGAAAGGGGACGAATTCAAGTCTGATGAGAGAGAGAGATATAAGGAAAAAGATAAGGAAAAGGAAGCGGGCGGACCGGGTCGTCAAGCTCAGGGTCTGGGTACCGGGTTAGTGACCAACGGGTAATGGGCTGCGGTGTTGGGCCATTATTATAGTTAAAGGTCCAGCATAATAATTTTGATATTGGATTTTTACCTTATTGCATATTGTTTTAATTATCTCAATTAGGGCATCTTATGTTAAATGGTCCCCCCCTATGGTTATAAATAGGGGAAGATATTTTATGGAATGCAAGCTAAGAATTACATTATCCTTACCTACCAAATTCTCTCTCCCTAATCTCTCGTTTTTCTCACATTTCTCCTCTACGTTTACAGCACAACATACATCAAATTAGAACAAATTCATACAAATTTACACAAATTAAGGATATCATAACACTTGGTATTCAGAGCCCATCCATTCTTGGCCATGGCAGAAGGCACCAGACTGAAAGAGCTGCAAGAAATGCACAAAAAGTTTGAAATCAGTTTCCAGGCTGAAAATCTGAAAAGAGCAGCCAAATAACAAGAAACACAGGAGAAAATTACGGAGATCAAAACAGAGATGCAAGAATTAAAAACTGGGTTCATTGACAAGTTTGATCACCTCACCAAAACCCTAGCTACCATGCAGTTACATCTACTTAATATGGGCAAGGGAAAAGCACAATCTGAGGAAGAGTCCATTCTTGGATCTCCCTACACAGACCAGTGTAATGAAGGAGCACACTCAAGGACAACAACAGGATCTAGAGGCAGAGTAACAATAGAACAACAACACACTCAGATCATCAATCCCCTGCCCAAGATTGATTTTCCTAGGTTTGATGGTCTAAACCCTAGGGCTTGGGTTCTCAAATGCAATGGGTATTTTAAATTAATACCCAACATTCCAGATGTACAGAAAGTCATACTAGCTACTATGAACTTTGAAGGGAAGGTTGTCCAATGGTTTCAAAGTTATAATTCAGGAGACTGTGAACTCACCTGGAACCAGTTCATTGAAGTGATTGCTGCTAAGTTTGATGAGCTGAAGGAAAATAAAATTATTGGGGAATTCAACAAACTCAAACACAGTGGATCATATGAGGATTATGTAGAAAGGTTTGAAGAGCTGAGGGCCTGTATGTTTATGATGAACCAGAAGGGATATACAGAAGAATATTTTATAGCAAGCTTCATTAATGGGCTTAATGAATGTTTACAGGCTTTTGTCAACATGTTTGAACCAAGTTCCCTTCAGCAAACCATTGAACTAGGGAGAAAACAGTTGCTAACCCTAGAAGCAATTACAAAAAGGATTAAGGGACCTAACAGAAATCTCTCTCCTACCCCTTACCACAATCAGAAAACCACTAACCCTACAGTCCCAATTTCTTACAGGCATACCCTGCATACCCAAAGCAAACCCCCACCCAAGCTACTCACATCTGCAGAAATGGCTGCAAGGAGGGAGAAAGGACTTTGTTATAACTGTGATGAGAAGTTTGTAGTAGGGCACAGGTGCAAACATAGAGTGAACTACATGATGATGACTGAGGAGGAGGAATTGGCTTATTCCTACACAGACATTATTGGTGATGAAGCTGAGGTTGAGGTGAACCCTGTTGAAGAATTACAAATGTCCTTAAACTCTATGGCAGGAGAGGGTGGCCCCACCACCATGAGGTTTGTGGGATACTGTGGTGACAAGAAATTACATGTACATCTGGACTTAGGGATCACTATAAGCTTTATTAAGGAGTCAACTGCCAGAGAGCTAGGGTGTGATGTGGGACCTATTAAGCCCATATTAGTTAAAGTGGCTAATGGGCAGAAGTTGTTGAGCTCTCAACAAGATGAAGGATTCACATGGAAAATGCAGAACTATACATTTAGGTACCCCCTGAGGCTCTTACAACATGAAGGTTGTGATCTTATTCTGGGAGGGTACTGGCTTAAGGAGAACACTCCTATTGAGTTGGATTATCAAGCCATGTCAGTATTGTGAACTTAGGTGGAAGGAGGATTAGGCTGAAGGCCCTGACTGAAAAAATCCAATGCTAGCTTATTACAGAACACTCCCTTTTTGAACTGATACACAATGACTATGAGGAACAGGTGGAGGAAATTTATGTGCTACATGCCACTAAGCTTTATTTCAAGGAGGACAAGAAACTTAATGATTTGCTGGAAAGGTATGAGGATGTGTTTAGAGAACCCAAAGGGTTACCACCCAGCAGAGGAGTGGAACACCAGATTATTCTTAAACCTGGGAGTGTACCTAAACATCAGTACCTAAACCTATGAGGAACAGGTGGAGGAAATTTATGTGCTACATGCCCAGTTCCTTCAGTGATAGAACCTTCTTCAAGTTTGCAACTACCGAAGCGACCTCATTCTCATCGCTCCCTGTGATCAGTATGTCATCTACATGGATGAGGAGATAAATTCTTGACCCATTCTTCAACCTGTAAAAAAGAGAAGCATCAGCTTTTGAATCTGTAAATCCAAGACCTTGGAGTATTCCTTGAATCTTGTCGAACCATGCTCTAGAGGCCTTTTTAAGCCCATAAATGGCTTTGGTGAGCCTGCATACAATTTGTTTATCTTTTTGTTCAAACCCGGGAGGCTGTTTCATGTAAATCACTTCCTGCAGGTCACCATGTAGGAATGCATTATTAATATCAAGATGCTTAACATCCCATCCACAAGAAACAGCAATGCTTAAGATTATCCTTATTGTTGTTGGCTTGACAACTGGGCTGAACGTTTCAGAGAAATCAAAACCAACTCGCTGAGAGAAACCTTGAGCAACCAAACGCGCTTTGTGTCTAGCAACTAATCCATCGGTGTTTCTCTTAGTTTTAAATACCCATCTGCAACCAATTATGTTTCTCCCCTCAGGTGCTGAAACCAAAGTCCAGGTGCGATTTATAATTAGTGCATTGTATTCAGCCTACATAGCTTGTTTCCAAACCCCAATCTGAAGAGCTTGTTGAGAATTCAATGGTTCATCATCCTCATTGATGACTTCGGCAGATAGTATTTTAGGTTTGTGAATACCAGTTCTGGACCTGGTCAGCATGGTATGGAAATCTTGAGGCGGACATGGTTGAGAAGGACCACATCGAGCAGGGGAAAGAGGTGGCAATTGAACAACGAGGGGAACCGTAGTGTTAGAGCTTTAAGGTGAGCTGCAGTGACTTCGCGGAGGTGATTGGTGGGAAGGAGGGGCATAATCAGGCAATGAGACTTGAGATGTGGGAACATTTTTCAGAGGTGTGGATGGTGTATCTGATTAAGAGGATGTAATGGGAAGAGTATGGTATTGAGTTGGTGAGTGTATGGGTGGTAGAGGTGACAAACTGTAGTGTGGAGAGTTAGCGACTTGTTTGGACCTGTATGGGAATTCATGCTCGCTGAACACAACATTTCTGGAGATTATCACCTTCCCATAGGGTAACAGAATTTTGTAACCTTTATACTAAGTGTTGTAACCAAGGAAAGTACATGGAAGCGACCTGTATTGAAGTTTGTGAGAATTATAGGGTCTGATGTGCGGGTAGCAGAGGCAACCAAAAACTTTAAGGAAGTTGTAATCAGGTCGCTGATTGAAGAGACACTCAAGGGGAGTTTTATAAAGATTTGTTTTACAGGAAACTCTGTTAATAATGTAAGCAGAATTAGTGAAGGCATCATCCCAAAACCTAAGAGGTGGGTTTAAGTGAGCAAGGAGAGACAATCCCATCTCCACGATGTGCTTATGCTTCCTTTCAGATACACCATTATGTTCTGGTGTATAAGGGCAAGATATCCTATGATTTATACCACTATCTTGAAAAACCTTAGCAAGAGGTTTATATTCAGTCCCCCCATCGGATTGGAGGTTTTTGATCTTGCAGTTTAGTTGATTTTCAACAAGGTTTTTAAAATAGAAAAAGGCATCTGAAACTTCTGATTTGGATTTGAGAAGATAAATCCATGTATATCGACTGAAATGATCGATAAAGTTCACGTAGTAAAGAAAACCATTTGATGATTTGATAGGGGCAGGTCCCTAGAGGTCGGAGTGGATAAGTTCAAGAGGTTGAGAATTAACAAATTGAAAATTAGGAAATGAAAGCTTGTGACTCTTGCTAACATACAAGTGGAACATAAAGATAAACTTTTATTAATGCTGTTATAAGGGATATTACAGCTTTTCAGAGCCTTATCTATTACATCTTGACTAGAGTGACCTAATCTAGAATGTCATAGATCAGAAACGGGCTCTTTATTCTGAGAACTTGAAACGAGGGAAGTTTGAGCAGGTCGCATGACAAAAGGTGGTGCAGATGAGGGTGATAAGAAGCTCGCTTGGTGGTATGTAGATGAAAATGATATAGTCCATCTTTAATTGTCCCTTTGAGTAAGATGGCCTTGGTGGTTTGATCCTTAATGAGACAACAAGAAGGATGGAATTCAAAAAAGACATTATTATCAGAGGCAAAATTGGAAACGCTGAGCAAATTTTTAGTGATTGAGGGAACATGAAGTAGACTTTTGAGTAAAAAGGTCTTAGAAGTGAGAGGAGTTTTGAGAAAAGAGTTACCAATGTGGGCAATGTTCACTCCAGCTCCATTTTCCATTTGGAGCCTATTCCGTCCAGAATATTCTGAGGCCACATTTAGATTCGAGAGGTCATTTGTCACGTGCACGGTTGCTCCAGAGTCAGGAAACCAGAGAGTATCAATGTCATAGTCCGAATGCGAGCTTACGCTTCCAGCATTCCCAAACTGTGCCATATGTAGCGAAGGGTTTCGAACTGACTGCTGGTTGGTTTGAGTGTTACTATAGGAGTTGTCATTCCTGTACCAGCACCTATCTGCTGTGTGTCCAGAAATATAGCAGATCTGGCAGACAACTCTATCTCCTCCATTCGACCTTCCTCCGCAACCTCTTCTTCCTCCCCTACTACCTCCGAAACTGTTTCTACCTCCTCCGCGACCTCTTGAACTTCCTCTGTATTGTTGATAATTATTGTTGACTCTTGGAGTGTTGACCTGTGTCGCAGCATAGATGGATGGCTGGGACCCTTCCGTATTTATATACGAGGTATTGTTGTTGTTGGTTTCTAATCTGGCCTCGTAGCTGAGCAAAAGAGCATGCAGCTCGGTTATCGTGTAGGGTTGCGGCCTGGACCTCACATTAACCATTACTGAGTCATACTCGCTTTCTAGTCCAGCTAAAATATGCAAGATCAGATCTTTTTCAGAGATCTTGTTCCCTACGGAAGTGTTGAGGAATTTATTCTTGGGATTAATTCCTTATTTAGTAGTTTGCCTTTCTTGGGCACAAAATAAGTTAGGAAACTAGATTTAGGAATATATTGTGTTTCCTAGTTTATGTACAAGACTTTAATTATTCCTAGATTGTGATTAGGATTTGTTTTTAGGTATTTACCAAGTTTAGGACTTTAGGACTCTTCTATTTAAGACAATACAAAGCCAAGAGAAGAAGTGACCTTGGATCGATCTTTAAGCACGGGATTTTGAGATGCAAGGCACGACGCAAGACGCACAAGAAAAGAAGAACACGAAGAATTACTTGGAGAGACCACCGACTATTATGAGGAATACGAGCAGCTGAGTGTTGACCACAAGAAATTGTTTGTC